>JAHMML010000040.1:1225706-1330066 GCA_020341155.1 Eciton burchellii
AAGAGAGAGAGAGAGAGAGAGAGAGAGAGAGAGAGAGAGAGAGAGAGAGAGAGAGAGAGAGAGAGAGAGAGAGTCACCCAGCCAAAGTGTTAGTAGGTGCCTGATGTCTCGAGGAGGCGGCAAGCTTTGTTCTATGAGAAGTCGTTTCTTCTCTGGTCCCGAGTTTCCTCTTTCCTTCCCTCCTTCTCCTCCTCCTCCTCACGCTACACGCATCGTCGTCCGAAATGTATTAGCTCGAATGTCCCGGGACGCGTTTTACTAAATCAGCTGGGCGATGAGAACGCGCGTGTGGAGAACGGGAAAGCCCCCGGGAGCGCTAACTGCCTTTAAATTTCCAAGTGGCAAGCTTGTTGTGATCTTCCGAGTGAGCTGTACGCGCTACTAAGTGCTGCTACTTCCGGCAGAAGCGCGGCCGTTCCTTTTCTCTCCGTTCGCATCGAGGGAAAAGAGCGATCGGCGAGTCCGGATTTTGCCTCGGGACGACGGCCACGAGTGTCATCTTCCAAATTATCTCCCAGCTCGCGAGTTTCTCATCTCCCTGATATCGAGCCGGCGCGCGGTGCGGCGCGGCGAGAAGGGGACGCAAACGATACCGCCACGTGGCCCCCGTAATTTCGCGGGGAACGCAATTCCGTAAAAACTCGGTGGATCAGCGTATTTTACAGGGTGGATTCTTGCAGTGAGCCACGGCAAATTGATACAAACGATCGCCGCTCTCTCCTCCATCCTGCGGGAGCGGGGATGAGGAGCGGGAGGGCAGGGAGGGACACGGAAATGCCGCGACGATGGGACGAGAGGTTTCGTCGCGGGGGTTAACACTCCGCGCCGGAGCGGTCGGGCTTTCACGCGAGATTAAAGGATAAATAATTCCGCAAAACCGAGGCATCCGTAAGGTCCGTAACGTCGCCGTATCCGCGAATACGGCGACGTTAATAGACGTCGCGCGCGAACCCCTAGCTCTAATTCAGACTGAAGAAATTTAATCGCCTCTCTCTTCTTCCCCCCTCCCCCTGCCCCCGGCGCCCAGCCGCTCCGCCGACTTGCTGCTGCCTTGCCGCCTTGCCGCCGCCGCCGGACTACCCGGTAATATCGTTAATACTGAAAAGGGGTAAAGGACGGTCTAAGTGCACGCGAGGCACAATTTATCACCGCGATAAATTAATTTCTTTTAACTCTCGTGTCGCGCGCATTAAAGCCATTTCCATCTCGATTGCGGCCGTTCGTTCTCTCGCGTGGCATTCCGACTTATCAATTAAAGTCTAATTTTTCTTCGTCTCCAATGGCTCATTATGTGCAATCAGCAATACATTGTAAATCTAAATCCAGGAACTCGCTCGACAACCGTCTGTTGATCAGCTGGTTGCGCTGATTAATTATTCATGTGATTTATTTCCGAGCTGAAAAATCGACGGCAACCTGTCGCGGAGCGATGGCGCGCTTCAGTCGCGCCAGCATCCGCATTAACGTGGATCCAAATTCGATTAGCCCCATCGGATCAGCGGGGGAAGGCGTGGTGGCGTTCGCTCCCGCGCCGCGGAGATTTATGTTCGTGGAACATGCGCGCGCGCGCGCGAATGCGGGCCGGAAAAATCGGCAGTCATTCCGGGCTTTTCCCGAGGGAGACCAGGCGAGTCTGTGGGAACTCCAAGAGGGGGAGGAACGGAAGAGATGGCGGGGGAAGCGGCGGCCACGAGCATCACTCTATTTCTGGATCGAGGGGGAGTCGCGGGAGGGTCTGCAGGATTGATGCATCCTTTTGCTTGAATTATCGCCGCGAGTCCTACAATCCCCTGGTCCCTCCGCCMCCCMCCCGCCCCTCCCCCCTCCCCCCACCCTCCGCGGCTTCATTTTTTCCCGTTTCCCTTAATATCCTTTTCGCGCCTCCTCGCGCAGCCTCCGCTTCGCTTCTCGGCGGCGTCAAGTGTATCGTCTGTTTACTCTCGTATCTTTGAAGACGACGAGCATCCAGCCGTTTTATGGGGGATCCTTTGTAAAGACCGCTTTGCTTCTTTGGCGCTGTTACAACCGCGCGACATGTGCGCGCACGCGGCCCTTCGCGCCTTCCATCCAGCGTCGCGTCGTCGAGTGCCTCGTTTTGTGTTGCCGAGACGGTGTTCGCGATCGGTCCGTTTCGCGGATCGTTTAGGCATTCATCGGGCGAGCGATTTGGAAAAGCGACCGCAGATATTTTTAGAATCCGCCGATCCTGCGGCGCGCTACGCGCGATTCTGCCTAAAAACGCGTACGCCCGTCTCTGCAGTTGTAAATCTCGCAGCTTCCTCCATAAAATACTCGAGGCGCGTCGTTCGTGAGGAGCGATCCGTTCTACGAAATCCGTCTTTCAACACCAGTTACCTCATCAATCCTCTCGTAATCGGCAAAAATAAACTCCGCAGTCGCGGAACGGGGGGGGGGATTGATTCGTATTCGCTTCTCGTTTCGCGCGTCCACGTGAATACCAAATGGCCAGCTACCTGCTGAACCGTCTAAAGTGTCCGGTTTATGAACGTTCTTTAAGAGGAATAATAGTCACGCAAAACGCCAGGGAATGACCGGTAGCCGCTCACGTACGCAACAGGAACGGCATTAACAAGTCAACGCTTGCAGCGCGCGTGCAACTTAAACAGTCGGTCCCTTAATTTTGCGCGAATACTCTCGGCCTTACCGAGTCTCGCACCCCGCGCGAGGAGGGTTCCCTAGCCAATGAAACGTTCATGGAAACGCCTGCTGTGGAAGCTTTGACAAATATTTTTCGCCATTATGCCGCGAGACGACCAGATCGACAAGCTGCCGACAATTAATCCGAACGACAACGCGTAGAGAACGGCGCGGTAACTCTACACCCGAGGACCCCCGAGCTTAGGGAGCAAGCGAGGGATGAAGGGACCGAGGAGAGGCTGGAGAGGCTGATCTCGTATCATATTTCGTGTTATTCAAATGCCAACAATGCCATTAAAGGATTTCTCTGGTAATCCTTTCCTCGCGTGCAGTTGGGCGAGAGGAGGCAAATGGAGAACGCTGCGACCGACACAATGCACGTCGGACGCTTGCTTTTTCTCTCTCTCTCTCTCTCTCTCTTTCTCTCTTTCTTTTCCTTCGAGATGAGAACCGAGCGCAAACAGCCGCGGGACAATGCGACTAGGCCTATCTGCGAGCTTTGTTCTTGCCGATCAGGGTCTGCCCCTGGCACTGCCTCTTCTCGAATCGTTTTGCTTCGAGATCGAACCCGATCGTGCTACGCTTCCGGTACTGATTCTCCTCCGCGATATCGGAGAAAGTCGCGGAATACGCGATTCACGCGACATGACATGGTATCTTCGTATGGAGTATGGCGATATCTTAGAAACTTTCCTCCTCCCCGTTGAATCGTCGAAATGACTTGACGTGGAATTACGTTCCAACGCTGTGATTCGCGATCGAAACGGTCGCGTCTGGCTCCGCCATTATTTTCACGCTTCATCCGCGCCCGGTCCACCGCGTACGGTCATCCGAGATGGATAGAAAACGACGATCGGTCGGGGATGAAGTCATCGCCAGCGGAGCATCCCCGATTCGATCGCTGGTTCGGAAACAATCACATTATGTTTCGCACATCAAGTCCCCCGACTACCCTCGCGCGACTCCGACGCGCCAGGCTCCCCTCGCCAGGCTCGGTCGCGCTAATGTAATGTAATGATCCCTTATTCCTTTAAGCCAGAGACAAATGAAGGCCGAAACTCGGTTACCTTAATTAAGTCATTTCCAGCGTCAGGTAAGTAACGCAGGATGCCCTCTCCTGCTGTCTTCTTCTCTGCTTTCAAGAATCATTAAGAATCCTCGACTCGTGTCGAGCGAATCCCGTCGACAACGGACTCAAAGTGGTCGTGTGGATTTCCCGAAGCGGAGAGAGGATTCCGTTGATAGCAACGCAGCGGCCATACGAAACTCATCGAGGGGAATCGACGAATAAAGCGAGCGAACTTTTTCCATGCGCGCGCATGGCGGTTGTCAAAGTCGCAATAAATTCCACCGGAAGATGATGGGTTAGGCTGGGGATCATTAAGCCGCGTGTATTATAAATGCATTAAATACTCGCCGGCGATGGGATGAGTCAGGATCCCTCCAGCAGCGCGAGCCGGGAAGCCGGATTCTGTGAGGGTGGCAGGTGGCGCCAATTTTACGGGCCGACGGCTGTGACGGATGTAACGAGACGCAGCTCGGAGCGCATTCTGCACGAGCTTTCGTCACACGTGGTCGCTTCGCTGCGCACGATGTCACGGCTTGTTTTATGGGAAGTCGGGGGATGTCGCGCGAAGAGCGAGAGTCATCCCCCTCTCGCAGGCCGCGCACCCGCAGCCAGTGGAGACATGGATGCTGAATAAGTGCGTAACGCGAAGAAGAAGTCATATCCGAGAGGGTTGTGGGGTCGTATTGCGGGGTTCATCGATAGATTCCGTTGGTGCATCGACAAATCCGCGACAATCGCTCCAAAACGCGTCACGCGTGCCGGAGTGAAGTTCTCGGGATCAAACGAGGGATGAATATAAGATACAACGAAGCGATAAGCAGCGCGAATTTGCGGTCTTGCGATCTCGTTGCGGATTCGTCGAATCGACGGACGTGATCGGTATCTCCCAAATTTCCCGAAAATTATGCGCGTTATCCGCGTTTACCGTTTTGGAGGACTCGAGTCACACGGATCTTCAGGAACGACGAAATCTCCATCCACGCGGCGGTCAACTTTCACGGATAACCGTGTTATCCCGGGCTGAATCATCGCCAGCGAGATTCCACGCTGCGACCGGACGGTCGTTGCACGCCGTTTTCGAGAGAAACATAGTTACCTGGCCAAGACGTTCAAGAATTTCGGGCGCGCGTCCGGCCTCTCCACATAATAAACGGACGGAGACGTTTTCCATTAGCGTCGTCATTAATCATCGTCGTTCGACTGTCCGTCCGCGGCATGACTCCGGCGTAATCGATCCTCAAGGGATGAATCGTGCGATGAGCGTTACACGCTGCGGCCAGCTCGCGTGCTCGCGTTATCGCCGCGCTCTTTTTCTCCCCCCCCCCCTCTTTCTCTCTCTCTCTCTCTCGTCATATCGTCACATCGACTCGGACATTCGGGGCACCCCTGTGGGGACTATTGTGCCACCGTGACCTCCACGATCACCTAGGCGTTCCTGTGCTAGCCGTGTGTTAGGTACGGACGGTGCGCGTGGCTCATTAGCACTAATGAGTAATGAGTCGATGATTAGAGGAGGCGGTCCGGAGGCGTGGCGCCACCTTGATCTTGCCGACGAAGCGAAAACATGAGCCCTTCGGTCCCCCTCTTCCGCCCTCGTTCCTCTCTCGCCCACTCTCTTCATTCGGCGCGCTCGTTTTGCTCGCATCCGCCTCGTCTTTTATTCGCGTCTCGTGTTCCTCTTGTTTTCAAGGCCCGCTCGTTCCTGCAACTCCGCCGAGCCAGGCGTCGCGGGATGGCTGACGTTAAAGTACGATCTAGGATCCCGCCGGACCACGTTGACCGCGTATCGTGTTACCGAGTACTTTATTGGTACAGGTACAAGAAGGAGAGACGGGAGGAGAGAGAACGAGAAAGAAATTACAAGTAGAAAGAGGAGGAGGAATCTTCGTGGAGCGTTGAGCGTGCGTTTCCACGTTAAGCTCGGCATGTCGCGAACAGCGAGACGGAGGTACGCTGCTGTAAGACACCTAGAGAAGAATTTTATGATTGAAGGCTTGAAGGGAAGAGGTCGTATCGAGAGTTTCACTTGTAAAAACTGATGCTGCACGGCTGTAAAGCGGTGAATCGGTGAGAGAAACAAGGCACCATCGGCCCGAGGCGTCGAGCCTGCGTCAAGATGCTCACGTCAGTTCCGTCGCGGCGTTCTCTGTGATGTCGCGCGCGCGCTCTTGCTCTGATTAGATCGTTAAGCTTGCTAATGCACCCATAAACTTCCTAATTTAACGAACCACGCGTCCACCTCGTCCACGTACGTTAAAACTAAGTCTACCAAGCGCGCGTGATTCACCCCGATTCACCCTCGCGCGGGGATGCGCACTTTTTTGCCAGCTTAATCGCTAGATTTTGAATCGAAGGCAAGACACTGGCGGTAGTCTCGCTCAACAAAAGCAGGCGAAATGCTGCACGCGATAAGCGTCTATTTAACTAATAATAATCGCTACGGATCGTCGATCATGCGAGTTCTCCACATCCTCGCCTGTGTGTAATCCTCGCATCAAGCGTGCGCCGAGTTTACGTGATCTTTACGTGATCGTTAAACTAGAAGACAAGAGGCTATTGCTCCACGCACAGGTCCGCCATGAGATCCGCACAGAATTTGCTCCCGCGGCAATCGGTTACCGTTCAGCGTACAGCCCCTAACGAGTTTCGATACGTCGGTTACCTGATGAGGTAACTGATCGTAAGCTAATCGATCGTGACCCCGAGCGAACACGTCGTTTCTTCCTGGTCAGGCGCGCCCGCGAACTCGCCAATAACGATGCGAGAATACGCTCCGAGCTCCCGCGAAACGGGACTCGCGACGAAGCGCGAGGAGGAAGCGGGCGTCAGAAGAGAGCCAAGTACGGGAAGGCGGGAGGAGATACAAGAAAAGGAGAGAGAGAGAGAGAGAGAGAGAGAGAGAGAGAGAGAAAAGGAGAGAGAGTTTCAGAGCCGTGAAGTCGGTGTCCCGCGGCCAGTGTCAACGTTTGACTTTACGAGGGAGCTGGCAGGCATAAGAATGGGAGAAAGGCCGGGGCTCGCAGGGGTCCACGGGCTACAATGGCCACCCGTCGTGGCGGGGACCAGCCCCCTCGACTCCCGGACAAGTTAATGTTATTCCGCATCATCCTTGTATAGTTGCGTTTCTATTAAATAGACGTCAATCATCCGATTCGACGAAGATTTATGTTTCCCATCGGTGGACAGGGTAGGCCCAGCAGAGACACGATTTTTAATGTCCACGCTTGCACATGCCGCTGCTAATCCGCGCCTTTCCACCCTCGCGGCTGAAACGAGCGGCTGAGCGAATCCGATCGGAACAGAGCGGATCAGCCTCTCCTTCCGCTCTTCGGACGGACGCGATCGCGATGCGTTTCGCATTGCTCGTTCCCGCGGTTTCATTAAACGTCGGTGAGCCGTCAGAAGCCGCGAAGCGCGTTGCGCGTTCGTGTAAGTATAGCGTCCGAGAGACGCGCGATGTGAAGGAGGATTATACCTGAGAAACGTTTGGCGTGCGATCTTGCGGAAAACGACGGGTTTAAACCCTTTCGCCGGCGAGCGATCTTTCTGAGAGAGATCCGCCGCCGCGGCGCGGTCGGATTCTTCTTCAAGGAGCAGCACACGACCCTTTTTCCTTTTCCAAGAGGGTAATCTGATCCTGTTATTCGCGCGGCAGAGCTCACGAGTTGCCGGCGCAGGAGGACCGCGTACCTTTCCCTCCTTTTTTTCTCTTTCTCCCTTTTCCTTTTTTACTCGCGCTGTTTTCCCCGGAGTATAATATGCGTGAAGACGATCGGGTGGAAGATAAGTGAGAATCTCTTGGGTTACCGAGTCAAGCAGGTATCGAGGATGCACCGACGTACTGCGTGCATATCATCAGTAGCCAAGGACGAGGCGAAGGAGAAGAGCGCACGTACAAACGAGCTGGACGGTCTGGAGCGAAACGTCGTCAGATTGAAAAATCGATGCTGGATATTCGCGAATTGTTTTCATTGCCGTGAAGAGATTACGACGAAGCAGAAGTACAAGCAGGAAGCACGAGACGTTCGGCAAGCGCCAAAGGCAGACTTGTTCGGGACTTGATCGCTCCTTCGCGCGATTCGCATCATCACAGATTCTTCCTCGCTCTCGACTGATGCGAACGCCACGTCACAACCGGGGACAGCTTTTTCCGTCGATGCGAGGTGTCGCAGCCGAGGCGGTTCTCGCCGGTCCATGCGCCGTACAAAGTACAACTGGTTAGGTACGGTGGAAGGCCTGCCAGGTGACGGCGGCGCCTCGGATCACATCCATCTTCATGGCCGGGGCCTGTTTCGGGTCCATCCCTTCGGCCTTCCATCCTCGCGCGGCTCTCGAAACACGAGGAGTTCACGGGAGAGGGAGATAAACGGAGGGGACGGCGGGCGAGGGAGAAAGAGACGGCACCGGCACAGGAAAAGGAGACGGGAACGGGCTCGAACTCGCTGGTTATTTATTAGGGGGTTCTCGTTAAGGTCCATCCGAGTCCACGGGCCCGCGCGGATACGCCGGAGAGCTGTCACACCCGCGTTATCTGACCGACCGCATTGTTTTAATCTCCCACCAGAACGTCGCTGCGCCTTCTCTCCTATTCCCCGTCCGTATAGTTCCTCTCTTCCCTCCCCCTCTTCCTCTCCTCCCCTTGCCCCTGCGTCGGCTATATGCGGCTGGTACTGGTCGCGATCGACCTGCAGAGGGCTCTCGCCATCTTGCCGTCGCTCTCATCGTCGACGAGCACGGGTTCCTCTCTCCGTGAGATACGATCAGGCCGCGGTGGTTTCTGCTCGGGAACATCAGTGGCAGGCAAGGATGCCGGTCTGTTGTCCGCCACGGAGATTGATTACGTCGCCATCCGGGAATTAAATAAGCCACGCGATGGTTTCATCCGTCGACGACGTGGCGGGTCCGGTCACGGGATCTCTAATCCTATCATGGGAACCCGTGAGGATTCCTCCGCGCGATACGCGGAGCATTCAATGTCGGCTAACTGGCTGGTTATCTATTGATAACAGCAGGCGCCGAGTGACTCCGCGAATATGGAGATGCAGTGAAAAATCATCGCGCCGTAGACGCGCGGGTAGACGCGGGGATCCGCGACGGAATTCCAGCTATGCAAATCTTTACGCGACTTTTCCCGACGCGGTACTTGGCTCGAGCGCGATAAACGCGAACTTTACGCGCGTAATAAACCTTTTTCGTGGGTCAGATAGCCCGCAGATAGCCCGGTGAGAGAGAGAGAGAGAGAGGGAGACGCGCGGCTCGCAACGTGGGCCGATGTATACTTAATCGCGCCATCCTCGCGAGCCAGCTTAATGGTTTTACGAGCGCGCGTAAATCGAGCGACGCTCGTAGACGCATCGGGGGAAGGGGGAGGGGAGGGGGGATATGAGGGTTCGTCACGCCGAGGGATCTCTCGGCCGTGGACATCTCTCGCGCGAGAATCCATCGGGATTGGGGATGGCGAGAAGCGCGGGGTGATATCAGAAGCGAAGTGACGGATGACGGTGGCTATCCATCCCGAAAAACCACACCTCGCGGGACCGTTGCGCGTTAGGTACGGTAATATACGACTTAGCGGTATATCACGGCCGCGTCGCGGACGTTTACGAGCGTGGCTGAAGGCGCCTTTTGTAGGACAACGACGGTACAATGTCAGGTGTCCCCCGTGAGGTATCGTGAGGCGCACGTGGGCACGCCTTGCGTTTTCCTCGGCTGATTCGTACGTTGGTCGAATCGACCAACCGACCGATCGACCGACCAACCACCCACACGCCACCCATCGCCACTGTCGCGTCAGGGGCACGGCGCGCCTGGTACCCCAACGTATCGATATATTGCACCGCGTCGGCCCGTTCGCCCACGCAACAAATCAGGCGAATCTTTTAATTGCCTGACATCTTTACGGCTCCTATAAAACAATGAATAGGTGCGTTTCGAGTACGTAGGGAGTATCGCGAGGAGAAAGGGGGAGAGACAGGGAGCACCGCGTCGTTCTCAGTCGTCGTCGCTGTCGCTGTCCGACCGAGGCCACGGTGTATATCACGTTTACGGTGTTGTGAGGGGACACCGAGGGGCTCGCGGACCAAGCTGCCCCGCTGATTCCTACGATCCCGCGCTATCGTGCGATTGCGTCAGCCCCCGAACGATGCGGCGACCTCCGTGCCCCCCGTGCGACCGTTGGACGCCGATGCGAGCGGTCGAGAGAAGAAGGGCCCCTCTCTCCGTTCCTGCGGAAACTCGAGACGTCGACCCTCCGCTCGCGTCGAGAATCCGCTCGTTCGTTGTCTACCTGCTCCAGACCGGAGGATGTTTCACGGTAATGGCCCGCGCGATGGAGAACCGCGCGCAAATCGAGGCGAAAACAAGCCTCGTCGCTCGGTACACCGTAGGCATGGAAAATACAGTTTACGGTACGGAGAGGTTTGGTTGCATGCTTCAGCAATCCCCCGCGGCCCCGATCCCGCGCGAGTTTAGGGCGAGTTCAGGGCAACGTCCTTATCTGGAGCCTTCTCGCGAATCATCGCCGCGAATGCACGTAAGTCCTCTGCGCGAAGAACACGATGGCGATTGTCCGATTATCGGGGATATCGCGTACGCTCGCAAGTCCCCATGTAGCGGGTCCTCGCTCGCAGGATTAATATCCTTGCAATCCTCGTCGAAGAGCAATTTACCTCGCTTTGGCATAAGCGAAGAGATATGCCTCGATAACGGGAACGTCCCGGTAAGTTAATCGTAAATTAGGCAGCATGCAGTCCTCGTTACTCTTCGGGACGGAGTTGCATCCATAATTCTTCGCTATCGTCGCAAAGTTCAGCCGCGTGCTGTATCCCATTTCATGGGATTTACGGTGATGGATGAGGAAATTGCGAGTGCCACGAGATCCCGCGCGACGTCGTGCCAAGAAAACAGGATTATGCCCAGAGATTTCCTCTTCTTCTTCTCCTTCGCAGATTTCCTCGCGTCGTTAATGGAGTCGACGTAACGGCAAAAATGACGAGAATGCCGGCGATCCTCGGTCTGAAGTTCCGCTAACGCTAAATCTTGTCCCGTGCTGGAGTTTCGTTCGGAGTCCAGTAGTCACGGCAACAACGACCAAACTTGTAGCGCCGGACTTGTCCGCTGGCGTTCCATCGCTCCGCCGCGATACGAAAGTTCAAGGTCGACGAATAAATCAAGCCCGCGAGTTCGAGGAGGCCTGTCGTATCGCGATTTGTGCGATGATACCGATGCGTGTCATTAATATCCCGGGTAATTAATGATCGAGTAGGATCGTTCTCAAACGGCCTCCCGGGACTGTTACGCGCGGATTGATAGACACATGACAAGCGATCATCCTCGATCGATCGGCTCGAGGGGAATAGTCCGCGTGTTCTCGCTAAGGATCACTCTCACGATTCCACCCGGAACAACAAGAAGTGCCCAAGGAATGCGAAGCGAGAACACAGTGCGACGGAAATTGCGAAAGAGATTTGCGAAATTATTGCTCGCGCGTTCTTCGTGAGAAACGATATCGTGAGGAACGCTCGCGTGCATCAAGAGAGAGAGAGAGAGAGAGAGAGAGAGAGAGAGAGAGAGAGAGAGAGAGAGAGAGAGAGAGACAGTGCGTTACGCAATGGAGAATCAATTTTGAAATTCCACAGATACACGGGGAAACGCAATCGGGATAAATCTCCGCGGTTCAGCGATTACGTAATACAGACGTATCGAGATAAAAGTAAAGTTTTAATGTCGCTAGGAGAAAGGTGGTCCCTTCGAAAGGAGGGGAGGGGCGCCGCCAGTGATACTGGAGTCTCGGAGATACTCCTCCGTCGTCCTCAGGCCGCCTCCCGTACGTTCAGCTTCGGCATTATGGTCGCGGCGTCTGAGACCGCGGGGGGCGCCGGCGCCGGCGCGTAAAATCCCTGCGTTATGAGTGTCCCCTTGCCGCACGCCATCCCGGAGTGGGCCCGGATCTCGTCATGGGGCCCCACGCCACGTCGGAGCCCCGGCAATGCCGATCCCTCCCCTCGCCGCCCCTTGTCTCTCGCGCGGTCCAGCTCCGCTGGATCCAGAAGACAACGCTCCTCCGTGCCCTTTTGTTTCAAGACGTCCCGAGAAGGATCTACCGTTGCCTCCGGTGATAAATGGTACTCGGGATCGATGGTATCGATCGATAAATCGCATGCGACTACGCGGAGTGACATCGCTGCTCCGGCTGCGACAGAAATTTCCGCAACATCGTTTCCCGAAATGAACGCACATCGCCGCACTTCTTTCAGTTCCTTCGCCCGTTCCACATTGATAATACTGGCAAAGAGGCGGGAATGCCTGCAGGAATGTATGCATGATTTGTATACATCATTTTAAGAACCTGAATTTCGGTATATAGGAAGACAGAGAGGAAGAAGCAGAAAGAGAGAGAGAGAGAGAGAGAGAGAGAGAGAGAGAGAGAGAGAGAGAGAGAGAGAGAGAGAGAGAGAGAGTTCGACGCTCGGCCAACAATATGCTGAAAGTAACGGTGCCGGCGTCCCGCTCGGTTACCGTTGAGATCGCCTCGATTTTTGCCTATCCATGACCGGATTGTCCGATCCGGGATAGCATTTCGGGATTCAGGATCGGTGTGCGTCCGTGTGAATAGACCCGGGTCTCCGGTGCGCGCTCCGTGGGGAGGTATAATTGAATGTTTTGTATAATTAACCTGCGCCATAACTCAACATACGTCGCGCCTCCAGCCGCGGGCGGACCTCCCTTCTTCTCCACGCATGCATCTCCGGTTCACCGGGGAAGAAGTATTTGTGTATTCACGGACGATGAGGCCCGCCGGTGTGTTGGTAATACGAGACACCGCTCCTTCAAACACCATTAAAAGCAAACATTGTAACGACGGCGCGGTTCCGATGCGCATGAATAAAGATGCCGCTAGGACCCGTTCTGGTCCGGATGAAGCGCAACCTGTCGCCGCAGAATCTGCACGCATAATGACGTAACACGATGACAAGACGGGGGCTTTCTGCTCGGTATCGTTCGGATGCTGAGAATGATCGGGTGCCGTGTAAATTAAGGGAGGTCAGACTCAGGACCGATGCCGATCGATACATCGATCGAGTGGAGAACGCTCGGCGTTGTCACGAGCGAATCGAAAGGCGCAGCTTGTCGCGATGGATTGACTCGTGGCCGAACTGATCCTGCATGACAGCGTGACGATTCGACCAACAACCGGATAATTGTTGCCACGGGAGTAACAACCTCGAGGAACAACCTCGCAAGCATCGAGCCAGCCAATGAAGGCCACCTTCGCGCCTTTGTACTTTGTTCTTTGCGCGACTCTTCAGCACGGATCCCGTAATCCTCGATGCGCCTCATGGCGTCTTCCTCCCTGGCGCCCCTCCTTGGCGCCCCTTTGCACTGGTATCTGCCTGGTCCTGGTCTGTTGCCCGTTGTGGGCACGATCGTGTGATTTACGCGTATCAGATATTAATCAGATATTAATCCGCGCGAACGCGGTCGCCGCTCTTGCACGCTACGGGTTATTGGTGACCGGTTAGCGAATAATCCGGTGTAACGAGAATTAATCGAGGACATGGCGAGAGGCGATCGCACTCACCGTGCATTGACGCGACTCTCTCTCTCTCTCTCTCTCTCTCTCTCTCTCTCTTTTTTGCTTTCTGTCCTCTCGCTCTTGTTGCCGATGCACAAACGGATAAACGCGGCGGACTAAAGTGGCATGGAAATTGATAGGAACGCCCCGATTTCACGCTCGATACAGTATTCGCACCGGGACAACTGCGTTTCAGCAACCTTGGGATAAGGATGCTCGAGTGAGGGAGGAGAGTGGAAGAAGGTAAGGGAGCTGCTTATCCGTGTATCGCTTACTCGTGGAAATCGCGAGAATTACGCTTAGGATAATAGCTTGCGTTCCGCGGCGCGTCTCTAGCGCGTCCCGCCTGCTAGCGGTCACGCGACTGTAATCAAACGGCATTATTATCCACACGCGGAACTTGCGGCACGCATGCGATAGTTTATAAATTATTTCATGCACGCTCGTGAGTTATCGACAATTACGTACAAATACTATATCTACATGTGTGATTAATCACCGTTTCGTCAGCTCGCATCGCTTTCACGAGCCACTCGGTTACGTCGACACGTTCTACGTGTCCTGTTCTTCAGCGGCGATCCCTTAAAGCAAATAAAGCGTCGAGCAGCGAGGGGGAAGTCGAGCCGCGCGATCGCTCGACTGTGGTTCCGGCGATTCGCTGGAAAGTACGTATTTCGTTCCGGGGCACCTAAGCGCCCATTTAAATAGCTATATTTCAGAGCGTAGCCATATAGGCCACGGCGGACTGTCAGGAGATCATACCCTTGTCAAAATAATCGCTAAATTATGGGATACGCACGGTTTTAACTACCGGCTCGCTCTCGCCCGGGTCAGTAACATTCCCGTTTCCTGCCTATCCGCTCGTCCCATCTCGCCCGACGCCACCGATAACTAGTCCTCCCCGATTTCGCTTTTCTTTTGCGGCGTTCCGCACGAATCGATGGGCACGCACAGGCCCAGGTGAATGAAAATCGCGCGGGACAGCTGGAGAACGTTCTCCGTCACCGTCCCATTACCGGTTCCTTTATTGTCTCTGATTAATGGGACAATAAAGAAAATCCTTCGGGAAAGGAGAAGCGGCCAGCGAGATCTAGACTTGTGTCACTTGCGCGCTCTCTCTCGCTTCGGGATTCTGTTCGGCGATGAACGATCTTCATCGGCTCGGAATGAATCCGCGAGAGTGTGGAGCCGTTCCTTGTGCGCGTCCTTCCGCGTTATTTAGTCGTCAATTGATCCTTACGGATCGCACATCGATCAATCGAACACGACCGAGGGATATCTGTCATATCAGCCAGCCATTTTACCGTTGGTGCTCCTGCGATCCGATTTTTGTATAATTGAGAAATAAAACCTGCCTCCACACTTGAGCGACAAATTACACGCTTCGTCGAGCAACATCGAAGGCGAAACCGGATATGCAGTACCGATTTCACGCTACGCTTCATCCGCTGCGTCTCACTCCTTCTTCATCTCGCCATCTCGATGACCAATTTGAGATTATCCCAAGTACGTGGATCTCCTTATACGCTTATCGGTCGCAGCACTCGGCGAAACGATCGCGCAAGCATCTCAATAACGCCTGGCACGAATTCGCGACCCAGAATTGACTATATTCTCGCATGCGCGAGTGCGAATTTAACGAGAGAACGCTGGTCGAGCATGTCTCGCTTCGTCTCTCTTTCCCCTCTCGAGATAGAGTCCTAGAATCCAACCTAGGATATATCAGATATGCAGATGCAGAAGAAATGCAAAAACGACGTTTCTCCTCGTTCGTAGTGATGCATAGCGATTATCGATATCGCGGAATAGGAGTCCGCAGTATCTCGCCTGATTTGCGCGCTCGTTGTATGTCGCTGACAGTCTCATTAATATTAATTAATTCGCGTCGACCGGTATCGCGGCTTGTTCCGCGGCTCTGCGCAGCACTCGCTGAAGAACGCGCCTCGGGATATCCGTTTGCGAGACGCGTGATTAATGACACGGGAAAAGCAGGAAATTGGCACGACCTCGGGTGAAGGTTTTCCCTTATCTCGCGACTCGCTCGCTCGTCCTCGACGCTTAGTTGTCGCAGGTTCACGCAAACCTGTACAAACCGTCCGTATCTGCTCGATCAAGCACAAATGTTTATCAAACGCTCCGCAATCTCTCCGAATGATGAAGGGGGAAGTAATCGGGGACTCTCGCGTCCTCGATGGAAGATGTACCTTTACGTCGACACTTGATCGCAATTCGCCTGAGCTCGCCACGTTCGATTCATCGCCGTCACATGAGTTTCATCTACGGCTAATCCCTTTTCATCCCGCGGGGATACCGCGAATGTTAGCTGGCAGGCGCTCCTCTCGAGAAGTCGAACGAGTGCGTGCACGTATCGCGATCGATCGAGCGGCCGCTTCTACGTTCACCCGCCGCGCGCGCATACGTTCGCTCAATCAAGAGCTACTCTCTTGCGCGATTTAACCCTGAGATTCCATTCCAGGCACGTATCCAGATGGCACACGCAGCCATCGATAGGTCGGGGCGCCGCGGATAATTGCGGGGCAACGTGCACCCGAACATACTGGGCGAAAATCAGCGCGGCCAAAGGGTGACGCGAAAATGAGCGTTCGATCGTTGGACTGTATTATAGAGACGCCAGGCCAGGGGTGAGAAAGAAAGAGAGAGAGAGAGAGAGAGAGAGAGAGAGAGAGAGAGAGAGAGGAGAACCCGTGAAAAAGAGAGGAATACGAGGGACGCCTCGAGAGGGCATAATAAATATCGGGTAAGGACGAGATCGGGCGCTACTTACGCCGTCAGCGATAATGACGGGGTGTGTTCGGGCTGTTTGCTTAGCGAGCAGATTAGTGAATGAATCCACAGGTGGGCGCCATCCGTCACACTCTGAATCGGATCCAGCCGCGGTGCCCCGCCTATATCGCCGGCGACTAGTTCCCTTCCAGGCCCGTATCGAAGGGGTAACTGGGGTTCCCATGAGATACCGAGCGGTCGCGACCGGCAGCGACGCAATCTCCGTTTCGCGATCAGTGCGTTTGATAAGCTTTCCCGGATATTCATCGAGGACTGGATGTTGCAATCCTCCGATCGAACAGAAAGAACGATGCTGTAGGATTTTTCGAAAGGCAGACTGGGTACTGGACTACCTTGCCGGATCGACGTCGCTGAAGACAGTAATTAATTCCTCATTCTCAGTCATAACGTGGCCGCGCAAATTATGCTGGTCCTGATCAACGTTCACCAGCGTCTCGATCTGATGCACATCGTACCCCTTGCACACGTAAGAGCTGTGCCGTGAGAAAATGCGAGGGAGAACACGGGGAGCACATCGAGAAGAAATTAGCACCGTGCTTCTAAGGAGAGCCGTTCCTGGCAGAGCGATTTCAGATGCACCGTGTTTCCGGTAGTTACGCGCGACATGAAACGAGCAACGGATTGTGAGGGATTGGCGCACGGTGGAGGAACGTCTCGTTAGAAGACAGCTCGGCGTGCATTCGGGGCACCCTGTATGCATAGCCGCGAGGGAACTTCCAATACCGAGCTGGGATCGCATATATACAGAACGGATACACCCACACGGCTCCCGCCTACCTGCGGCCGCTGACAGAACCTGATGTGGCACGAGACAGTTGCCTATGATATCCATCATCATTCCTTTCGAGGATAATCGGTCGTCACGCCTATAATGACCGGCGAGGGAACCGGCATCGGAGCGGAGCTTTTTTCTTTCGAGAGGACCTCTCGCTCGTATCTGGCGGACCATGGCGATGATCACGGTGACACGTGAGGCCAAAGGTCACGAAGGTCATCTCGTGCATCGACTTTGATTCGCAAGAAAAGAATTGGGGAGCGATGATAACGATGATAACGAGGCAAGGCTGGGACTATCAACGTTCAGTGGCGATCTCGGCGTGAAACCTCGATCGGAATAGTTCTGAATCGCAGCAGCGAGGATCTATGCGATCGCGATCCGCAGGAAAATCCATTTTCTGCATCGCCGAGAGGCCCCGGGGCACCGATATGATGGAGTGTTGCGGAGATTGGCGGACCACCGGAGTAATGTCCGCGCTAATACTAGTGATTACCCCTGCCTCGTTGAGAATGAACCCGCCCCGCGCCTCTCAGTCTGCTTGCTCCCCCGGGTTCTGGCCCGTTCCCCTCGCCGAGCTTCCTCGCGCTGCCCTGCCCATGAATTGATGAGTGTTTACCAAACTAACTGCATTCTCCTCGCGCGCGGACTGCCCGCTGGTCACCGGCTACCACTATGTTCGGTCCTATCGAAATCGCGGATCGATTTAATTATGCGGAATATGCAGATCCGCGTGGACGCGCGGCGTAATTATTGCCTCCGCGGGAAAGAGAGAGAGAGAGAGAGAGAGAGAGAGAGGGAGAGAGAGAGAGAGAGAGAGAATCGGTTTTATTAATAATAAATCCTGAGCGCGAGTGACATTAGGTCCGATCGAGAGTAACGCGCGTTCATTCGTCAGGCTTGGTGAGAGCCTATTATTTAGTAATTGGCGATAAATAATTCAGTAATAAATAATTTAACGAGCTGGAGACGTATCGCGCTCATCGGCGGAGGGGAAAAGCCCGGATCTCTTTGTCGAAGGCGCGACCGGTCTCGGCAATCGAGCGCGAACGTAACTGACGGACTTTATTATTTATCGACGCGCAATTGTAATCGCCAGATGCAGAGATTACGCGGGACCAGGATTAATGGGACCAGGTACGCGCGTTGTGTTTAAAGCGCAGGAGACACTTCGCTCGCTCGCCCGTTGCTGGTACCGCGCGATCAGGCTACGGAATAATTGTGGTCGCATTATTATAACGTCAGTCGCGCTATATCACACCGATATCATACATATGCATCGCACTAGAGAAGGCCGTAATCGCATAATCGCCGTTCGGTCACGCTCCGCCCCCCTGTCGTTCCCGTTTAGCCTTTTACACGCGTGTCCCCGATACGACGTTTCTTTCTGTTTTCCTTTTTCCTGTCTCATCGATGCCTCACGGAAATCGAATCGATCGCCTACATAATGTGCACGCACATGCGAAGCCGCGCGAATCCTCTCCATCTCTCCCCATCTTCCTCTCCCCGCGAAGTGAGTCACAGAGATTACGCGGCCGGCTACGAGATCTCCGACGTGCGCGTGATCTACGAGGAGGTTTCTATTCGCGGATCGCTGATATACGACCGGCCGTCGCGGATTTTTCGCGGCACGGTACACCCCCCTCCCCTCCCCTCCCCTCCCCTCCCATCCCTCCCTCGTTAATGGTGCCTTCCTCGCGAACGAGCACGCACCGGCGTGCGTACCGCACGGACCACCTGTCCGGCTGGTACCCCTCGCTCTCCCCCGTCCGTTCTCCTCTCTTTCTCTGTTTCTCGGCTGCCCTTTCCTTTCTACGCCATCACGGGCATCCCACGGGGATATTCGCAGCGTGTGTCTGCGATAACTATACCGCGGGAGAGGGGCTTCAGGCGCCACGGAGCAGGTTTCCATAAAAATGCGAGCCGTCCGATCCGTTGCGACGTGGCGGAGTTTAATGTCCCGCGTGGCCTACCCTCTCGCAATCCGATGGGCAGGTCCGTTAGTTTTACCGAAAAGCGATTCGCTTCTTCGTTTTCAGAGATGACAGCTCGACGAAACGTACGTACCGGCATTACGGCCGAAAATCGCCGAATCGTGCCGTGCTCCAGTTCAGAGAAATTCCGCTGCGCGAATAATGTCCAGTGACATGTATTTACGATGCAACGGAGTCCGAGTCAACGTCGTTAATCTTTCTGCGCTTTAAGGACGTGCAGAATGCGGCACGTCGTGGCAATCAAGTTCACGCACGATAAAACGCAACGATGATAAGAAAGGCGCAGGGCGCAATTATCGTTTTACGATGTCGACCTCTCTGCTCCGATGTCATCTTCCACCGAGCATAAGCCGAGTGGCGACTCAATTTTCAGCGCAATCGCAACGCGGTGATGTACCGTTATTATTATTATGCGCCATCGCGAGCAATTATATGGTATAAATCTCGTTGGAATAATACGCGCGACGCGCGTCGACTCGCGAGTGGCGGCGGGATTCTGCAGCCTCGCCGATCTCCGAATCGCCGAACGAGTACGCGCGCGAATTTCCTCATCGAATCCGCGACGGTGAATACAGCGTCCGTGAAGGGTTGGAGAAAAAAAGGGAGGGACAATGTGCCATATATACTGTCAATTATTTGTTTCGGATATATTAATGCTGCCGGCAAACTATCGATAACTCATCCTCAACGTAATCGCACGGTGCGTATCCTCTATCTTTAACGTACGACGGCTGCGGGACGGACGGAGAGGAAGAGAGAGAGAGAGAGAGAGAGAGAGAGAGAGAGAGACAGAAAGGGGAGACCCGTGTAAACGATAAATCACGATAAATACGTTTGCCTGAGCCATTATAAAAGGCGGAGGAGGAAGAAGGGAGGAATCGGCGCAATCGGCGAGGAGGCGATCGGCGAGGGGGACAGGCTAGCATCCACGAGGAGGATACGTGCAAAAGGGTGCAGCAGCACGCGGCCCGATATGCAGTCCCTCCCTGAGGCCACTCCTGGGTGCATCCTCTTTTGGGGCCGCGCATTACGATCGCTTAAGTCTCGGCTCGACTATCGAGTGATCCATCGCCTACGAATTCGACGAAGCCTCCCGCCTACCCTCGGGACATCCTCGACTAATGAGCGTGTCTCGATCGTGAACGACCGGTTTCTCTCTCTCCCCCCTCTCTCTCTCTCTCTCTCTCTCTCTCTCTCTCTCTCTCTCTCTCTCTCTATCCTTCTTTCCCCGTTCTTTCCTCGCCTCCACCTTCTATTTTCTCTCTGTCTATTCCCCAATTGATCTCTCTTTCTTTTTCCTTCTTAGTGCACCTTCCTCCATTCTCCCCCTCACTTCCAGGTGCGCTCGGCGTTCCTCCTTAAAAAGGATTCCAATTAAGGGAGCCCGAATGAGTTCGTACGTTCTATTCACGGGGCAAGTTCGCCGGTCAACATACGACGACGGGCTACGACAGGTAAACACGACGAGGGATGCACGGCCGCGGCAGCGAACCGCGATAGCATCTCGTTGACGAGCGGTTATCGAGATTTTCTCGGTGGACACTGAACTGACGTCGGGGTAACGAGGGGAAGCGTCGGTATCGAGTGGACATCAAGGAAGAATCCGACCGAGCGGCGTCAACGAGACCAGCGGAGAACTCGTGGTACGTCCGCGTGATCGGGGGTGGCACGGCTCATCCTCACGTATGTCGAAGAGAACGCTGAGAATGAGCCGTCCTCGCGATCTCCGATGCCGCCGCCGATGCCTATCGGTCTAGGTGGGAAAAGCACGGTGCATGGCTTCGCTACATTCCTGAGGAGAAGCTGTTTGTTCACCTATGCCACCGATGCGCAGTCAATACGTGGCGGAGCGATGGGGCGATAGGGAGGAAGAGAGACGGCGAGAGCGGGCAAGGCAGATACCGGGCCCCGCGGGGGGCTCATAATTGCCGACCCTGAAGATCAGCCGACCCCATGGGGCCCTCCTCTGTTTGTTTTATTCCCTAGTTATACAAACGCGAGATCTACGACCGATATATGATAATCGTCCTTCTAGTTCTTCCAGTTTGCCATGCTCCCAGCTTTCCTCTTCCTCTCTCCCGGTTCTTTTCCCTCTTATCTTGGTTTCCTACGGAAACCTTGACCTTTTTTTTATTGTTCTTTCTCCTTCTCTCCCTCTCGTTTTCACTTTTTCTTTTTTCTTTTCTCTTTCTTTCTTTTTTTCTTTTTTTTTTGATCGTGTCAGCTCCACGAACGCAGGATGCCCCATGGGCGCTGATAGACAGGGACACGTCCGGACTAATTCTAGGCGGAATCTACCTCCGCCGATGGTGCCGTGGAAGCTTTCGCCACGTCTCATCATTTACGATGCGCACTTATTCAAATTCCACGACGGCCAGAATGATTGATATTCTTCGTTATGAACGGCTACCTTACGGACCTCGCGTTCGTCAGTTTAAGAAAGAGCAGCGTAAAATATTATCCCGAACATTTAATATGTAAATAACCGGGCGCGTCGCTATTGCCGCACACGCATTTTTAAACTGGTATCATGCCGGTCCGTTGATCTCTGCGCTGATGAGAATGTATCAGCGCGATAGAGAAGCGATAGAAAGAGAATCGAGGAGAATTATAAAATTAAAGAAAAATTATGTGACGCCTTCGTATTTTGTTTTCTACGCTACCTATAGACATTGAGATTAATGGCGTACTGCGTAGAAAATACTACCGCACGTACATTTGCGTTTAGTCGCTTTCCAAACGACCGTGGCTTTTCATTAAGAAAACAATCTTATCACCAAGACAAGCAAGGACTATATTTCAAGAAGATAATAGTCCACTGGTGTGCAACGACTCGTTCCAAATGCATATATTGTACGTTAATGAAGAGAAGACAAGGTAAAGCAGTTATGGAGGATAATATAAACAAGGCCTAAATTTCTATTATAGAAATGTGCACAAAAAAATGTGCACTGTATTTACGGATAAATTGAACGACCCACATAATTGCATTTTCCCTTATCTTCTCAAGTATTATGTATTTTGAGGCTTGAGGTACTCACCTCGTTGTCGATCTTCTTAAACTCCGGATCGTCCTCGTCCACCTCGAAGTACAGCTCCGTAGAGGTAACGGAAATGATGCCAGGCGCCACGATACCAGGTGCGATCAGCTTGCCTTTCGTGCTGATGTTCACCGGACCTGTTTACACAATGAAATGAACAAACGATTAAAGCGATGCGAACAAACACAGCGCCCAAGGATATGTATTGTTTACGTATCATTAATATTTCTCGTTATCGAAATACAAGAAAATTTATCTGTATATTTATCTGTATATATACTTTGTTAGAAACTTGAAACTTCCGGATGACTGATAATATCGAATTTGCGATACATAACGTTCGCGGGAAAATGTGGAATGAATCGAGAGACACTAGATAACAGATAACGATTGATTCGGCGCGAGATTTAAGCAATAATACTTCAACGCAACATGATAGCAGTTGCGAAAGGAAAGTATGTCACGTAGCTCGTGCGGATCATTAAAACGTCGCGTCTCGTTTGTCCAGTTACACTGACCCACCTGCTAGGTCGTTGTCCAGGTCCCTGTCGTCCGACAGTAATTCGCTGTCATCCAGAAGATCCGCCGACTGCAATTGCTGCTGATGTGCGCGCGAGGCTGCGAGATGCGCGTGAAACTCTTCGCGCGCTTGAAGTATCGCATCCTCGGGTGCACCGTGTTCGAGAGCTGCCTTGAGTGTAGCCTCGGGATGGCTCGAGCCTAGTGGATTGTGCACGAAACGCTTGCGTCTGCGTGCATCATCCTCCCAAGCATCCAATTTCCAGTATTCGGCCAGTCTGCGAACAGCGAGAGACGCGAGTGGGCAAATGAGAATCGGATGATGGAAGGATCGCGCGCGGGCGAGAGGAACAACGAGGAAGGATTTACTTTGCAGCCATTGGATCCATGTAGCCCCATGCGCCGTGCTTGTTGGACAGGATGTTCCGGACCTTCTCCAGCAGCCTGCTGGCGATCACGTTGTCGCGTCTCCGTGCTGCGGTGATCAGATGATCGCACATGCGTTCCTCCTCTCGACGGTCCAGGAGCGTTTGCGCGCATTGAGACTGATATTGAGACGGAGAAAGAAATATCGTTATATTCTCTGTGTAACTTTATTTATTTAACGGTATTGGGCAACGAGTATTTCGCGTTCGCGAAAGCTGTCCGGTATCGATACGATGCGATCGCTCGCATGGAAAAATGTAGGAAAAACTGGTCGGTTACGAGTTTAGGAAGATGCGAGAAGAAACGCGGGCAATACCTCAAAGTCAGCATGCTTCAGCACATCGTCCGCTCTCATCCTGTTCAGAATGAACTCCGCCTCGTTTGCGACTCTCACTATGTGATCCTTCATCGCGTGAGATAGCAACCTGTATAAACGTAAGGAAGTATGTTCATGAGGGGAAAACGAGAATCTGCTTTCGTTTGCTTTCATTTTGCTCGTTTCGCGCGTTCTTCTAGCGAGTAATGAACGTCTTACCGTCCCTCGTTAATGAGCTCGATGAAAGCGAGGCCCGCGTGCTTCTGCAGGGAATTCTGCCATTCCTGAGAGCAGAGGAGCATAACCAGCTCCACGACGGAATTGCTGTTCTTGAATGTGGTCAAACCTGGCAAATTGCAGAGAGATCGGCGTCGTTAAACGAGCGTATGATAAATCGCGACGAGCGATAAACAACGGTGGGACCAACGATGGGTGGGTCGGAAACGAACACGCGAGACGGACGTGATGTCGTGATTTACGAAGGACGGTGCAGCCGGAGTTGTCGCCGGTAAATAAGGTGCATCGATATATCGCGTTCCTTGAATATAAAATCTGCGGGAATCGTCGCGACTTCTATTCCACGTGTGCCGAATGCTAAGAGCTCACAGACGGGGCGTCCGCGAATCCGAGTGTCTTTTTAAAGCGACATCATAAAGCGACTAATACTTGGTATAAAACGTCGGAGGCGCCTCGATCGTAAAAGTGACGAAAGTCTCGTCCGAGCATGCCCGTTCGGGTGGACTCTAAATTTTTATTTATCACATGAAAATATCTAAATGCACGATTCGAAATATCTTACGCGAAACGATAGACAAATTTTTATCTTTATGATCTCTTCTTCATCTTTTAATGAGTATGTAATCAATTACGGAGACTCTTTTGTCTCTCTCCTTTTTGCTCGTTGCTTAATGACGTCCCGGCGAGGCATGCATTTACGATTTCGGCAATAATTGTATTCATGAGCTGGCGCGCAGCTCTAGGAAACCCTAAATCTTTACATTGTGCCGAGTGCGATCGACAAAAGCGTGAGAAGCGAGAAAAATACAGCGCTGTGTCAATATGTTTACGATGCATATCTTATCAGAATGTGCGCACAATAATAAAACTTTAATAATGAATAAATCTGGCTCGCATAAATTTGACTTGTGTCATGAAGCGAGACCTAGCTTCCTCGTCTCCGAATCCGTTACCATTTCCTTTTGCTCCGTTAAACTTGATATATCGTGGAACCGCTCGAAAAAACGCGAGCCACGCTGTTCCCCGCGTTGTGTAATAAAATCCAGCGTGAATTACGTTCTTCTTATCTATCGAGCCTCGGACATTCTATATCATATTGCATGCGCGAAAGCTATGCTTTTATATCTGATTTTACAAGCCGGTGCCGCGTCTTAATAGTGCGTTTCGCGCTGCAACCCACCGGTGCACGTTGACGTCACAGTCGATTAAGGAGGATTTCCCGATTCGTATAATGAGGGATGTCCCGCCGACATATTTAAACACGCAACGTGCAGATACACGCACACACGTACGTATCATACGCACACATCGAGCACACAGGGAGAAATGACCGCACGTTCGACGTACCCTTGCAGCTCGTACCTTTGCCTTCCATTAACAATTCTTGACCATGGGAGCCAACGAGTGTTTTGGACAGGAAAGGGGCAAAATCCACCATTATTTCCCGAAGGAGGGGGCAAACCGAACCCAAAGCCATTTCCAGCTTTTGTGTGAGCGAGGCTTCGCGGGAGGGTGTCGGTACCGGTAAATGGTCGACCAGGCCCTTGATCGGAAGCTCGTCGGCCCTTGGGGATGCTGCGGTTACCACCAGCCGATCGGGCACTCGCACCACCGAGATTTCCGCCGATGGTTTCTCCCCGCGCTCCGCGTTGCCCAGCATCTCTTGTTCCAGAACATTGCCCTCGCTGTCCTGCATCTCGCCTGCGCATCGAATGAGAGGAATCCAATTAAACTGAGCATTCGAACAGAGACTGATAAGAGCGCTGGGCGATCGTCGATCGTAGAACGATTGCGTTGCGACTTGGCCGCGACGCTTTACCTCGCGAATGAGCAATGTTGTGGATATTCCGCGGATCCTCCCTCGGATTCGTGACCGGCATTGTGTCGCCGTCCTCATTGAGGTTCACATCGGTCCAGGCTTCTTCGGAGGAGTTGTGCTTATTCTCGTTGTCAGTGGTAACTTCGGAAGGACTTGGGTCCGCGGTGATGTTGCTGCGGTGTACAGTCTCCTCGCTGGAGTCGTTGCTCTGGTAGAAAGTCGATTAAAATAAAGGAGACCATGAAAGGCCGGTGTCCTCGCGTCTGCCCTTCCGATCTATCAGAATTCAATTTCGATCGCGAGAATTCAATTCGGGCGAACGTTCGGCCGAGGCGTTCTAATCGGGAGACTCCGATCAAGAGAGATCAAGGAAACAATTATCCTTGCTAATTGTTTTCAATGTTAGCATCTGAAGATTCTCTTGAGTCGGTTTTGCGGATTTCAACGGAGTAAGTCAGTGATGAGTCGATAAACTTTCTATTGACAGTGGACTATTACTAAATGCATTATTCGTTGTATATCGGACTATCACGCGAGAGCTATTTAGACGTACTTTCAGGCTTACGAACACTATATCGCTACGGTACTGCAGTATTTTGCTACGAGAGTCTAGTACTGTATTTTACGACACACACGTTTCATGGAGGATAATCTCATATGGTCATACTCGATCATAAATCTTCGCGTGCCAAGTACTTACTTCATTACATGCAATTAGTAGTACACCATTGCTACGCAATCAACTAATATATCAGAAAGAAAGAACCAAGCCTGTGTGTCGAGTATCCAAGCTTCGAACTTATGTGATTCTAGGCAGAATACGATCAAAATGGTTGCACGCGTGTAAAGGACCGCTACGTAGTAAATACATTGCAACATTACGTAAGCGTTGAAAGAGGATAATAATAACAACATAAAAAAAAAGAAGAAGGAATATCTTGCACCCGTCAGGTGGGCATTGTCGCACTTTACCGTCGCTCTATCTCGGCTTTAAGGCAATTAAAAAATTTAGAGAAAAAAAAGGGGAAGTGAAGAAGGGAGAACCCTTTGATCTCATTTGCGAGAAACCGGCACTTATGGCGGCGCGTAATTCGGCAAACCGATCGCGCGGTCTCGCCCGGCTCTGTAATCTAATTAAGTTTTACCTGTAGATTTCGTGGCAGTGGTTCGGACCTTGTGGTAGTGCCAAGCGTTGGTTCTGATGAGGCGTAATCCTCGAGAATGGTCCGCGGCCGAGGTACACCGCTGTGACCTCCCTTCAGAACCAGTAGTTAGTATGCATAGCAATGCAAGCAGAGGAAGTTAACAGTGAGAGAAATTCCGGACTCAAAGTAACGCATGCTCAATTCAGGATTACAGATTAAAGTGGGTACAGTACCGGTCCGATATTACAGTACGTGTATTCGCGAGAGATAGATAGATAGATAGATAGATAGAGCGAACGAGAAAGAGAGAAAGAGTGAGAAAGAAAAGAAATCTCGTTCGCGGCTGCCGCAAAACGCCGAATTTCGCTAATCGGATACGTGTTACGTGCGAGAGATCGTGATTCGGGTAAAACGTTGGTCGTTACGTTGGAGCTACATAGATGCAAAACACCAATCGATAAGTGACACACTACATGCTGGACATCGCAAAGAGTCCTCGACTACGGTGGGTCTCGAAGTTACTGCGATCATTACGGGAAAGTTGACTAACGTGGTAAGATAGAGGGTGACTACGCTTGCGCTCACGCTCGTGGGATAAGATTAAAAGATGCCACAGTCGCAGAAGTTTGGTGCGACTAATTCAAAATTAACATCTAGTTAGGAGCGTAAATTTACCTGGTCTCGAGTCTCAATGTTCGTGAGTCTAAGTAACTACCTTCGAACTACTCTAATTTAATCGAAGTGAAGTAGAAAATCGGATGTTTTAACATGAGATTTTATAAACCCCTGTCGTCACGCGACGAATCAGATTAGTACAAAGCATTTTATGACGACAAAAGTATCTCGTTCATTTCCGATGAGCACTCCGTAAAATCATGGGTAAGGCAATACAAAAGTGTTCAAGTCTCTCGACTACCGATATCACTTGCAAATTACTAGGCAAGAAAGAGAAAGATCTTGGACATATCGTAAAAAAAAACGGATATTCGCGTGCTTCGATTTTCTCATTTTCAAGATCCGCGGATGTGATCGTAGATATGTATTCGCTATGTGGGGCTATATGAAATAGCAGATCGAACGATCGAATCTCGTGTGTATGTTCTTGTTCCACCGAGCTGCATGCAGAATCTCAAATAGAATACGGGATCGTCATCCGTGGAATCTCTGATCGTTTCACCGTCCAAACTATCGATTACCGTTACCGACGATCGAGTGCCGTTAAGTGTGACACAAAATTTACGAGGCTTTCTATCCGCGAGACTCTCGATTCGATTATTCACCACGTATACCTCTTACGAATTGGTTCGATAAGGGGAAGAAGTGGAGAGCAAGCATCCGGCGCACTTTTCGAGTAGGATCGACATCTTGGGAGCGTGAATTGCCCGCGGGACCAATTTACCTTGGTGGATGGCGGACCCGAAGACGTCACGTCGTGATCGGCCAGAATCGAGGAGTTGTTCTCGTCGACAATGATGACCTCGTACTCGCCGTCGTCCTGGGAACCTGATTGACTCATTATACCTCCGCTACCTGGAAACACGGTATTAAAGCATGGCATTAGAGGAACCCTTCGGTTCTGCGAAGCAAAATGTTCACACTTTCATATCCAAAAACATGCGTTCAACGATTGTAGCAAAGTAGGAGACTTCGTTTTTACGTTTTGGTATGGGGGATCAATACTGTTTAACAATTTGTTTTGCAGTCCAAGTGATTTGTCTAATGAAAATCACGTATACGCGATCAGTAAGGCTGTGTCTACATCCATGTAGACAAAATAAAGACATAAACACTGTTTAGCGATCGTATTACATGGAGAGGAAGTGGGGACTATACAAAGTTTCGTGACGACTAAGATTGCAGGAATTCATTTACGCTTCTGGTCATTTCCATCGCAAACAACACAAGCTCTGCAGTCTACTTACTCTTAACACAAGCACAAATTTACTTGCACATTACGAAAGCGATTATTCGGGAATTTTCGAAGCAGCTGGCGTTCCTCAAGTGTTGAATTAGGTTGGGCGGAGAATAAATATAACAAATCAATTAATATTAATGATGCCAGATGACTAGGCTAAAATTTTTTTATGCAAAAGACATTATCATTTCCGTCAACTGTAGTACATCATTTCTCACGACTATGAGTGTCCCATTTATGTAATCGGTCTTATGTATTCAGTTTTCAGGATTTATCGTTCTACGTGCGTGCTTTATTTTCATTAGTATCAAGCGCAGTGCACCGTAGAACGTACGCAACAGATATGCTGAGAACTTTGGATAAACTTTGCGCCGCTTCGTACGCAACATGCATCGCGTGCCTTTGGGAAATAAAAATTAACTAAATAGCACAGATAGGCATAACACGACATTAAATAATAACAGATAACGTTAGGCTTTCGTGATAATACGACATTAATAATAATCAATCAAAGTAATCATTCAACATAAACGAGCTAAAGAGAAAATCAATGTTGCAAAGAGCGAATAAATCAATGCAAACACATTCTCTGGTTTCGTGTACAGTTCTTTTGGAATAACTCAAAAACTCAAACGAGATTTACAGTGCGTATGGGCTTCACAACATCGAGGGCACGTCGAAGAAATAGCGCGCGCGCACGGAAGATGCGACAACGCTAGCTGATACCACTTGAAGCAACCGTGCAGATCGCAAGCCAGCAACAACAACGAGACTGGGGAAACTGCACCATCGAAAAAACCAGGCCAGAAATAATGAGAAAGAACTCGAGCATTCCGTGAAAGAATCTTCGGGCTTTCGAGTTACCTTGCAGATCGACACCGGAGTTTCTATGACAGAGATTTCGGGGCTGATCGATATGCTTTTGAAGCGTATGGTGGTGGTTGTTGTTATTGTGATGATGGTAATGATGATGGCGATGATAGTTATGGTTGCTCGGGTGATGGTTGTAGTGATTGTTGTGGTGATTCGGGAGGTAATAGTTGGAAGGTGGCTGGCGATTAGAGTGCCTGGCAGCCGGTAGCGGGTGCTGGTGGTGGTGCTGGTTGATGTGGTGGTTGGCATTGGCATTGACATTCGCATTGGCGTTAGGGTGAGATCCCGGGAGGAACTGTGGGTACACGTGGTGCGACCACTGTGGAAATAAGGGCCGCCCTCCTCCACCACCGTTCCCATCTGCCGAGGAACCACATTTACCACGTTATCGGACCGTGTACTATCATCTCGGTCGCTCGCGAGCCATGTATAATGTATATCTCTAAGCATGATGCTGAGTTTCGCTCTATTTCAATAGACATTCAATGGGAAAAGTCATGACCGATCGGTGCAATTGCTGGCGGAGCATTTATGCGATATCTGCAACGATATTATGCCATTGTGAATTATCGGCAGATTTCTCTCGGTAATTGCATCAGCCTTTTTCTCTCGAGATGCTTAAGAATAAAGCGTGTTATTTCGACTATCGATAAAACAATTTGGAAAGCATGAGACAATTTGGAAAGCAAGAATATCGATTAATATTTATAGAGCGAAACTCAACAGACGAAAGTTATTCATTTCGAATACGCATCATTTTATAAGGAGCAAATAATCGAAAGTACGCAATAATATTCAAATCAAGTTCGTTGTTCGTTTCTTGTAATTCGGTTACGAGTAGTCTAGATTTCAACGGAAAGGAATTCATGTAAATGAAAATACAACAAGATGTTACTATCCACACATTTTTGCGTGGTATATTGTTGATGTGATATTTGTCGAACGGAATGTAACGTTTTCAAAGAGATTTGTCACGCAGTCTGTTTGCTAATGTTAGACATTGAAAATATCAATTGTGTGATAGCGGTCATAGAGACATCCATCTTTCGAGACTTCCCACATAGATAAGTTCCACATCGAGAAGAATACAGTCACAATGATGTAACGACGTAAGTATAGATTCGTAACGCAAAAAGAGTGCAAGAACACATTCGGCAAACATCAAAACTCTCACTGTCAGATACATATAGAATGTTCATTTCATACGGTGCAGTAACACATGCGTTCTACTTGGTGTGTCATGTGCTGTTGTTTCAGTTGCAGCTACATCGTTTTGGTGCACAGTATCGAACACACTAGCTACATATCTGTACATATACGTCCACGTTGTTGTTTTCGAAACATTTAACGTATTTTTGATCATCACAGAAGTCTCCAATCAAACTAATCCATTCCGCGGATTGTTGCTGAGAAATGGTTGTAAAATTGTAAAATTTTTCGATCCTCGTTAATTAAAATTTTGACAAAATTTTGAATCGGTATGCAATTTTATCATAGAAGTACACATACGCATACACGCGCGCACACTATAAATTTTCCTCTTTTCCCGCATAGCTGCAATCATGTCATAGTATCGAAAACTGATTATAAATTGACATTATAATTAATCATATCCTTTTATAATTTATTACGATACTCGGAAAGAAAGAGAATCGAATACATATATATATATATATATATATTTCGGTATATATATATATATATCTGACACGTAAGAGTTTTGAGTTTTGAGAAATAGAGAATTTCTTTCAAGTCTTTAATTTGTTCTTAGGAAAGCGGATATATAATGAAATGTTCAACGTGCAAAGTTAATTAACAGTAATACATCAAGATCGTTACTCTTTGTGATTATCTCATGGATATAATGAAAGATCTGGAATAATCGCCCGGCCTTCGAAATTTCAGACTATAGAATACGTGTCACGTTGTCAGCATTCAAATAAAAATAGTATACGTGTGACTGTATCATTTGAACCTTACGAGTTACTTTTCTAAGATTTGCAAATCCCTCGCAGAGTGTACAAATCAAAATACATCCAAGAAACGGAGCTATACGCAAAAGCGATAACGAAAAAGGTTACAAAATCATGACGCGTCTTGCAACGTGATTCGGTATGTTCGCAATTCGTAAAACTGATCTAATCTCTTCAGCGAATTTCGCGTATCATTATTCGGATGAAGGAAATTTCCTTAATTAGTATTAACGATCAATAGCGACGACGGAGATCTCACCTGAAGGGCTACCTGGCCTGAGACCGGCACCGTTTGTCTGTATCGTTTGCACTGGGCTCGGTGGACGTTGCGATATCGGTGGTTCCAGAATGTCGCGGTATTTGGAGACCATCAATACAGAGATGAAGTAAACTATAGCTAGGGACAGAAACTGCGCCTGCTTGGTTTCTTCCTGAAATCGACGATTGCAGATTGCACGGATTCAGTTCAGATTAATCTCGTGCACGCACAGGAATGTAATCTGAAGGTGCACTGAGGCTAGATCTACTCACAACATCTCTGTATATCACGGCTCTCAGGCGATTTACATCCATGTCTTGCAGCAATTTCTCAGGATCTTTGACGGGGCTTAGCTGATGCGTCAGATTGTCCACGATGTTCTGCGAGTAAAGAACGTTCCGTTGAATGAGCAAAGTAAACAAGTTCGAATTAAATATAGGCACATAGTATTTTCTAACAAATGGAAATCCGGTAATTCGGAATTAACGGTAATTGTTACAACGGCGCTCTGGAATGACGCTCGGATCATTAAAGTGAATTCGATGGGATGAAACGTACCTTAGGTGATGTCTGAGCTCCGCGTATGAGGGACTGTATGTGCTGTGATTTATTACTAGAACCAATCTGCCGACCTAACATGCTGTACGATCTGCCACGTTCTTTACACTCTAAGCAGTTTCTAACGGCACATGTACAGACCTATAGAAGCAGTTTATTAAGTAAATACAAAAGACATATTGTGCAGTTGTACATATTACATTTCTAACTAAAATATACATATGTCGAAGGTGAGAATACGCATAGTAGCTCCCGTCTCTCATCGATATCACTCATGAATTTATACGACCTTAACTCGTAATCGTAATATTTTGACAAATTGTATAAAATATACCTGGTTTTCATTAAATTAAATTCTCCGGATTCGCAGAATTATTCATGAATAAGTTTCGCAACGTATGAATATTCGTATCGAGTTTTAGATGCGCGTGAAACCAAAAATATATGACTTTTGTATGTCATTATAGATGATATTTTGAAAATGTATAATGTACTGTATCGATCCTTGAGCTTTATGCATGCCACATATATTAACTATAAATAAAATGCCATCGCAGCTGCGCTCCTCATTCGTATGTCATCTTCATTCAAACATCGCGTAAAATAAAAATTAAAAAAAAGAGGAAAGAAGATAAAAGACTAAAAACAGAGTTACTTGACGACATCGGAAATCCCATAAATTTCTCTCTAGAACTTTTACTCTCTAGAAATTCTATGGATCGTCAAGGATGCAGAACTTAAACACGGAATTACAATGTGCACTAATATTTAGTATAAATCTTCCTAAATGATTTGAGTCGGGTCGGGATCGTCGATACGTAAACTGCACAACAATATTCCAATAGTCATAACTATTTATCTATTCTAAATAATGTGTCATTATTTTCGCTTCGACTCCACGAAATATCTTGTATTCGTAATCGTACAAACCAGTCGCAAGCATTGCCGCAGTATGCCGCCGCTCGACATATTTTTCTCAGCCTCGAGTTCCCCAAAGTTCAACGAGCTGGCGAATATAAGCACATCGGCCATGTTGACTAGTCTTTGCAGAAATGAAACTGCCACCTCGATCGGCATTCCCTGAGTTGGCTCGATCACGTCCAGTTCGCTCTGCAAGTGTTTGGATCGTTCGGATTAAAAACGCGGTTCGGTGAAAGCCGAGCGGCATAATGAAATTTATTCTCTGATAGCGAATGCGAGATAATTCAACGTACATTTGGTGAAGTAGCCGACGCCAGTAAGGGCAGCAGTCCGCCGCAGGCGATTATGAGGTTGTCGGCCAGCTGCGAGATCAGATGGACCGTGTTCACCACAAAGATGGCATTCTCGCTGCTGTTCACGAAATCCAGAACGGACTTCGTCGAGTGGCTGCAACGTTAGGAATGATTAATGCGGAATTCTATAACGGGGAAATGAAACTTTGTATGATTGTATGAAACTTTTCTTGGGAACGCGCGTTCCCTACCTTCTCCACACTTGGATGTCCGTTTCCAAGGAGAACAAAACGTCCGACAATAGTCGTTGATGTATGTAAGACCATTTGAATTCCGGTATTCTGAACGGCGGTCGCGTCGGACCTGGACTGAACATTGGCCGCGTGGAAGGATTTCCCTGCTTCGATCTTTTGGCTTCTGCGATGTAAGAAATGCGATAAAAGAGAGAATGAGGGTAGACAGAGAGGATAACAAGAAGAGTGAACATTTCGAACGCATTCGAACGTTTTCGCCGCGTTCTCAGACGAGATCGGTTTCTACGACTCACCGAAATGATTAGGATCCACCTGCGTGGACGTTGAGGCACTCCTTGGTCGTTTCTGGGGTGACGATGTCTTCCGTAAGGGTACAGGCAAGGAGGGTGGCTCGTGAGCGTTGTCATCCGCGACGACCGCGTCCGAGGAGACGACCGGCAGGCTGGATCTGCGATGGGTGTCTACGTGATCGGTAGTCAAGTCATTCAATAACGCATTGTCCCTGGCAACCACATTAGAACTAACGATTTGAGGCACACCGTCGGATAAACTTTTAGTTGCATCACAGACCGTAGATATTGTTGGGATTTGCTGCTTAGGATTTGGCACTTGCGTCACGTTATCTACAGAACTTTGAACATCGCTATTACTACAAACGCTATCGGTTACCTCTACCTCGCCGGTCGTCGCCGTAACGTCCGGCTTATTATCACTTACACTAGTAGAAATAGTGGACGGCTCCCTTGTGTGTTTCTCGTTTACTCTCGCGTCTTCGTTATCATTAATAACAGCACTTTTGTCCCCCGTTAAAGTGTCCTCGGCGTGTTCGTCACTACTTAACGCACTGTTCGCTATCACCGGCTCCTCCATCGCCTTATCTTTCTCTTCTAGATCTACCGCCTTCTCTGCGCAAGCATCCTCGCCTCTTTCTACTACGCTAGTTGAGCAATTAGGATTTTTTACAGTTTCCCCTGCTTTCTCGTTCTCATCAGTGTCGGTTGCTGTCTCGGTGTCTCTACCTTCAACGATGTCTTTTCTCTCAACGGTGTCGTCGTCGATCTTCTCACCCTCAGACGTTCTGCTCCTCACTTCGCCCGAGCTCTCCTGATTCTCTGTCGGGGTCAAATACGCCTCCGACGTATCGCTGTCAACTGCCGTTTCGCGGTCGTTCTCCAGCTGGAGTTTCTCGATCACTTTGACCGTCAATGCTTCCCGCGTCTCATCAGAGGGGACAATTGGCACGATATTTTCTTCTTCTTCGTTATCGGCCTCATCTTTTAGCACGACAGAATCAATTGCAGCATTTTCCATTGTCGTTGTAATTTTGTCGGAATCCTCGGTGTTGGCAGGCGCTTTACTGTCATCGGTAGCAACGTTACTCTCTTCAATAGGCTTGTCTTTCGTTTCCTCCTCCGCAACTGGAAGCTTCTCAGCATTGTCCGTTATTGCGGAAGTTGTGTCAGTGTCGACATCGGTATCTTTCGCGACTTTCTTCGTGTCTTTCGACTCGATTGTTGCTACTTCTATGTTCTCCTTCACTTCCTTGGTCTCTTCGGTCGTAGAAGGTTCGCTGACGGCGAGTGGCTGTTTCTCGGATGCCGCATCGTCGTCCTTCTTCAGCGTATCCTGAACTATCATGGAATCGGGACTGGAGCTCTCGATTTTGTGAACTTCGCTGTAGAAATCACTAGAGCTCTCGATCGATATCACCTCGCTGGTTTCCTGCGTGGTTGGCAACGAGACTGCTTCGCTGTTTGCTTCCTCAAGAATGGTCGGCGTCTCCGTGTGAGCTTCACGAGTGGTGGTTGGCGTTTCTGGCTTTTCATTGAGTCCCACGACGACAGAATCCAACGATACCACCTCGCAGGATTGTAGGGTGTCCAAGGTTTCGCTGCGCGACTTTACGATAGCTGGACTACCGTCACTCTCGGTATTGTCTATGGAGTTCAAGTCGCAACTGCAGGATTCTTCTAGTCGATCATTTGACTCGGATGCATCGAACTCCTGTGTCGTGACGGAAAGTATCATTAAAGAAAAGAGATTTAATTTGCAGTATGAATAATTTCATACTAGCGTTGTCACATCGCGTCCACGCGAAAGTTCCGCAAAACTTTTCAAGTTACCTTGTAATTTCTTTCTATGTGCTGTATCTCGTGATTCTGCTGATTACCCCACGGTACAGGTCTGTTGTAGCCATTACTTCCGGAGTGTTGCTGATCCCATCCGGAGATCGTGCTGATCGGTCTCTGCTGCCTCAGCTCAGGATCAGTGATATTATCGGATCTTTGTCGCTCATAATGCTCGTACATCTGAGCAAACTGGAGCTTGAACTCTTCGTAGGAGACCTGCGCGCGATAAAAGACCAGAGAAAATTTTTATTGCATTGCATTTCTGGATATCCGTGGCATTCTTTTGGTATCTCTTACCTTAGAATGCACGATGGCTAGCGTGTCGACCCACACGCGCCAGCCACCGTACTCGTGCTTGATCGCATGATGGAGCAGCATGCGGAACAGCGAGTACACCATGTCGGATATCTTCTGCTCCTCCGTATTCTTCGGATGGATGTAAGCCATGGCGATCAGCCATTCCTGCCACACGGACATCTGCAAAACGGTACGCCGATTCTCACGGTTGTTGTTGCAGAGCAGTGTCATGTCCGACAGGAACAGCTTCTTCACCTCCAGCAGCTGCTCCGTTTGCTTCGACTGTCGAATCAGTGTCGCTACCACTTTGAGGATCACTGAAACATAGATCGCGGAATGAGCGGGAGCGCTCGATGCGTTCGCGATGCATAAAACAAATCGCCGATTTACTTGGATTCTCCAAGCGATAGTGGGACTCGGGTTCGGGATGTCTCGCGTATAAGATCTGTTGGCTGATGTGCTCGGTCATGATCTGAAAATGATCCCGAGGGAGAAATTTTAGTAAATTAGTATCCAGAAACGCGTTTCTAGTTTTTAACGCGAGATACGGTTGACGAATACCTCGTATAAAACATTGTACGTCGGTAGGGAGAGCGTTTCCTCGTTCAGCAGGAGTCTCTCAGCCAGCAACGTGTACAGATTATGCGGGCTCATGACATCGTATTTCCTTCTGCGGACATTGCCGTTAGCGTTAATCTTTCCCCGGCTCAATTCTTCGTCATGTAGAATTACTCGATTATTACTCACTTGTGTGTGCTGCGACTGAGGAAGAATCCGAGAAGCTTCAGCGCCTGCAGTCGTATCAGCTGGCTCTCGGCTGCCAGGAGCTTGAAAATCGTTCGTACGCCTTGCTTCGCGTCGAACGCGGGCACCATCGACGACGGATGCTCCGACATGAGAGATATGAGCATTTGGAGAACATCGTGCAGATTTTCATCCTGGAAGAGGAAATGCGCGAGATGCTCGGAGATACTCTCTCACGTGTTCTTACGTGTTATTCCACCTTTTAATTCACGTTGTACGAGCTTACCTCGTGCATCGTCGTCAGGTAATTGAGAATACTCTGCAACTCGTCGTCCTTCACACCGTTGCCGATCATGATGAGCTGTTTCAGGAACAATAAGATGTAAGAGCGGATCGTGAGAATGTCCTTCTGCTGTGGCCGCGGTCCATCTGCAAAGCATGTGCATCCACATCAAGCGTTATTACATTTAGCGATGTAATCGACGTAAATTAATTGCATCAGCATTGGTCAAGAATGATGATAACGTACCAAGTCCCTTCGGCGTTATTCCGCTTTTCGCTCGGGGATTGGCCACCCAGTAATAGTACTTGAGCGTGTGCACCGTTTGCAATACGGTCGACACGCGTCTCACGTTGGAGTAGATCTGCGTGTCGCTAAGAAATTCTGTGGCCAGGTACGAGTAAAGCCGCGTTTGTACCGGCGCAGGCGTGTATATCCATAGAGCGGGATTAAAAAGGACGTGATCCAGTAGCTGCCATGTTAGGAATGAAAAATAAAACAACTACATCACCATGGATCTGCCTGTTCTTCGGACACACCAATCTAGCCGACTTTTAATGTTTCCTGAGCTGTGCGCGCTGAACCTGACGTTATCCTGACGTAATTAATCCAAGTGATTTGCGCGCGCTCGCAAGTCGCCCGGCGAATGTGCGAATAAAGCGTTATGCCGAGTGTGCCTTTGCGTGAAATCTCTTCTTCTTCTTCCGAATGACCTCCCTCACTTTTAGCAATCGGTGCGCATACATGAGGTATCAGGAATGTGATAAAAATGACGGATAGATGTTACGAGCATCGTAAAGATTACAACAGGAGATACATTATGGATAAGTTTTAAACGTATATTAAGCTCATGGAAAACGAATGATGAAGCGATACGCTGTTGCCACGGCCTCTCTCGCTTTCTCTCTCTCTCTCTCTCTCTCTCTCTCTCTCTCTCTCTCTCTCTCTCTCGCTCTCTCTTGTTCTTTCTGCTGTATGATAATTTGCGGAAAGAGATGATTGAAAAAGTACAGAATAGATGCAGAAGAATACTCGTGCATTTATGACCGTGAAAAAGAATTTTGAGGAGTAATATCAAAAACATAAATACTTGGGATTGCGGAGCCTGCTCGTTCCATTTCAGAAATCGAGAATCGATTGTATGGTACATACCGCGATACGGTTACATATCGCGGAGGATGCTCGCATTCACGCAAGAAACGCATCGATGCAGCACTAAATCAATTAATATCAAACTGCAAACGAATGAACAAATATATATTAGTACGAATAACAAAATCAAAAGTCCCGATTGCGAGGTTCATAGAAGATAATGCGAGACGGGATTTCGATGAAAGTACGCATCCGAGGACAGAAGAAAGAATACAATGTCGCGTGATAGCAGAGACAAATGGAGATTCTTGGAGTCGCAAAATAGGAATCACAAGTTTCGTACGTAAAAGCGACAAAACATGGTGAACAAAACACTCTGCGTAGCCATGTTCATCAAAACCAGGAAGCTCAAAAGTCGGTATAGATTGCATGCGATCCGAAATTTGAATATCGTAATGACGATCGAGATGAACGGGCATGCTTGACAAACTCGTTGAGTGGCCTTCGACAAAGATTCGTGGGGACAGAGGAGAGAGATGATGCAGAATGAGTGTTAAATTCACATAGTAAACGCATGTAAAGAGCATTCGCAATATTCTGACGGTAGCTGTTGCGATGAAAGCGTGGAAGTTATTACGTTACAAAGCAGAAACGATAATAGCAAATCGATGTAACAGGAGGCTGCACCCATTGCCATTTTAGCCGTGATAACTGAATATAATTCATGCTTGTATAATCAATGGAATATGTATCAGGCAAACGAAAATCATATAAATACGATGGGCTACATGAGCACGCATGAGTAAACATGTCCTCGTGAATTATGCAGCACAACTCAATCAAATAACAATGTATCGAATGCGTGATGATTTCTTTAATGTTGCTATTGTGAAATAAAGCGGATGATGGAATACGGGATGAGATATCGTCTCGTATCTGTACACGCGATATCGCGTTGCGCTTTCTATCATTGATCGATTTTCTATCTAATTTAGCGATTACGCACTCGATTTTATCGTGACAACTGTTTTGCCTAATCATCGCTTTAGAAAGAGCTGATAATTCTGCATAATAATTTTGTAATTGATTTGTAATTGATTTGTAATATAGAATCTCTCTAAATCTATGCATGTCTTACGCATCTATGTGCGAATACATTTTACCACTGCCAGCTAAAGTCACGAACGAATGAAATGAAATTCATCCAAGTCATAATTGAGGAAACTAAACTACGCCTCTAAATTAACATAAATAAAGAAAAGACGATTAGGAAAGGAATGTAATTAATTATCTTTAGCTGCACACGATTTACATATTGTCGAGGAATACCTATTTATACCAGCTTGTAACTAAATGTGTCTAACGACATATGTTGACAGACAAGAGTCGATTTAACAGATCGATACCTGTTTCAATAATAAGTCGCTGTTCGCGCTGAGGCAGGTAACCAGATGCTTCGTGAGCTCCAGAAAGGACGCGAGAACCTCCGTCGTGAGATGATCTCGACTCGCTTTCTGCAGCATGAAGCTTATCACGAGAAATCCTCTGTTTTGTACCATATGCTGCTGGACCGTTTGGGAGCTCTCTACCAGGTCGCAGATAAATCCGAGCAGTTTCGAACTGAAAGCCGGAATTGATAGTGCGTTAATTACATCGTTTCGTAACATCGCAGCGATTCCGCAAGGGCGATCAATTTAATAATACTTGCCATAACGTGGGATCGCGCTTAACGTCGTTCGGCGCTATGCAGTCGTAAGGCATATCCAGCTGCGAGAATAGCGGGAACAGTACTTGTATACCGCCTATCGAGTTCAGCGTGCTGTGAATCGAGTGCGTTATGACCGCCTTGACATCCTGGAAGACGAAAGGAACGATCGCTCAGCTATCTCGGCGCTTACTTAGCGAGAGTTTATTCTGTCCGCCGTGGATTTCGCAACGAGTTATCCGGCAGACGCGAGGTCTGCACGCGGTCATAAGTCTGACGGTGCTAAACCTGTCTCACTCCCGCGGGAGTGTAAATGACGAGATACAAATAGAAATTGTACCTGCAGCATGAGGGCATGCGGCGTGTGTACAAAATACGAGACGTTGCCCTTCGGTGCGCTCTGCAAGCAGAGCTGCGAGTCGGTCGCCACTGGATTGTACATGAACACAATTGCATTCGATAGCTTTCCATCGTAAAGTACCTGAAATACAGAGAGATCGATATGAGCAGCGTCAAACGTAACCGAAATTGCTCGATACTCGTTGCATTACTCGCAAGGTATTGCCGTGGCTCGAGATGAGCCACGCCGGATAGATTGATTTTTCAAGATACATCGGAATCGATAACAAGTAATTCGGCTCTTTGATATCTCATTACTTAAACTACCGAATATTCAAAATACTCATTAATGTCAAACCAAATCGTGAAAAAGAATAGAATACGATACGTTGTACATCAAGCTTACAACAAAAATCCATTCGCATGTTTCGGTAGAGAAATGATACTTGAGAGAGAAATGACTGATTAAGAGAGACAAGCATTGTAATAAAGAGAAAAGAAATAACAAAAAGGAAGACAGAGGAGTATGGAACACAATGCGTGATAACAATACCGTCAGCTTCTCCAAAGCAAGTAACATAAAAGTGAATCACGTCAAACTTATAAAATCCGTTACGGCAGATGAATAATTATTCGTAATTACCTCAGATGGACTCGAGCGCAGTAACAGAGTGATTAACAAAGTACAAATTATACGTTTAACGGGAAAATAAAATAAAAAATGCTTACAATTTGCATACTTTGGTCCACCATGCTTGCAGAGAGATCCTGCTCACTCACCCTTTTATGATTGTCGGGCAGATTCAAGTAGCACTCGTTGTCGAAACGGAACTGGCTCTGCGCAGTCGGATCGGAATGATCAATTAATAATAAATATTCGTCCGCGAATGCAAAATCGAGTGATAAATCAACGATTGATTAACACGTTTGCATTTTCCAAATGCAAACGTGTTAATCACCATGTTGCATTTGGAAAATTTCCATCACAAATCGTCCGATGTTCTTTCTACTTTCTCGCTAAAGTAGTCTCTGTCTGTCTTTACAGAAGCGAGATAGAAAGAAATCGTACACATGAATGATGCTGGACTCTGTCTTTTCCTCTCTCTTTCTCTCAAGTTAATCATATATGTAGCGCGCATGACGGCAAACGTGCTAAAAATTAAAGTACTGCTTACGCAAATGAAGTATTGCTTCATACAGCAATCGTAATTCATAGACAAACAAAGATATACGTATTACCTTATATCCCGGACCCAGTCTATGCATCGCGCATATCTGATGCGTCGTCAGCGCTTCGCTGAACAGGTATATCGCGCTCATTTGTCCGCAGAACACCCGCTCCTCGTCCAGCTCGGGGGTTGCTCCGATATAGCACTTGTCGAAGGGCTGCAATGTGACGTCTCCTCGTGTCAACTTGCCTTATCGCAGACTCGTCTTATCATTATTATCTTCACTTACGTCATTCGTCGAAACGTGCCATGTCATCTCCGTGCTGGACGCCAGCTGACCATTCACCAGACATTTAATCTCGCTCTTCGTCCACCTATTATATATGTACACTACCGCGATCATGTACCACTGAAACAGAAGAATACACGTTGATCCGCACGAATCGAAGGACGAAAATTTTATCTGTGCTGAAAGACGAGGGCGTATCGATTCAGGAGAATCGTATACTGAGGGCGTACCTTTCGTGGTTGAAACTCGTATTTGACACAATGTTGGAAGCCCTTGCCCTTTATTTTCATAGAAGTCAGGACTAAGCAGTTGCCTACGAAATGCGCAGAATATCCTACTCCCTTGCTGGTCTTAAAGCTGAAACGATAACGGAGATATCTCATTATTCCCTATCGAATTATCGAAGCCGACATCAGCCTGTTCTCTTGCTGTTTCCGCTTTCATCTAGATATTTCGTTTCTATCCTTTGCGAAACGGGAGTAGTTGAAGAAACGTGGAAAGTTCGGATAAACCGCGGAACCGCGTTAAAACTTAGTTGTTCTGTTTCGCGCGCACGCGCGAGTGATCGCGCTTAATGAGAACGCTGAATCGGAAAGTAGGGGTGGCTTTCGGTGTTGAGAAACATAGGTGATTCTCTTAAGGCCGCCGCTCCATCTCGAGAGGGTGCTTTTGCGAGGGTACTTGATGTGAGAGGCCACTTACCAGTAGAGGTACGGTTTTTCTCGTTCGATATTAACAGAGTTGATGGGGTCCAGGCGGAACCATGTGGTGAAGGTAAATCCATTCTCGTGCGGCCACTTTGCAAGCGGCGGCAAGACAATCGCCTGCAAAAAGGCGAGACAATCAAGCTCTTGTCAGGTTGTCCCGTGAGAAAGAAGAGGAAACCGAAGAAGCGAGAGCTCGCGAGGCTGAACTTTCAGGGTTTTCAATTTTCAATGGCTGGAATTCGATCGCATCATGCTGTTGCTGCAATTTCATCTTGTGCACGTATGTCACCGATGAAACGTATACGTCAGCATCGCTAACGCACACAGTGATAGTTGCGTATATAGCACAGACTATTGGACTATAGTCTTAGTTTTCAATCCTTTTGAGCGCCCAATGCAAACATAATTACGTCCTATTTCCCGTTACGTTTCCTTGTACTTTATGTAATGAGCTTTTACCAACGAGCTTTTCATAATTCCAACCAACTCCGCGCGCTACGTTAATGATTTAATTAATAATTACGCACTTATGCATGCGCTGCGTTTTGTCTCTGTGGGAAGTCGCGGCGTTACAACACACAAAGTGAATAATGCTGTTCTGGCGGCACTGTTATCGGTACAAATTTGACAATTACAGTTTTATCACGAATCAATTTCCCCCGAGCGCGTACATATAATTAATTAAACGTAAAACGAAGAAGAGTGCAAGGAGAAATGTTATCATTCGATGTCATTAATCGCCGCTAATTGATAGCACGCGGGGGTTTTACAATACCCAATTCGCGAGAGAGACTTTCAATGATAATTTGTCGTATTGACGAATGTGAAATCTCCAACAGGTAATTAGAAAGACGAAATCTCCCTCTCTCTCCTTCTCTTTATCTGTTTTTCTAATTAACGAGGATCTTTTATTTTTTATTAAACATAAATTTGCTTTTGCGCGGGCGATTCGAACATCGGGCGCACGATGTACGAATATCTGTCATTCCTGTTCAAATCGCGACGCCGCCGGCGCGTATTGTACTCCGCGATGTACTCATGAACGTGTATTCCTTGAGATCGCGTGTAGCGATAGCATTTGAGAAAGTTGCTCGCCGTGATTGATTCCGAAAATGTAAGCGGACGGCGGAATCCTGGCGGCAGCAGGGTAAATTCTCTTATCGGAACTTTGATAGAGTTTAGAATCGAACGACGTCCTCTGGGACATCGTAAAGTAAGAAGTATCTGTTCCGAGGCGAAGGCGAGAGCCTTGAGAGAAAAAGGAAACCAACTTACCGATCCTTTCCTGCCAGGGAAACTGAAAAACACATCGGGCCCATTTCGTTGCGGCATTTGGCGAAGGACGTTTAGCAGTTTCGCCGAGTGTCGTGGCTGTGAAAAATATCGTCATCAAATATCGTCATTGCTTCGCTGGTGATCTCTTTCAGCATGCATCTGACACGCGCATCCAGTTCGGAATTCGAATGTGCGCGTTCTTGTCGGTATAATATTCAGCGGAATTTTCGCGACGCGGATCTCGCGGAAGTATCTCAAAGATCCTTACCCACTTTCCTTTGACAGCTTTCATAGCACCGAAGAGAAGTTTCAGTTCTTTCACTGTTATACTGTAGCTCGCCAACACTCCCAGCATGTCGATTAATAGATCTGCCGCGGCATGCAAACAAAGGTGCTCGTTAAGTAGTATCAGAGATCACGCATCATTTTGGCAAAATATGATCAATTGAATGAAAACAACGAAACTGTACTCTATATACGATGCAAAATAGTCTATCAAGTAATATCGCAGCCTGCGTATAACGCACTATAACGCAGTATAACGCAGATAAGGCTTTGATAAGAGACTTTTGTAGAGGATTTCTCACGGACGTTCATCAGGATGCGATGACTGAACTTGATTATTCACTTACCGGCGACGACGGTTTCCGCACGACACAATCGGTGCAGAACGTGCTCTATGAGACTCACATCTGTGCATGCCTGCAGATTTCTGACACTCTTCCTGAGAATCGCGATGAAGACGCTCCATATCTCGGCCTGAAGGAAAAATATTGCCAGCGTACATTACTTGACTGCGTATTCGGTAATGTCGGAATTGTGCTCGATATTAATAGCGGAAATTGGCTACCTCACGATATGTAATTAACAATAGAAATACATAATACATACGCGCGGCTCGATCAATACACGCTGCTGCATTGTTAAGTGCACCTATTAAAATATCTGCGTGTTTAAAATTGCTCGAGCCAGCAGTATCAAAGAATATAACGCGATGTTTCATCTGAGCAAGCCATATAATTAATAATTCGGTTCAAATGGAATCTCATTGTGCATAATTGCATTATCATCGTAAATCGCTCGCTAAAGTCGTGTAATAGCGAGATAATGAGGAATATTAATTAAAAGCATACCGCGCGCTTATTAATATTCGCTTGTTTGCATGAAAATATCGTTCGCTGAAAATATTAATTAGCAGAGGGAATTCCGTTAACGTTGCTTTTTTACGATTCCCTCCCTCATGAACGATCGCGAATTATTCGCGATTTTATCCGCGGCACATAAGATCTCTCTCATTCCATTCGAGACAGATAAAATTTTTATCTCACTCTGTTTCTCCATTACTCGATCTGCCTCTACGCTTCTGCATGAATACGTAATAGCAATTTAAAGTATCATCGCGGCATTATCGTAATTATATATACATAATTGTCGTAGATGTAATTTAATTTGCTCACAGCTCTCGATGTTCGTTTCACTTACGGGAAAGAGTCGAGACTCGATATCTTCGCATATCTCGCCGCAGTAACATCCTCGCATATTAATACATACACGGGCGAGCTCCCGCTTTTATCTCGCATTTTTATTACTCAACGTCATCCCCGTTCATTCCGACTCGATTAACTGAATTGTCCGAGTGGACATGGGAGATCCAGTGATGTCGTTGTTACAGATAATGGCTTGCCAGTTACGTCCCAGGCAAAAACTACTCGGAAGGGCCTTCCCGGAGCAAATGGAGCGATAGCGGTTTCACGCAGGGACCGAATAAAGGATGGCTTGGTAAAACCGCATGCTCGCGCTGCGAAAGAAAGAAGTTAACGCACTAAAGAGCTTTTTTGTAAGCAATCGCGTATAATTCAGCCGGAGTCTGCGGGAAAGCATTGCGCGATGCCGTTAAACAGCTGCTCTCGGCTACGATGCGCCAAGAACGCCGAAACTCGGCGAGTCTCTCAGCCGCAGGGGGATGCTCCCCGATAAGATTTATCGATAAAGTGCCTCGATATTCAACGTCGACCAGCGCATCGTCCGGGGGATGCTTACACGACATAGATCGACTACCCTTGACGGCCAGGTGGCGGTTCATCTGAAATTTTCACGGAAGCGGGCGAGAGCGGGCGGACACACGGGAGGGGGAGCGAACGGTCGAACGTGTGTCCGCGTAATCCCCTACTGATATGCAAGGTAGGCCACGAAGCGAGATAACTACGGGCGCGGGGTAACCGCCGAATAGCGGAGAAATCCCGAAAATGCCGCCGAAATTCCGGCCAGTCGGAATTTCGGCCCCGGCAAGCCGCGGAGTTTTCGCGAGGGGAAGTTACGGGCATTCGGATAATGCCAGAGTAATGATCTCGCGGCTATAGCTCGTCGGCTTACTGCATCGGAGTTGCGAGAGCGAATGAATCCGCCAGCAAAAAATCCTGCAGGCAAAGAGAGAGAGAGAGAGAGAAAGAGAGAGAGAAATAAGAGGAAGGAGAGTAGCCGTTTCGAATAATGTCGCTTTCAGCCATCGCTGGAGCGTGATGAATTGCCCGGAATCGTGAGTGTAGTGGTTGATCTTCGAACCTGGATACTGAAGCTAAAGGATGCCGCTTATCTGTCCGCTTATCAGCCGGATGCATCCCCGAGGCAGTTCCGCCGAGTATTGCCTTACGGCTGCGGATATTAATGTCGGCTTTGCCATGTTGGTTTTACGAAGGGAACGAGTATTTTCGCTGACCGATACAGCAACAGCTGTATTTCATTCGTATGTTTATTTACATTTTTATAGAGACGATATCGTGAAAATCGGCAAAATCAGACGCGCGAGTCGTGCGGCTCGCGTGTCTGATAATAATGAAAGTTTGATTTAAAATGGCTATACAAGCAGAATTTTATAAACTCGAAGCGATTCGGATATCAAGATCTTGCTGTAAACATCAATATTAATAGAAAGAAGAACTTTGCATCTGTTTATTATTACATCGAGAGAAAGCTTGAGAGTGAAATCAACAGAAACGCTTGTTGAAACGCTATTGTGACATAATATAGCGTAATTACATCATGCGCGCTTCCTTCTCCTAAAGTTAATAGAGACAAGAATATTGCATTTCCCGCATTCTCTGTTCCAACTTAAAATCGAGCGAAGCTCATGCCGTAAAACGTATATAAACTACGTTTTCCCTTCCTAAAGAGAAACAAAAACAACAGTCTCACGCATCGTTCATCATTTGAATGAACGATCCGCGTAAAAGTCTCTCCGTATTCCGGATCATCCTTCAAGCATCTTTGAATCTGGCAGAATAATGACCACGTGACACGTGACTACCGTGATTCGCGCGCGAACACGATGAAGTGAGTCGCGAAGACAATCGAGAATCGGAGGCGCAACAGTTCGAGAACGCGAGAGGCATGTCGCGGGTGCGATCGGCGTTCCTCCGCTTTCTCACACGGATATCCGCGTATTTTCTGGTGCATCGAGTGCGTATTCGCGTGTGCTTGTTCCTCTTCAACCTCGGCCATCCGCGGAGCATGGAAAAGGGATGTTCGCGAGCAGTAAAGACAGCATTCAATCGTCACAACGATCCGATGATCGACGAAGACTCTCCATGGCCGCCATCTTCGCGACACCGTACCGGTCAGTACCATTCTCTTGTTGTAGCTATTTTCTGAGGCGGAATAGCATGCTTCCAGCCTTGCAAGCGGGATTACGAAGCGATAATGCGAGCCGTGCGACGCGGGGTTCCTTGATACGGCTCGTTTGACCCGTAATTACTGCGCAGTTCGTCCTTCTCTTTCCCTCCTTTGTCGCACGGCTTTTGTCCCGTGCTTTCGCTTCTTCGATCATCGCGACGGAGGAAGGACAAGTGACGGTGCATCGCTAGCGCGATGGTCATTCGCGTGCACGCGCCAAAAATGTGGTTAGATTTGGAGGAAAGACGATATATGGGGATTCTCTCGCCTCTCTATCTCTCTCTTTCTCTTTCTTTCTCTGCAAGTGGCTTGCGAGGAGAGGATGAACGCCATCTTGGATCGGCGTTCCTTTTGCGATAATTGCAGCGAATTAATCGCGAGCGAAATCGCAAGTATCGATCGTATCGATCATACTCGGAATCGCATCGCTTGCTGAGAGAGGCACAGGACATCTCCCTCTCTCAGCTGCCTCTTCCTCTCTCAGCGGATCGGCTATTTATGTTCCATGTATGTTCTCGATTTTTTAACATTGCAGCATAGCTCGTTTGTATTTTTCATTTCGAGCGTTTGTCCGAATAAACTAACAGCGCGCTGGAGCAACAAAAATAATGTTTTAATTCGCGCAACGTATCATCCCGATAACGAATGCCATGTAATAAATTCAACGTTGAAATTGTGCGCCCGCACTGGAACACTAATACGTATCGATGCGTGCGGTAGACAGAATACCGGAAATTTAATCACTTAAAACGAGCCGCCAGCTCTTTTTTCCTTCTCTCCCTTCGATAACTAAAAGCGAAGCGTACGCGACATCAATTATTCATCGGCGATTCGTGGCGATTACGGGATTGCCGCGTTAAAATTACGTTGCTGACATATTGTACGTCGAAATATCGCGAAGCTAAAAATATAGCATGTTAAGATATTTATTATTTTGTAGCCGGGCATATGTTATTTTAACGCATTCGGTTCATGTGCGCGTTCGGTTCATTTAATTTTTATATTACCAAAGATCCATTAAACCAAGAGAGAGAAGAGGGAGAACATTTCAATTTTTGTGTCGTATAAAATGTATATCGCACGTAGGTAATTATAGATTCGTAATTATATTATTATTATATGCTAATAAATTATGATAGTGGACGAACAGTAATGAAATTCATAATTTAACACTTAGTATTATCGTATTATACGCTAGTGTATATTTTAATTTTATTACGCTGCGAAAATCTTGCTCGCGGACCAGCTTGTGATAAAGTTTAAGCTTAGTGAAATATAATACAAACACGATGAAATATAATACAAGGTATAATATAAAGTTGAAACAGACAGCAGCGTATAACGCGATGCAACATAACAACACAATTGCCAACGAAATTATTATTCAAGTATTATTTAGGGAAATTGATACTTGAAGTATTTTACGAAAATTAGAGTCTTTCGTGCGTTTAATCGTTAATATACCAAATTCAATTGGTACCCGAGAAGGCTGCCGTAATTATCAATCAATCATCGAACAGCGCTCGCGTTCATTTTCCGCAAATACACTACGAAGCCCCACGTCACTTTTAATCTCTTTGTCAGTTAATTCCGTCCGAGTGAGAGGAATTTTGAAAAAACGCGGACGGGATTGAATTTTTGCAAAACGAGGCCATTTCGTGGCGCATTTCGTACAAAAAGCGCAAACGCAAGCTATATCTTTTACCGGTCATCGAAACGATTTTAATGGCTGACTACACGCGCGGCTGAACTACTGAACTCTGCTCTGGCATTGTGAATTTGGCTCGCGTTGTCCCGATAAAGATAACATCTATCAAAAGTTTTCGGGCATTTCTCGCGCGCGATATCTGAGATTTCTCACGCTGATGAAATCGTCGTTAATTGAGCTCTCGACGAGAAAGGAGCACGAGATATCGCCGAGATTCCACCGCGATAATCGATAGGGCGATCGTGTACACTCGTGTAATCTCGCGATCGTAATTCACGAGCGATAGCTCGGCAGCGATAGCGCTAGGTTAGGACAAACGTAAGGGTTGACGCGCGTGGTTTTCCCATGAGCCTCCGCTCTCGAGTTTCAGGCGTGATCCACGAGGGCGCGCTGCAGGATAATCCTGCGTAATAGAAGCGCTCGCGAGCCTTTAAAATCCGAGCAGCCCGCCGCGTCGCCGTGAATAATTCGCCGCACGCGAGTATCGTTACATCGGAAATTTCATGGTTCTACGGCGAGAGCCCTGGCTGATTGAGATCGTTGATAAGCGTTAGTCTCGTTAACGTTCGCTCTTCGGACTCTCGATGTCATCGATCCAGTTCTTCTTCTCGAGGAACCCCGGAATTCTTGATTTATCAGGGGAACGAATGAGTCTCCCGTTAACTCTTTAATTACTATAAACGCGTATATAGCGTCAGGTGAAAGCTATCGCTTGGCTACTGATGCGTTTGGCGAGTGTTTCTATTATGTATATTCTACGATAAAAGTTATGAGATGGACACGTATCATTTACATTTCTTAGCAATAGCAGTAAAAATTCTGCTTATCGGCTACCTAGTCTCTGTTTCACAGAGAGTTACTTCTGTGAAACTATGATGAAGCTATGAAGCTCTGAGAAGCTATGATAGCAGTTATGATTACTACGGTGCAACACGTAGTTCCGTATATATTATTAAACTTGGTTGTACACAAAAGAATGTGTTATATGAATAAAAACATTATTATATGAATAAAAAAATTATAATAATAACTCGGTTGTACGTCGACATCAATCGATAGAGTACGCGAGAAAGTATTCCGTCCGTACTGATCGCACTTGCGAGCCGCATAAACACGGAGTCTTAAACGTAGAGTGCTCCGCACTAGAGGGGTTAATAAAAATTCCCTCTTGAGATTCGAGATCGTTATGATGATCACTCGTGTATCCTTCCCTCGCTGGAACGGATTTTGATTCTCGGTGTTTGTGCAGCTGATGTCTCGGGACACGCGGGATGTCGATCTTCCCAGCGTTTCAAAACGCATTTCACCATGCTTCATCGGCACCTTATTACCATCTCCTCCTCCTTTCCCCTTCCCGCTATCGATCTATCAACGCTGGTAATTCTTCCGGAATTATCCCGGAAGGAGCTGGCCGGGCTGCTCGCTTTGCCGGGACGTGGCGGGAGCGGCTGGGGAGTTTCGCGGAATCGCGCATCCCGCGGGATCATTCAATCCCAGCGTGGTCGTCCATTACGCTTCCTACATTAAAACGTACTCGCCGGTTTGGCGGCGCAGCGTTCAACCATTGCCGCGCGCGCGCGCTAAAAGCCAGCGAGCTCCCGAACCGATGGCTTTTAAAAAGGCGGTTTCGCTGAAAGAACAGCTGAAGGAAATGCTTTTCACTTTTGTCAAGTGTGCGAGAACTCTTCTCTACGCTCCTGCGCGGGTGATGTATACGCAAAGTTCGCCCGTCGCCCCCTCTTTTCTTTCTCTCGGTTCAGGTCAGATCGGGCCACTGAAGACGAAGAACGCGAGCCCTAATGCTCGTGTTCCGATTTTTATCGATCGAAAGGGACATTTGCGAGTTTCCCACGAAAGGGTCTCACCGCGGAAGGCACTCTTCTGCCTTCGTCATCGATGAACAAAGCAGCGAGCATTCGCGATGAACTCGAGATTAACGCAGCGCTGACCGGTATGTTAAAGAACAAAACTGAAGGAGAGTTTACCGACGTACTTGCGCTGGCATTAATTAGTTCGTTATAAAATCGATAGGGCTTTCCGGGATTCGTTCCATTTGCATGGCGTTTTGCGCGCGCGCCGAGGCTTAATCCGATTTCTTTTCTGCGTTTCATTCTTCCTCGATTTCTCCGGAGATCGCCGGAATTATGTCACGGATTACGCGAAGCAAACGACGATTCACACGAATCGCTGATGGCGTCGTATATTGCTCTTATCGTCCGTGGATCATCGCTCGACTGTTGTCGCCGCTCGTTCTTCAGCGATGCCTTCTGCGAATGATTAAATAATGAGGAACGCGCGAGTAAAGCGATAAACCAAGCGCAGCATTGAACACGCAGACTTGGCGATTCAATTTCGCGTCTTGAATTTACACACTCGAGTGCGAACAAACGACGGAAACTCGGGAGATGCAGTCGAAAATACGTCGAAACTACGCGAGACTATTTAAGCGCAGGGCGGAAGTTCCGTTTCGCGTCAAGTGTTTATGCCGCGAAAAGAGCGCGGAAATTGCTTCTTCGAATTTCGGCGGCCTCAAAGGGCCTCGGCTTTCGGTCAGCGGCCAATCCAATCGAATTTGAGCCCGTTTAGCGTGAGGTTTCAATCAGATGGTATTAGGTTAACCGTATACTCGATTCTACCGTGTCAAAGGGGACGCGCTAGAGGAAAAATCGTCGATGGAGTATCGCGTCATCAGTGTCAACCGCATGCTGCACACGGGCTCTAGAGTCGCAAGTTGACGCGAAAAATAGGCATATTATCCCAAACGAGAGAGTCTTTAAATCTCGCGCCGGACAAGCAATTCTTCCAAGTCGCGCGTGTATTGCGTGATTAATCGCTGGTCGATTGAATCGAGCATGTCTAACCGGGATCGATCCGTTGCCTTCTCGTGAAGCTTCATCGTTCAGGATCTTCATGGCTCGTAACTCGCTAAACGTTTTACGCTCCAAAATATCTCGTATGCGTGCACATCCGCGGCGTTTCGTCGCAGAGATACGAATCGGTGTTCCAGTTGGTGCTTTGATCAAGCATCGAGGCGGTGGCATCGCCACCGCACCGCAGATCAGAGATTCTCGGCTGAAGATGACAGAGAGAAAGAGAGAACGAGAGAGAGAGAGAGAGAGAGAGAGAGAGAGAGAGAGAGAGAGAGAGAGAGGGACAGAGAGAGAAAGATGCATTTGCAGTCCGACGTTACCATCGAGCTCGTTTGGCGGGATATACACTGTCGCGGCAGCAGCTTTAACCAACTTTCTGACTTTAATCGATTTTACCGACACGACTCCGCGCTTTCCATTTATCGTTCCTTCCTCCTGATGCACGCCCGACGGGCGTAAACAAGCGCGGCGTGCATTTTGTCCCCCCTGGCCCCGTAACGGTTTCATCATTACGATGCTCGTTACAGGATTTTACGATTAATTAAGAGGCACTCTGATTAAGTTGTTCTTCCCTCTTCTCTCTCTCTCTCTCTCTCTCTCTCTCTCTCTCTCTCTCTCTCTCTCTCTCTCTTTCTCTTCATCCCTCCCTCCCTTCCTCTCTCTCTGTTCTCTCGCAGACTCTTCCTCCCCCATACTCCGCGCGGATAAAGATTCAGGGCATCGATATTCCGCCCGCGTCGCGCCGCGCGTTTCCCGACAATCGCGCGGTGACCCTCCGCGATGCACTTTAGCACGTAGCACGGAATCGCGCGGAGAGAGCTTGCCGGACGTTAAACGCAGAGATTTACGGAGCGGAAGCGAAGCATTCACGAGGTACAATCACACCCGCAGCCCATAGTTCGCCACGGTTGAGGACCACCGTAGATTAACTCCACCGAGAGGAGACGTCTCTTGCTCCCGAGATGGCGCGGATCTTGAAGAATGCCATCGCGAGATGAGATCTTCTCGCGTAAAACGTCGCTCGTATTTTCGCCCCGATTTGGTTGCGATTCGGCGAGAAACCAGAAACATTCAAGGGAACGTTAAATGCACGCCGGTGATCGCGCAACGATCACGCACGTAGATAAACGTAGAACATTCCGGAAAGTGATGTTCGCGCGATATTGCCGACGACATCTCGTAAAATGACGGTAATCCTCACGCATCGCGACCGTTTTACCGTCGATTCGTGCCTGGATTCGCCGCAAATGCACACGGAACATTGTTTTACAAGCAACGAAGCACCGAATAGTGCTCGCAGCGGGCGATTGTCCGCTGCTTCGCTGCCGCACGTGCGCGTGCGGGAAGCGAAGATTAGCAATAAGCTGAAACGATATTTTCTCAGAGGCTGATAAAGCATCGCCGGCGTAGCTCGGCGGAGAAATATCGCGGCGTCGGTCGGTCTGCTAAAGCCGATGGCTAAAAGGAAAAATGCGCGCGGCTAATATCGTGCCAAACATGGGGCGGAAGACCCGCGCGCGCGGCGTCAAGGAGAATGGATCGCCGATATTATTCCTCGCTGTTATATTTTAAGAACAGCGATTCTGCCGCAGAGCGGAGAGCGCCGATAAAGCATCGACGTACTTATTTTTATCCTCGTTTAATGGTTTCGCACGGCGAACGTAATCTCGCGCGTGGCATCCCGTCGTCTCATCATCTTCTCGTCGTTCGTTTCATGATATTTCGAGCACACGACGCTCGGCTCTCCTCTTTTCTTAATGCAATCGAATCAATGCGGACGCATCCTCGAGTCAACGATTAATCATTCTCTCTCTCCCTCTCTCTTTCTCTCTCTCTGAGACGTTCGCAGAGGCGTCGAGAACAAAAACAGACAACGGAGGCTGCGCCATAGCGCGGTTGCCTCTGGAATCGCGACGAGGAGATGGCGTGAATTTGAAGTGCATGCAAATGGCCGAACGAATCCACGGCGGATGCATCCATGGGATAGTTATTGGCGGCGGAAGTCTGTGGCTCCCGCTACCGGCAAACATTGACATAGCACCCCGTAAGACACGCTGTGTCTCGACCGAGCGCTCTCGACTGCTTCGATCGGATGACGTTTACGTTTCTCCTTAGCGGCTGCTAGCACCGCTGCGGTTCCGTGCCTCTGGATTATTCGATAATTCACAGCCGAGCATAACGACGGAGCTTATTTATGCGTAAATGCTAGACAAGAGATCCCGAGGATCGGAACACGGTCGACAGTTCCTGTACGAGCAGACGAATCACGCCGAGCGTTTATTCCGGAGCGTTTCTTCTCTCCGCTCGCTCATCTCGGCTTCCGAAAGATCGTGAACGTTCCTTGCAGAACTACGTCTCCACGTTCTCACCGCTCCTCTACCGACGAGTTATATGCGCATAACAATCGCGAGTGGTCGGACCGCTGCAGGAAGAGAGCCGGTCGCGTTCCCGGAAAACGGAGAATCCTCTCCGTTCGGGCACTTCCAAAGAGAGCTATCGGCTTTTCTTTTTTTCGATATAAATGACATCATTCCCGACGAAAGCCGGGCCAAGTGGCCCGAAGGAAGGAAGCGAGATATGCGAGCGCCACTCGGTTCGCCATCTCGATTCCACGTGGGCGATGGGTCTCGTTCCGGTAGACGGCGACAATGAAATACCAGGCGATATTACAAGTGTCATAACTTACGGGCTGCGCGCCGTTCCGGTAGGGATCGCGCAGTATTCCAGACAAGCCGAGAATCATCGGTTCGTACATACCGCACGTTCCTGTGCTCGCTGCTCGCCGCTGGTGAGTATTACGTCCTCCGAGTATAGCGTGATCTCATTTTTCTCATTCATCCGCGACAACCCCGCGGAATACTAAGGGACGCCGACTAAGATCCTCGCCTCTGAGAGGCGCGAGGGTTCGGCAGGGGCAGAATGGCAATTCGAAAGAAAGGAAACGCTTTTCTGGGACGCGCGCGACGAGCGAGTCGGCTAGCTAGCAGCTTTACGGTTGCTGCTTTACGATGCAACGTGGATCTTTCGTGCTGCGGTGCGGAGCACTGTGACGTTTCTTTGAACTTTCGCTAATATGGCTCTTCCTCCCTCTCTCTGTCCCTTTCTCCCAGGCCCTCCCTTATTTAATCGCCGGCACGCCAGCTCGCTTTACGACGGCCGGCCTCGTAAAAGTCGCTGCGTTTGCGCGACGCATCGTGCTCTCGGAATTTATTACGTGGAAAAGATAAGGCTAGTTTCCTTCCCGCCGTGTGTGGCCCCCGATGTACCCTCGCAGAGTCCTGGAAAATAAATTAGGCACGCGCGACGGGTCGGGCTACGAATTTTCGAGCAATCGACGAAGAACTCGCGTTTCCTTCGAGAATTTGCCTCATCGACTTGGCGGGAACCCGTCCATTCGGGACTGAAGCAACGGAAACTGCGTTTCTTATAAATTCCTGCAGCGCGGCTAGCGGTAATTCCGCCGACAATTGTTTCGCGGATAAAAATACGCGATGAAGATACGTGACCTCATCAAAGAATCATTTAAAGGCTAGCACGTTCTCGCTGTTTAATTTTCAGGAAGCCGCGGCGAGTTAGCGACCGCTGACATTATCGCTTTTATGTCAGCCATCAGAGTTCTAATTATGTCAGCCTTACGACGCGTTCGTTATGATGACGATGTCCACTTTGTCGATGTACACTGCGATGTACAATGCCATATTACGTAATATAGCCGATACTCCTCTTGCGCCGGCGTCATACGCGGCATTATTGTTTTTCCCGCACGTTGCACAGTCGTCGCGACGTCTGCCTCGTCGTCCTGACGCACGACAAGACGATGACATCGTCTGCGTTGTATTGGATCCATCTTCGAACTTCGAACGCCATCGTCGTCGTCGTCGTCGAGCAATGGCTGGAAACAGAGGGCTTCGCCGCGTTTCAATTACACGCCGATCTCTCCCCCTTCTCTTGCCGTATCTCCGCTGTGAGATCGCGTACCTCAAGATCCGCGATACACACGAATTTGCCCAAGTCCCCGCCTGCACTGGCAGGTCATCGCCGACGACGATCGTCGTCGTGTCAGATAAATATGACGCACGAGCTCCGACCCCAGCCAGGATGCAATTTAAATCCCAGACTGCCCTCCGCAGAAGGACGCCCCTCGATTTCTCACGGACCGTTTTCGCGTTCTTCTTTCACCCTCCTCTCACTCCCTCCTCTCCGCTGGCTTTTCCAATCTTCGTAAATTGAGCGCCCGTGTTATGTCAGCGCGCGGAGAACGCGCGAATTTGCGAATATCCCGTTGTCGCGCGATCTCTCTCGCTTAGCTCGTAGGCCGATTGGACGATTATTCCGGCCACTTTGCCGACGCATATTTACACCCCGATCCGCTCTTCCACGTTTCGCGATACTCTCCGGAGCTGCGAGGGGGAGCGAATGGAAGTTGCGCGAAGATGGAAGATCGTTCACAACTACGGAATGGTATATCGATATCTCGGCGGCGCCTTCCGAAAGATGAAGGACGATTTTAGATCGACATAGAGCATTCGACTTCTCCAGAAAGCACATCGAAATCATCGATCTGATGCCTCGAAAACCGACGGAATCTCGCAAAATGGAATCGCCAGATCGCACGGTGCGTTCTCAAACTTCCACCAGCGCTTCTCTCGCGACTTTTCAAGGCTGTCTCGCATGGTGGATTCAATCTCGTGTCGTCGACTTTGCGAGATCGCGCGAGTCCGTCTAGCATCGTCGTTACGTCAAGCGATTAAATCGATTCAGTCAAGCGTCAATCGATAGAGACAACGAATTTATGGGGACAAATGAAACGGAACGTTTCGCGATCGCGAGAAAACACCGCCGAGAAGAAGAACGTGCCGCGGAATAACGACGCTGCTTTCGACAGCGATTCGAAGTCGTCGATCAGTGTAGCGCAATTACGCGCCGTCTTTTCGCATTTGTCGAATTACCGATTTCTCGCAGAGCTCGATTCCGCCCTTTGCTCTTCGAACAGCGATGACCTTCTCGCGCTTCCGCCGAAGCTCTTGTTGCTGAGTCAGGAAAAAAATTCGTCACACCGGGGGAGAAATTCTTATTAGGGATGCCGGAAGGGCAGACGGGCGCCCTTATGCGAGAAAGTAGAATCCCTTGGTCGGAATGGAACGTCACGTCGCTAATCGAAGCCGTCATTGATCTAATAGTCCCGTGAACGGCCAGTCGCTTAACGGCCGTTCGTCAATGTCGCTTGAAAGAATCCCTATTCCTGAAGAGCCTCGTGGAAAATGCTTCTTCATGAGTGTGACGTGAATATCCAGCAATCTCCTCAATGAGGATGATTGCGTTGCGTTGAGGATTTATGTGATTTGCCGTCGAGTGCGATACGCGTTGCGCGCATTCGAGTGTCGCATAATACAATAATATAACGGACAACGGTTGGCGAATGGGAAAATAAATTCCATTATAGTATGCAAAATAAGCGGAATCTAGTCGCTGGCATCATTTTCACTCACTGCCGTTCATCTCTCCCCCCCCTCTCTCTCTCTCTCTCTTTTCCTCCGCTTCTTCTCTCCGTCTCTTTCTCTCGGATGCGTGTATATCGAATCACAACTCGTTCGCGGATACGAACAGCATCATAATTAAAGCCGTCGCTATAATTAAAGCCGTCACAAAAGTGTCGTTGGTCGCGCGGCGCCGAAATGCGTTAGATGAAATTACACGTGAGTTAATTATCGGACAAACAATAATTGCCAGCGATCGCCCGTTCCCGTCGAATCGCCGTCTTTCATAATGTCCGCACGTAACGCTCTCGTTACATAATCGTTACACGCGGCGTCGTGACAATCGTCGCGCGTTTGCGGTGTTTGATAGAAGCTTTCGCGGTTGGAGGATAATAGCCTTGAGAGGAAATAATTTCACAAAATTGCATTTACAGAGACGGATAGTCGCGCCTCGTTAATCGATCTGACACACGCGCGTTTTCAGTTGCCGCTCGAATAATCGGTAATGAAATGATTAGCATGTGCGTGTGCATGAGATTGCTCGAGTGGCGCCGTCATGCAACGTTCTTGCGTTTTCTTGAAAGTACTTCCCTCGCGAGTGCGAACGAGTGCGTTCGTACATCGCTATGAAGGGAGTTCACCGTTCAAACACGAATCGGAGCGTTGATCACCGTGTTCTCCTCCGCGAGCGGGAAGGATTCTTCCTCCATTATGACGCTCGTGAAGGTGCTCTAGAAGGGCTGTCGGATCTCGGCGAAGAAGTGGGCGACGAAGGAGGGCACCGGCGAAGCCGCCATCGAGCACGTTCGAACACAGAAGCGCGCGGGGCTTTAACGAAAAACGTCGGAGCGAGCGGGAAGCTCTCGTTTCATATTGGAGACGTCCGTTCGAGCGGCGTTTCATAAATGGCGTGGCCTGCACCGACCGAGAGAAGCAAGTTTATCCTATTCCCCGAGATCTATGGGGATCGTCGCGTCAGCCCTTTCATTCCTGAGCACGGCTGTAACTCAAAGGGTCTGATCTGATTTTTATTCCGGCAAACCTAACCGAGGCTATCGCGCGCGCATCGGGCAATATCATGGATTACGAGGGACAAAACGGCTCGCTGTTCCTTCGCGAGATCTCGCCGACCTTTCTTTTCCTTATCGTTGCTTTGTAGCGACAGGACGGACCGTCCCGAGGACGGTCGCCGTGCAGGGAATGCCATCGGATAGCGATCGTTGTCCTGATGCAATCGACGAGTGGCCGGAAAGAGAGAGAGAGAGAGAGAGAGAGAGAGAGAGAGAGAGAGAGAGAGAGAGAGAGAGAAAAGGGTGGAGGGAGGGCTGCTTCAGCTTCTTAGAAGCTTAAGAGCAATAAAGTTAAGTTTAATACCTGCCATTTTCGGCCTCGCCGAAGAGAAATGCCACAAATGCACCAGCAACTGACAATACAACGATTTGGCTCTTATTAATGGCTGGGAAATGTCTGGGAAATCGATTTCACAGAGCCATACGTAAACTACCCGACGAAAGTTACGGGAAAACGTTACACGGAAAAATAAACCTGCCGATGCAGCGTCGGACACGTCGAACATAGCGGCGGATATTTGGATGGATTTCGCGCGTAGTCAGTCACGCAACGCACGTTGCGCGGGTCATCTTGATTACAACGCAATCGAGCGAGAAGCTATCATATGCAGAACTGCCCATTTCCAGTGCCCCGACCTCGTCATTGCGTCAGTCCATCTTGTCGGTCCTGTATGGAAACGCGCGGGCCTGCAAGACATTCGGCTTGGACACGGATCTTCCTCGATCGAAGCTGCGGCTGCAAGATCAGGTGCGCTAATTTCATCAATGATCTCGCGATGATCTCGGCATCATCTCCGCGTTGAGAGGAAATTGCGAATGTGCGAGGTGCGCTCACTACGATAACGCCGAAAACCGACAGCCGAAACTCGTGCGATAAATAACAACGAGATTCGACGATGAGGCCGGCCAAGTGGACGCGCGTTGCCCTCGCACGTATTCTGCCCTCCCGCGCGCGTGCGCGAGAGAGAGAGAGAGAGAGAGAGAGAGAGAGAGAGAGAGAGAGAGGGGAGATGGGTGTTCACGTTCGGTGGAGAAATCTCAGGCATCTCGCGTAGGCGCGAGGCCGAAAGTCCTGAAATCCGCGTTATCGTTATCCCCGACAATGTCGGCTTATTGCTACACTTATACGAGACCGCTAATTAAACGGTACCCTCTCGCGTATCCCGGGGTTTGCGCAGGGCTATTTGCACGCAAAATAATATGCGGCGTGATGCTTCATAATTGCGTATATATTTTGCCGCGGGCGCGGGCGTGATTACGCGCGATTATCCGTATAGGTTCCGGCCAGCGTGCTAGAAAGTAAATTCTGCGGCGCAAATTACACGCAGTGTAAACTGCCACCTGATCGAAAATGCATGAATGCATGGAAACTATTTGAGAGCAGGAGACCTGGTTCATCGAACGGTATTGCAAAATGTTAACAACGCCTGTGTTAACGTTATCGAGCGAATTTGCTTTTACTATCATTCTCGTCAAGATTGACGTTCGAGTACGCCCGGGTAAACCTCGGCGAGGTAAATGTCAATGAATTTAATTGACCTGTTAAATGTGAATACATGAATACATGAGTCTAGTGACTTTCATTACGCGAATCTCCCGAGGCGCGTATTTGCACGTATCGCGGAGGAGTTTGTTCGTTTGAGAATGCGATTACTGGCTTCGAAAGACTTTTAACGTTTTTAGGAGAAACTTGGAGATGCGCTCGTCAAGCCTCGGTACAACGGTTACAACTCGTTCAGCAGCTTGATTGACTTCCGTTTTTATGGAGAGATTTATGAGAACTCACGATCCGTTCAAACAGTTGCCTCCTCACCGCTTACCAAAAAAGTTCCGTCACTCGAAAGCCACGATTTTTCACGCCAGGATCCGGGGAGAAGGTGAAAGGCGAGGGAGCAGAAGGCCGGGCGAGTTATATCACTCGCTATGGCGAGCTGTATTCGCTGAGAAGAGCGCGCCATAAAAGCTCGAGATCCCACGGTTGGCAAGCAGAAGGAGGCGTAAAGCTCTACCAGGCACGGAAATGCATTAAAAACTTATTCGCGCGGTGCGCCGTACGAGGTTGTTAATAGAAGTTAACAGCACGATGAAGACTCGGCGCCAATCTCGCGATTTATTATGGTATTTACGGGCTGTATTCGGGATGCTCGCGGAGCAACGAGATTGCAAGGCGCGACTGTGAGATATCAAAGTCACGTCATGTTTGCCTTCGCGGAACTCGACGGTGCATTCTGACAGCGCAAAGGGAACGTCCGCTTTAATCTTTACAACCCCGTAGAGAAAAAGGTGTAATATCGAGGGGATTAAAAATGTTACGGTGCTCCGAACTTTAGAGCTTCATTCTAGGAATTCTGGACACTTGGTCGTGCATCGCGTATCGCGATCATCATTCTGTCCGCCTCTTACAGCGTGAAACGATCATCCTGCAATCGCCGTTTCCCTCGAGCGTTGCGCTTACGCGTTACATGAGAATGCGCGTAAAAATATTTCGAGCAATTGACGGTCCTAATGGCTTGTGTTCCCATCTAGCAAACTTCCGGGAGATCGATCCTCGCGCGAAACCAACGAAGTCTGGCTCGGTAAGTTGATAACTAAATCGTGATCGGTCTATCGCTTCGCGTACTCTTCGCGAGTCGCGCGCATGCTGCCGCTCTGTGCCGTTCTCCGGTTCTCCAGTGAAGACATTAATCCCGCGTTCTCAGGTACGCTTCGTCCGAGTCGAACGGATTTATCCAGTCTACCCAATCTTCCTCTTTACGTGCCTGTTCCTTAGCCCAGCGATTCCATCGCTAATGATCGAGAAAGATGAACGATCGCGGTTGCTACGTGCGCCGGCGAGGTTAACATTTGTCACCGGACCGATCGATACCCGGATATCCCGATTTTCCCTCATGCTGCCACATCCGCTTAGGCCATGAATCGATCGCGATCGGCTCTGAATTCGCGTCCTAGCTGGCGTCTCCCTGTCGGGGCTGATGCTCCCCGAGCAAACTCACTTTTCCGCATAATCCCGGGGATACGGTTGATATACACGAAGGGCGAGGCCATAAGCCTCGTTCGCCTCCTTCCCCAGCAGAAAATTTCGTTGTGGTTTCCCGCGCGTTTCTCTCGCTCTCCTTCGCAGATCTTGCCCGGCCAATCTCGGAACGGATGGAGATTTCTCCGGTGCTGCCCCTCGAGTCTCGACGCTCTTTCTGTCTTGTCGGAATCATCTCGCGCGTTCAAAATTTAACGGTGATCCATAGAGATAAATCCAGACAAGATGGAATGTCACTCGCGATTGCGGACACGCACGCGCATACGATCTTCCGTTTCGTTCGCGGCGCCGATTCTTCGCTCAGATTGAAACGCAAGTTCGTGGATGACGCGAATAAAGCACGAGGTGATCCCGCGGGGCTGTCCACCCCGGGGAGCGGTTCGCTGACGTCACGATGCATCTTAAAGTTCTCGCGCGACGAGTTCCGGTCTCCAGATTGTGCGCAAAGACGAACGCTCGTCCGGATTCTGTACGAGCGAGTTGCCCGCCGCAAGTTTCAACAGGCTTGATGTATCGGTCCGCTGATAGAGCGCCCGGCAACTGGACGGAACTCTCCTCCGGCGGATATTATACGTCACGTCCGGCGGTTGACCGCGACGTAATTGTTCATCATTCTGCTCGCGAAGTGTTGCTCCCTCTCTCTCTCTCTCTGCGCTGAAGCGCAAATCTCTCGATTTACAGGCTCGTGATAGAAGAGAACACTCGCGCCTGACGGAGGAAAAAGAGGAAGAGGAGGAGGGGAGAGGGCGGCTTGACGGGAGATTTTTCGCCGCGGACGAGTTCCAGGCAGACGTGCAATCACGTTATTAGATTGTCGTTGTGTAACGTGTCGTTGCTCGTTACACAACGCGCACGACGGCACGGAATTTCGACTGCAACGTTGAGTAACGCTGTTACGCGCGAATTCTTTCCCGTCGACGGCGAGTTAGCCGGACAGTAATTTGACGTTACTGCAGTTTTATGAGATTGCCGGTGTGCGTGCGCGCATGGCTGTGTGTGCGTGGCACTTTGGCCCAAACTGTGATCGCCGTGTCATTGCGCGACCGATTTATCGCTCGAGAGAATTCGCACGAGAGCGGCTTAATCCTCTCGCGAGAGATTCGGTGAAACTCGACGGCGAGACGGGGGACGGACGCGTGCGTGACTGCGCTCAGGATAAAGTAATCTCGTCATTTCTCGCTGAAAGCGACTGCTTGTGCGCATGCTCCGCGAAATGCGCGCTAGAACGCGCGACAAAAGCGGCATGCCTTTGATGTTTTCCTGTTTCCCTGTTGGTTAAATCGCGCGAGATCGATCGCGATAGGCGATCAAGCACTGTATCAAGCACCGTCCGCTCAGATGTCCGTAATTGCAATCCTTTCTTTTCCTCATCGTCGCGATCTTCGCCGCGGATCCGGAAGAATCGGACGAGCTGTTTCCCGGAAGTTTCCGCGCTCCAAGCAAGCGATACCCCTCGGAGTAAATGGCGGCGAGCTGTCCGCTCCGCTAGTACCGCAATCACCAAGGCAACGTCTGACGTAACGAGCGATTTTCGCGACTCGTATAATGAATTATTATCTGGAGACGCGCGCGTCAGAGCGGCGCGCATTGAATTAAAGCGGCGACGCCACGTATCGATGGAAACTCGCGTGGGAGGAGGAGGAGGGTGGAGAGGTCGGGGTGAAATGGACGCGCTATAAAACGACATTAATTAAGTTCACCGTCGACAGCGAGCATGATAGGAGGAGAACAGGGGTTTCGTGCGGGCTCTACGCGGCATGACTGTCACCCCCTCGGTGTGGTGGGGAGGTGAATTATTGTCGTTGCATTGCTGTTTCTCACGGTTTCAATCGAACACGCGGACTGTGCGCGGTTCCCGCCGCGAAAATAAAAGGGGAAATAAGGGACGGAATAGCGGAATGGTGGATATCGCTCTTTGTGCGGCGATGCAGTAACGATCGGTGCAGCGCGGCTTTTCTTGCTCGTGGAGAACCGCGAGGGTGTACCGCGGCTCGGGCGGAAAATTGAAAACGCGCGAGACGCGGCACGGGGCACGCGCACGCTGGGTAATCCACCTCCATCTGGGATCATTGAAAATTCAGATCGAGGGAAAAGAGATGGAAGGAAAGTTGTTGTTCATAGCCGCGCAGGGTAGCTCCAGCTGAAGCGAAGAGACTCATCCGACTGCTTGAGTTTACGCTCTCTTCCTCTCGAGAGTCACCGTCCCGTTACATTCTTGAGTGCTCTTACGATCTGTGTCACGCGTGACACTGAATCATCCGTTAGAACAAATTGACGAATTGCAATTACGAGTCAGGGTATTCCACTGCACCTCGCACGATGCTCGGGGTTCACCGATCGAGTCTTGATCAAAAATGGCTATTACAGGGCTGCACCACTCAGCCACTTGTCGCTTGTATCGGCGCGCTGCAGACAGGCGAGGTGGAAGAAAGATGGACAGAGCTTCCGCGCCGGAATCCCCGCTTCGTTCGCGAGTCGACGAACACCCCATTTCTCATCCCGTGTCTCTGATTGGCAATAAAGTCTCGGGCATGATCGCAACGCGGCTTGAAACGTTCGCCTGGATGACGGCGAGCTAAATAAAAGTCCTTGTTCGCTTCTGAGGATAAAAACTGAGGTCTGATGTTTCCGATAAGTCGATCGTGATCAGACCGCGATTGGACTTTTGCGACCTCTCCTTTGCGTTTTCAGTTTCGTCGCGAAATCGCCAACGCTCGTGCTCGCTCGACTTCACTGAAACGCGAAGCTCTATAATGCTGGTAAATGCAATCCTCTTTTATCTCCAATTACGTTGATTGTGGGATGCAAACGGAACAACTCGCCGCTGTGACGGATGTTGCGGTTTTATGAAATATCTCATCAAGTTCACATTCTTTAGAATGTAGATCGCACAATTATAAAGATCCGCGATTATGACCCCTCATTCGCGATCTTTCATTAATCTTCATTTGTCGCGACCAAGAAAGTAATGATTTATCTGTTGCACATTCGGACGCGAGCACGCTGAGACACGCGCGTACACACGCAGGATCGTAATGATGATGCATTGTTCTTTGAACGGCGCGTGTGCGAGCATTATGCATTACTTTTGCGTTGAATGGCGCGAAAACGAAGCGCAGCAATTATATTTGCTTCGTTACGTTTCGCTTCGCTATGCATGATATACGAAAACTTTGGTTATTATTTAGTCGTTAATTTAATTTACATTTAAATTTATGTCGCAGCATTTTTGCGACTTTAGTTCTTTTACGAAGCGGCCGCATAAAATATTCCTTTATGTAGCATCAGTCTTTTTTCCCTTTTTTTTTTCTTTTTCTTTTTTGCCTTTTGCAGGAAAAGGCATTCTATGGAATGGCTAGGCTTGTTACGATAATTCATAAATATTCCGCGGAATATGCGCGGTATTCTTTATGCGACATGAATTCTGTTTACACGCGTATAATTGTATGCATGCAATAATGTTTGAAACGCGAGCGAATTCCGGACACATTCGTAAAGGAATCTTTACATATTACGCAAAACATCGCCCCTTTCTCTCTCTCTGTGCGAAAGCGTAATGAAGAACGTTTTAGAGCGCATTTTTTATGGATAAGGATTTTTCGCTGCGAGGAAACTCGATGATTGAATTTGTGAATCGATAGGCAACTCTCTCTCTCTCTCTCTCTCTCCCTCTCTCTCTCTCTCTCTCTCTCTCTCTTTATTACCGCGTAAATATTTCGACAAGAGACAATTTCCTGAATGCAGCCGATACGCGCGCTCACGCTCGCGCGAGACGAAATGCCGGAAATTTCAGGCGTTTAAAAGCCGCATGGGCGAGTATATAAATAAGCAGGCCTCAGCGATTCTCTGTGCCACGAAGCGGAATGATATCGATTCCCGTGTCGTTTACGACGATATGTCGTATCCTCGTGTGCGGCGCCGCGTAAATGCAGTGATTAAAAAACAGCCGATTTAACTAGCATATTTGGCGTCGAAAGGTTGAAAATGTCGCAGAACCGATGCGTTCCCAAACCCCGTTGCGTTACGCGGTTTTGCATCTTCCATCCTCCCGCGATTCGAAGCCCACAGGAAACGCATGGGCGGTCTATAAATAAAATACGCGTTGCGGTGCTTAACCGTGGTGTTTGCATATTTTGCACGACGGGACATATGCGATCCCGTAATCCGTTCGCGCCCGCAGAAAGCGTGCAGGTGAGATCGATAACGCGAACAAGTGACAATCGCTTCGATAATTTTAATTGCCCCGTTAAACACCGCAAAGCCTTCGGTCTCGCGCTTTTCCAGGCCACCGCCTCGGAGGGCTGTGCAGCCCGAATGAAAGTTTCGAAGTTATCGACGCTGACGGTCGCGTTGCCGCTCGTCCGATTCCTCGGGATCGCGCGAGATCCCTGTCACTAGAGAGAAAGAGAGAGAGAGGGAGAGAGAGAGAGAGAGAACGCGAAAGAGACAGAGAGAGAGAGAGACTCGGTGGAGAGCAAAGTGCTGCCGGCAGCCCTCTCTGTGGAATAATTTTCCAGCGCGATGGATCGACGCAAGTCGCCAAGTGTCGTCGTCGGAACGAGAAGGGCAAGTAGATCGGAGCAGGGGGATGGCGGCGAGGGGATGCTTCGCCGGCACCAGAATGCATCGTCGATGCGAACGGGGTGCCGAGAGGGTGGTCTCCTTTCTGGCCGAGTCGTTTCTCCCTTTACGTCAACGAGTACAACGTCACGGAAGCGTGACGTGGAAGTAAATCCTCATCAGCATATCGACGTAGCGGCTTAGCCGCCGTTGGGCCACGTACGTGCCGACGATCGCGGAAATTGCCGGTTTTCCATCCTCGATCGATACGCTCGTTACAGGCGGAATTAAGGACTTGCAAGTTTCAGGCGAATTTTTTCCTCCTGCGCCTCGGCAATAGGCTTCGTCGAGCGGAGAGAGACAGATTGCTCTTCGAGAGAGTCTATTTTCTCGCCGTCTCTCCTGATTGACACTTCGGAATTGGCGATCTTGGGAAAACACATTTTCATCGAGAATAGTGCATGCATTATGCGTAGGATCGCGAGACAAGGGTTGCCACGGACGACGGGGAGGGGGAAAATTAAATCGGCGGTATTATGCGAGCGATGTTTAATGCTTCAGCATGCCTGCCATTTGCGGAGAGCTCGCGTGTTCGCAGATGCCACCGCGCCGCGCATTCTTCTCCCTGGCGCATTTTTCCTGTCCGTTTAGCCAAGCCAGCGTTTGGTCCAGCGTCCCAGCATCCTCGCGGAAGTAGAATGCACGGCCGGTGAATAACTCACGAATCCCGCGTTACGAATTACGCGCCGCTCCTGTGTCGCTGCATTCGTCGATGCTCCGATCTTGTCGCATTTTCGCCGAGAAATTTCACTCCGAAATTCCGCTCCCGATCCAATCGTTTGCTATTTTTCCGCCCGAGTCGTATCGCCATTGCGCACCACCGCTTTTCTCTCTCTCTCTCTCTCTCTCTCTCTCTCTCTCTCTCTCTCTCTCTCTCTCTCTCTCTCTCCTCTCTCTCTCTCTCTCTCTCTCTCTCTCTCTCTCTCTCTCTCTCTCTCTTTCTCTCTCTCATGCTGACGCCCTTCGCATCTTCCCGTTTTCTCCCGCTGCGCCGCGCTTTGAGACGACGATGTGCAAATGACGACGAATTGTTCCTCATTAATACTCATTCGTTTTGCTTATGCCAAACGGGCTTTGGGCGCCTAATAAAGAGTCACTACGCCAAAGAGCCATCAGCGTTAGCTTTTGATGCAAATGATATTAGACCGTCTCCCTTTATTCGCACCTATCCCCCCTCCGAGACATTAAGAGCGTTCTGTTGCGTATCTTGCTGTTGCGTCACTACACCGAAAGATCATTCCGGAGGATTTCCGTTAATTGCCCCGTTGCCTCTGTCGTTTCCCTTGAGCTCCATTTTCATCCTCTTTCTTTTCTTTTTTTCGTTTTTTTTTCTTTCTTTTTAATTACTCTCTTTCGTCGCGGATTGGCGCGGTTCCTGACGAAAATTGAGCTCGCCGAACTCGCCGCAATAAATGTCGATTAATCGTCGAACGCACGCAGCAGCAGCGGTCGATGAAGCCAAACTTCGTCGAGCGAACGAAATAAGCGGAAATCAAATGGAGCGCGCGGAACTTGAGGACGATGACATCGCTGCGTCGACGTCTCGTACCTTGTTGTTGCTTTTTTTTTTCTCATTACATTGCTCCGCAAGTGGCTTCGCACCGGTAATATGCGAGCTTTGTCAACGGTGTCTCGCGAATGTATGATTTTCCACTGCGAGTTCTCCACGCCGGGCGCAATTGTACCGGCTCGATTACATCCGTGGAATGTTTTGAATCCGCTCGCTGAGGACGAGGATCGCCGACGTTCGAATGGAATTCTCGCGATAACGCTCGGCGATGGTCGAGATATGGTCGGTTGCTATCATAGCTTCGCCTATGCGGATAGTTTTTCCACGGTGTCCCTCGGAAAATGGACCGTTTTCCATGCGGCTCCGCGAACAGATCGGAAATGAAAGGATCGCCTTGTTAACCGAACTGCAAACGCTGGTCACTGATTACTTTTCGAGGAAACATGAGCCTGGAGAAGCGATCCGCCTGATAAATGAGAAAAAGAAATATAGGGAGACAGCTCACGTCTATCGCACGTTCCATTATTACGCTAATCTCCGTTTGCCCGCGAATTAAATCGCGCCGCAGTCCACGCGGCAAACTCAGCCGCGGCAATTTGCGAAGGGCAATTTGCGAAGCGCCGTGTCATGAAGGAGAGCGTTTCTGTTCAACTGCATTGGAGTGGTTCCTTGCCGAGAGGAACGCAGCGTCGCACGCCAGCAAGGCTGATGATTTTCACGTTCGTCATCGCCGATGTCCTTCGACAGGCTGCGAGAAGAAATTCCGAGGTGGAACGAAGCCGCGTCACGCGGCATAATATCGGCGACAGGGGGTGGATACGATGGATATATCCACGTGCGGATCGATGCGCGAAGTCCGTGCATAACAAGGCCGACATCGTCAATACCAGGGACAATAATGCACCCCCGCCCGCACGGACGTCGCATGAACGGAACGCGGCGATAGAGGGTGAATCGCAGTTGAAGTACAGCTCGGCGAAGGAAGGTGGCAGGGAGAGAGGGAGGGAGGAAGGAAGGAAGGAAGGAAGGGAAGGGTACGAGGGTCCGCACAATCGAAGACAGAGTTGGGCGCAGTTGGAGGCTACGAGAGGAGAAATCCAGAGAGGAGGAGGCGAAGATGAGGGGTGGTAACGACGGTGACGACGGTGCGATCGGGGTGGACGGGCGGCCGTGATAAATCAATATATTCTACTCACGCAGTGGCGTAACGACACATCTCGAATCTCCGCTCGAGCGTGTCCACCCTCGATCGTTCCATTGTCTTCGCTGTTATCCGCGAATGTTTCGCACGTAGCCGCGATATCGGGATTTCGACGATGGAACCGCGTGAAAAAATCTCGACCGGAAGAGAGAATCGATTCGGCAGCCCTACGCAGTTATGCTTGAAAATCGAATGGTGCCGTTGCCGCCCGTTTGGAAAAAGCTTGTCGGACAGTTTACCGAATTGGCCGACAACAGCGTGATTTAGAGCGGGAATGTTTGTCAATCGATAATGCGGCTGTGCGAAGTTTTGAATGTGTTAATAACAGCGCGCGCACGCGCTCGTATGGTCGACGCAAATTAGAATTCATAGCGCGCCGCGCGATGAATATCGTATCGCGCGGAAAATGTCGCGTTCTCTCTTTATCTTCCTCGTGCATGAAGAATATTTCCGCAGCGATCGTTTAGTTTACTGCGAATACTTGCAGATACGTCGCGATTGTATGACAGGAGATTGCTCCTTTTGGCTCGATACACATACAAACGCGCATGCTGCGTGTGTGATGCATGGCGGAGTTCTGGATGAAATCTTTATAGAGATGGCTGGCCGGCGTGTATCAGCCGCGGGCGTAACTTCTTGACGTTGCGAGAGAACTCTCTTCCATCCTGAAAGTCAGGACGCCTACTCCAGCTCGCGGTTGTTAATAATGTACTTTAGCAACGGGTATATCTCCCCTCTCTTTCTGTGTGTTTCTTCCCTCGACATCTCCGACATCTCTTGCATAAATGTTCTCGACCGCTGGAGAATCGAGCCGACATATTCGCGAGAGCGATTCCCGAAATTTCGCGGGGCGAAATTGAGAGGAATTCTCCAATTCCCTGGACACTTCTTCGCTTCGCCCATTCGTCTCAAACGATCATCTCGAACGATCGTGTCCAGCGCTATCGTTCTCAGTCGCATTTGTGGATCTTTCGATTTGCCGATTTTGAAATGATCGAGCAATCTTACACCGAAACATGCAAATTGGTCCCATCGTGTTTCGTGCTCTTTTATTATCATATCCGCTTCAGGCCATTCTATCCAGTATCGATTTATCCAATATCCTTTCTCGATTACCAGAACCGATTATTGGTTTGAAAATAACACGTAAACTGGAATCGGTATCGCTCGAAGCAAGCGTGCAGCAGGAACGCGACACGCGTGATCGTTGTCGCGACGTAACGCGAGAATGATCGCAACATAATCGCGAATCCAGAGGTGAAGGAGTCGCTCGCGACCCGGCGCGATAACTTGCAGCTTATGTGGTCCAGCTTGCGTCGTCAGATTCGTCGCGAGTCTCGGCACGGAATCGCAAGCGATGAATGCGCGCATGGAACGGCATTCGGGAATTTGCGATGTTATCCGCGCACTTCCGGGCATAATTAATTTGCCTGGCTCGCGCGCAAAGACGCGCGTTGCGAGACGCGGCGCCATGTTCTCATCAGTTGCGAGATAGCTATCTTTGGAAAGGCAGAGCCGTACCTTTAGTCCGCGCGCGAGTTTGTCTCTTGCTATCTAGACGGCCGAAATATCCTTAAACTTAAAGCGAGTTCCCCGGCACGCGAGGAAGATAACGGCGAGGCGAGTCTTTCAAACTGTGAGAACTCACGAACGATACACATTGTATGAAAGCGGATCGCATTGTATTTAAGGCGATCCTTGCAAGATCGCGAGCGTAGCGAGGCTTCATTAACGTCTAAATGTCGCGTAGAATCTAGCATACGATTGCTCGCGGATTCGCGTTACGCGAACGATATCTCGAGATGGAATATTAATGACACGCGTCTTCTCTTTACCGTTGCGGTCATTGATAATATCTGCAACGAATGAGATGCTGCTGGAAGTGCAGTGAAATCGTGGAGCTGACGAATCGCGAGTCGCGAGGTCAAGGTACCCGATGAAAGGTACGCGGATAACGCGCGTCGCGTTACATCTACAGGCATCATTGATGACATCGGCTGCCTTTGAGCCGCGCAATATTCGCGCGACGATGCAACAATAATTGGATCGATCACGAGGAACTAATCTCCACGCTAATTCGCCGGCGCGGATCCGAATGAAACGCGCAATGCGCTCGACATGGGCTTTACGGATCCGATGTGCAACGAACACATCCGCGAGGCCTTTCCCTCGCTTAATTGCCTCGTAACGACTCGCTGGCATTAATATTCGATGTTTAATTCCGCCATTGATCTTCGCTCAGCGAACGACATGGATTATTCGGCATGCAATAATACGCAATCCTCCGCGATAATGTGATACGCGGTCAGACGACGTTGCTGCCATCGCGGGCTTGCTTATGAGCGTATCAATGTTTGTAATTCATGTAATTCGCGTGGAAACGTGGAAACCCTCCGAGCATTTGAGCACGGGGCGAACTGCTTTGTGACAATTCCGCAACTGTCACCGTGGCTGTTACTTGTCGTGCTGTCATCGACCTGATTTAATCGGGCAAGATACACGCACGCGCTGTCAATATCACGGTGACACTTGGACATCTTGGAGAAATAATTAATTTTCCTAAGTATTGTAAATGGAAATTCCAGCTTCTCTCTCCCTCTCCCTTCTCTCCCTCTCTCTCCTTTTATTTCGTATAACGTATGTTTAATGATGACGCGAGAACCATTGCTTGATTTTCATCGCTCGTTTCCCTCGGATATATATTTCGCACGTATCTTCGCGTTTAATTAAGTTGGAAAGCTGCTTTTCCTCTCTCGCGTGTGCGATTTTTTCCCATGTGCCGCATTCGACGAGTCGATGATTATTTATATTACTCTACGAACGCGCGCACGCGCGCGCGCGGATTTCCTTTTTGGGAAGTATTGATGAATGGCCGCTCGTTGGCCACTCGGACGTTCTCGGTCTTTTTTTTCCTCACCGATGGGAAAGGAATGACATATTCGTGGGTGTTACAACGGATATGCGTTTCCTGCAATGTCCGGCGCACCAACATCCATAACTCGTCCCGCAATTTATGAAGGCTGTGGACGGTGGTGCAATATCCAAGTTATTACGTTTAAAGGCTGTTAATAGTCCGTACACTGAATAGAACATATATATATATATAGAGACGTAACGAAATCTGATGAAAGTCCGGCGTTTGTCAATTGGAAGTAATAGGGTCGAAAATTCTAAAGGCCGCGTTCTAATAGGGTCGAAAATTCTAAAGCCGTACTCGCTTTAATAATTCTCCGTAATATTTAGCAGCTAATTAAGCGCGTCCTCATTAACGTTAATACTTGATACTTTTCATTAGTTCATTTAACTATGCGGACACGTTACGAAGTAAATAATCATTACGCGGATTCGTATAAATATTAGTTTTAATTATCGCTTCCTCTCCCTTCCCCTAATTACCGCGTTTCCGCGCGCGCTCTCTCTCTCTCTCTCTCTCTCTCTCTCTCTCTCTCTCTCTCTCTCTCTCTCTGTGTGTGTGTGTGTGTGTGTGTGTGTGTGTGTGTGTGTGTGTGTGTGTGTACGCTTTTCTCTAAATTTCTGTAGAATTTAATTTAACCGAATGATCGATGGCGGAGATCGGCCAACAGTTTTGAGGCGCAACGTTTTAGCTATTCCCACGCTGCGTTATTATTATCTCTTGATTGAATTGCGGATTAATAATTCATGCATTGTCACAAAAATGCAAAATAAATTTCTACGACGCGCGCGCGTAAAATATGGCACGCGAAGCGCAATGCTCGCCGACAGTTAATCCGGCTCTGTATCTCATCAAAATAACAATGCGACATAATACCCGGATGAAATCGTGTTGGCGAACGGTCGTGATTCCCGCTGCAAATCGCCGCTGCATTTTGCACAACGAAAAACTGATATTCTTGTTTACGCCTACTGCACATTCATAACAGAAGTGGCTATTCATTGTATTATTTTACAAAAATAAAAGTACCATTTTTCCATCGCTCGCTCCGTATATTTCGAAGAAAAAGAAAAAAGAAAAAAAAGGTTACAAACTGATGAGATCAACACAGAAAGTTTTTTTTGTCCCTCGAGCATCGGGAGACAACACTGACATATCGATTTTATTGCATTGCGATATTTATCGTACGTCATTTTCTAAATCTTGAGAAAAACGGATCCAAGGAATCGAATATTGCGCTCGTATTGTCGAGACGTGTAATGTAAAAGGACTCTGTGCTATAATGAGTTTTGTACTGCACTCGGTGAGACGTTCCTTGGAACGAGCCAGCGATAACCGACCGCGGAATCTACTCTGACATGTATCCGATCAGCCGTAAACAGCAGCATGTCAAAGGGAATGTCTCAGCCTTCATATTCGTGGCATTTCTTGAAATAGCAGCGTCGATCGAAGAGGCCCACATTATCCGATCTTTTCCCCGCGGCCGACGAGACTCATCCATTTTAATTTTCCTCTACGGAATCGTGCACCGTATAACCGTCGTATCTTCATCCACGAGTGGCAAAAAATTGCTTTAGATTTCCGCCGAAGATTTAATTTGATGCTCTATTCTTTATTAACCAACGCCCGGGCACGTGCGTGCCTCGTGCGTCATTCTCGGGAGGAAAAGCGAGCCGAAGCAATTTCCCAAAGTATTAATCGAATTATCAGGAAGACAGAAATCGTATTTATGCAATTCGCGAAACTTATTTCCCAGTCGCGAAAATTATTCGCGTTCCTTTGCTCCTTCGCTCTCGGAAGTTGCTCGCGAATCTCCGCGGACGACGGAGATCCGCGGGGCACTCGTTGAAAGGATGAAAGCGGGTATCTTAGGGAGGGAGATTGCGGGGGAGCTCTTCATTTGGGGAGCTCTCCCGGTCGATTTCTCAAAGTGACGTAAATACGAGTGCGTCGCAAATGGCACTTTCGAACTGCATTGTGTCTCTTTAACGCGGTCGTCGCCGCCTCGTTTGCGGCTCCCACAGGATATTCGCCCGCTCAAAGATCCTAACGGAGGAAAGTGCTGGAGATTTAGATGGAATACGCTTCTCCGGGTATTACGTCGCTCCATTATGCTTGGCTTAGATCCCGGAAAGACGGATGGACTCGCCGAAATACGTACAGCGCGTCTCTAGTTCACCGACATGGCGTCACGATGGCGGGCATTAAAGCTAAAACGACAGAAAAGGCGCGAGAGGATGGCTTTCAAGTTAACAGGCGTGATTACAAGGAGGCGGAGAGATTCTCAGGTGAATTCACGGACGCAGGCACGTCCGCGCATCTAGTTGGGAAGGAACTTCGTTCGCATTTTAATACATGCGCGTAATCCGAAGAGGCACGATCGTGGACCGCAGCATCCCGTGCGTATGAATGCGCGCGTATGCAATTTGTTAGTTATTTACCGCGAGTGAGGGAAAGCCAGAGGGAAGCAACTGAGAGGACGCGATCGAGTACAGCAACGCGGAAACTCCCCTAACAGCATTAACGTTTCCAGTTGCCGCTCGAGCTTCGAGGGACATCGGAACCGATCGGTAACGGATCAGCAACCCGATCGGATATCAAGATATCAGTTGTGAAAGTAAGCGTTCATCGGAAACTTACGTACGAAGAGGCTATCACTCTCGCCGTTCTCCATCGATTAACTCTCCGTTAATGATTGACTAATCGAAAATAACGAACTGAAGCGTCGCAGAGATGTTTGATATCGAGAACTTAGAATGCTTCGCGCGAGGATGCTTCCGCCCTCTCGGCAAATTTATATCAAAGACGGGCGTGTAACGGGCAGAATTCGCGTTCTTCTTGCAGCGCTCGCGCCATCAAGTGCATCTTAACGTTCGCAGCGCGGCGATGATGTCGGCGCATGAGCGTTTCCCGCCCGTGCACGGTACAGATTAATTTTCATCCGAGCAACAGCTGCCAGATACGGCATCTCGCGCCAGCTCGCGCGACGTAAATCGCGACACACGCTTGGAGGACTCTTCGGGCCAGCGAGCCGGCGGTTTCCCTTTCCTCCCTCTCTCCGTTTTTCGCCGTTTCTTTCCGCGTCGCGGATTCGCGTGTGAGCTCGCGTAAATCAGGATTGGATCTCAAGTGTGCACGTCCGTGTGCGATCCATTACTTTGGCGGAAACGCGGAGCGGCCGACCGCGAAAGATCAGCGCGGAGGAGGCTTGCAGGATGTTCATAACTTCGTCGGTTCCATCCATCTAGTTGAAATTTCTATTTACTTCCACGCGCCGTGAAAGTTTGCCGCTCGACGACAACGGCGGCAGCGGCGGCGGCGGCTCAAATGTCGTGTATGAGTTGGCGAACAACGACGAAAGCGTAAACGGATTTTACTCCCTGCCGACGTCGCGCAGCTAAGGACGCGCTATTATTTGCAAAAGTTCGCCGTCCTTATTTCTCTGGCTTGCCGGGGCGCCTTTAACGAAGCTGAGCATTGCACGAACTTGGAAGACACACAGCACGTGCTTTTTTGCGGAAGCTCCCTCCGCTGTAATCTTTGCGCCTAGAAGAACGCATTCTTTGTGTCCTTGCATGCGCGATGCCTGGCGGGAGATAATCGCGAACGCGAACGCGACTCGCTTTCAAAGCTCGCGAAATGTACGTAAAACCGACAAAGAAATTGTTAATGCAAATGCATCCTCCGCGGGTTACGTAACACGCGTGTATCCGTTCTTGATGAAAGCGCGTTGCTGTTCTCGGTAATGCTGCCTCGCGGTCTGAAGATCGTGTTAAGGGAAGGCTGAACTGATCTCGAGTCATTAATAAATTTAGAGTAACCGAGATGCTCGCCCGTCTGCCTGTCTGTCTATCTGTCTGTCTGCTCAATCAGTTAACGACAATCAGTTAACGATAAAACGATGCCGAGCGAGGGGAATCGATCATTTCGCACACGATTCGCGCGAAATTTGTCGAAATGGACTGGGCGATTTACGGCCGCGATTTATCTCAATAATACCTTGACAAATCACTACTCTGTCGGCAAGTTATGAAATGCCAGCGCACTCGACGCGCGCGTTCCAAATCAATCAGTATCGATCGGATTATCGAACTCGAACGATTTTTCTATCGACGAGGCGCAGCAGGGCGCCGCGTGGAATCATCTCTTTTTTTCACCCGCGAGTCGACTCGCGTCCGGGTGCTGCGAGACACGCGAAGCGGAGAACGTCGAGGATGCTTCGAAGCGGTGATAAATCTCGCACTCTTTGTGATCGTGGAAATGTCATGATAGCGCAGCTGTTCCTGACGAGAATCTGCCGTGTAGTGGACTCCGGATCTCTTTGTGCACCGAGATCGCGCGTGTCCGCGCAGTGCGCTCTTTTTCCACTTTCTCCACGAAGACGGTGAGGAGAGAGAAAAATAGAGATGCGAACTCGCGACGATCTAGCTTTCCGGTTATCGTACTGGTGCTGATATTCACGGGAAATTTCCGCGTGAGTCTAATGTATCGATCGCTTCCGTTGTTCTCCGCCGACGATAACCCGATTCAGCGGAAATGAATCGGGATTACTCCGCTACGACATGGACGAAGTAACAAGTCAGCCGCACAACTGAGATTATATAATACCGGATATTATATTACTTAAACTTGCAAGCATTTCCGCATCGAACGTTCTCTTTCCAGAATCACACCGTTATTTATTTCCGAAGCCTCAGAGCACGTAGAAGTCTGTTCTTATATGGAATAATAAAAGATGAAGAACGATGTCTGTCTGATAATATCTGCAGTTTATATATAATATCGAGAGCAGAGCCCCACCGATGAGAGGAGGGGACGACGATCAAATGAAATGAACTGGACGCGCCGGGGAACGGGAAATCTGATAAATCGATATAAACGGCAATCCATCGCAAGAACCAAGGGGAAGATTGAGTAGTTTGAGACTTGGATCAACTTGGACGCAATAGAGTAACTCGAGCCTGCTCGATGATACCCGAGGAGGATCCTAGAAATCACTTTTCCACCTCAACGTGCTCCTCTTCCGCAGCACTTTCGCGAAAAAAGCGAGCCGCGCATAGACGCGAACACACATCCACACACGCACGTACACGGAGACGATGGATTCTCAGTTTCAATTACCCGATATCGCGGGTATCGCATCCGCGGGCGTGCGCGCGCGCGCGCGTACCTTTCATCCGCCTTGAATCGCGCCGGATATTTTCCGCCGGTAATTAATTCGACCTAGTTTCCTACGTTACGTCGCTTACCTGGAGATTGGGCGGGCAATGATCAAGGAGCTCCAGCATATGCCTGATGTTCTGCGCGTCCTGTATCACGAAGTTCAGCTCCATATCGAATTCGCCGCCCACGAGCTGCACAGAAAAATGGAGGTGTGTTACGATGAGGAATGTACGATTGCAGATGCATAGCGTTTGTGTTGATATGTGTATATATATGCAAAATGGAAGCATATATATTTAGTACAAAGTACAAGATAGATGCAAAAGATGCAAAAGGGAAAAAAAGGGATTAGGCTTTGTCGCATTCTCCCGATGCTCGTTTCAGCATCTATCTCAGCTGCCTCATCTGTCAGTTAATCGCCCTGTTATGTTATTGATGAATGTTTATGTCAATTGACTGATGAGAAAGATCAAATGGATCGGATGGAACTGTTTCCTCATAGCGGACCGCCAAGTAGTCGAAGAGCGCGCATGATCTTACGGTACGTAAAAACAATCGAATGCGAGTAAGAGAGGTGTAAAACGCTGGTCGATTAAGCGATAAATCCTACACACATACATACATATATATATATATATATATATATATATCATGTCACACAGTGATGAATAAATGACCAATGCTCGTTCCATGCATTGGCATTCTTTTATACGGCCGAATAGGAATAGCAATCATAAAGGATAATTCTGAATATAAACGGATTGGGAATTCGTTAGAGGAAGCATGCGTGTATCGTCCGCATTTAATCACGGAAACATGATTAACTGAAAGCATCGCTGTTCGACCGGCCGGATGTACGTCGAGCGAACGGTTACGTAACGATGTTCAATTTTACGGCAAAATCCGCTGTAGCCGACGCGACGCGCCGCGTAAACAAATAAAACCGTTATGACAAACAGCCGGCGATTATCTCGCGGCAGCGTTATTAATATTAATTGGTGAGTTGCAGTTTCCATGTTCACTCTCCGCCGTCAATCGAGCGACGCATCGGTTTCGTGCAGAGTTTCTCGGTACATTAAATACGTTGCACGTTTCGAGACCGAAAAACAATATCCGATTTGAGCGATGTGCGTAAAATGAATAAATATCGGGGTTTTATGTCCCGCGCGCACAAGTGAAGCGGAAATTTGCATCGGATTATGACGTGCGCGCGTGTCGCATCTTCCTAACGGCTGTTTTGTTTGCATATCGTGCATAAAACAGCGACGAGAATACCATGGCGCATGTGTTTTCTTCTCGCATCTTGTTTGCAGTCATCGAGAAAGCTCTCTCTGTTGACGCGATTCACGACTGGATATCCCGTCGATGTCGCTCGATATCTCGCTCAGAGCCGTCATCGAACGGCGCTTTGAACTCGCATTGAATCGGCCGCGCGGTAACGGCATGCGGACGGAATTTGCGAACAAAACATTTCGGACGCGAAGAGTTTATGGTTTGCGTCCGCTCGCCGTTCCTCCTCTCATCCGGAGAGCAGCGACTCTTACGTATATATCTGGCTGGACCGGAAACGCCGCCTCCGCGGAGAGAGCGTAATTTCCGGTCAAGTATCTCATGCTCGCCCTCCCCCTCGCTTCCCTGCTGTGCGTTTTCTTCCAAAGGTTCTTCCCAGCCGGGTATCGATCATGGGTTTCTCGTGTTTGCGACCTGCTGCCCGGTCATGGTCAGCCTTTACGAGCGCGCGTCTGACGCTCGTAGGGACCCGCGGCTTAGGAAAGCGAATGCGTTTGTGAGACTCATTGTCCCGGCGATTGAAAAAAGCCGCTTAATCTCGATCCACTGCTCTTTTCTCGATCGAACTCTCGATCTCAGGAATCGCGTTATTAGTTGGAAATTGCTTTAGAATAAGAGAGAGAGAGAGAAGGTTGCTTCTCGGTTGGAAAGAAACGGATCTTCCGAAACTATTCTTCCGTGAAGCTCTTCCGTCCGTTTTTCCGCTCGCCTTTCCGCTTGCTTTCCTGGAGCGGAATTGGCGTTCCGCGCTTTGCCGAGGTCGTAATTGATGCTCGCTGTCGGCGCCACCCAAGTTGGCATGCGAGGCTCGATGCAACGGCGATGTTCGACTGACTCGACCGCGCTTCCTTGCGGATTTTTTCTCCCGGAGTTTTGTCATCGTGTTCTCATGCCACGATTACAGGCGCGCCGCGTCGCGCGCACGAGATGACCGAGTTCGCCGATTCAATTCCGGGCCGAATGAGAACTCCGGCGCGGGATTAAACGCACCGACGATTTTAGCGAGAGAGTTACGTTGCGTTTGGCGCGATACCGAAAGTTGCCGCGAAAGTGTAATTCGACGACGACCGATACGCCACGCGATCGAATCATCGAATGGAGAAAATTTGCAAACAATCGACGGAACGGCTGATTTGATTGCCAGAGAGGAGGGAGAAAAAAATATACGGTCTCGATAAAGCGACACTGTGCAATCACGTTGCGATAAATTTCATTTCGGCTTTCGGGACAAGTTTGCCGTGCTGAAATGTTTTTCTTTCTGTTCCTTTGCCTTCTTTTTTTCTTTTTTTTCCCCCCTTTTTTTTGTATCGAATTATCCGCGGCACATTCATTGGCGGGCGAATCAATCGCTTTTCGATGAATGTTTCGTTCTATCAATGTTTGGATAATAGAATTTTGCCATGGCCCTCCTCTCTCTCTCTCTCTCTCTCTCTCTCTCTCTCTCTCTCAGTTTTTCTCTGAATCTCAGTTTCCGTCTGTCTCTCGTCTCTCTTCGTTTCTCTGTTTTTCACGCATGTACACATACGGACAGTTATATTAGATTGGAACGGTATAAAGCGAGAAAACAAAATGTTCAAGGTGCAATCGGCGCGCTTTCAGCTATTTACAACGTAATTACATTCTCGCGTAAGCGATGCACCAAGAACATGAATGCCACTTTCGTCTGGAATTTAATTTAATTCTTTTGCACTTCACGCGCGCGGCTTCAGCGGCTGTCCCATTACCGAAAATTAAAATCGTTTACAGCGAGACATTACTGCTTAATCGCGTGCGCGCGCCTGTAAGAGGCGGGCAACTGAGTGGCGATCAATTGGTACTGTTGCTCCTTTGTTCCTTTTCCGTTTTTGACGAATCGGCAACCGGTGCATCGGAATGACGAGAGATTTACGTTTATCGCAGACGCACAACGGAAACGTTTTCGCGTGCGTGCATGCGTCGAGAAGTCAAAGTGGAGAACGCGCGACGTTGCACGCGCAGCTTTTGCGCTCTCATGTGCCGGTCGTTTTTAAAGCTTGCTCATCTCCCGCAGGAGAATAAGTCTCCGAATAATGGAATCCGACGGAGGGGCGAAAGTGGAACGCTATTATTGCCGATAGAGGGACACGATGCCGCGATGCCGGGGCGATCTCTCGAATGACCCGTATCACTCGTACGGATCTTAACAGCCCGCGCACCGAGAATCGAGAGGATGGAGGAGTCTCCGTACGACGTTTTAGAGAGAAACACCCCCGTCATACGGAGGGATCGATCCGCGCTTCCGCTATCATCGAACCGAATTGCCTCCTCGAAAGAAATTGCCTCCCCGCAAATTTGGCGATCCGATCTCTTCCCGCCGATGTGAATATAAATTATATCCCAAGGCGCTTTGCTTCTTCAGCATTGACAAGACGTTCCGTGTCGGCTGAATAACCGCAGCGAAATGACGAGATCACACTCCGCGGATGAAATCGCGATGACTTCCCGTGCGTGGCGATCGAACGGTGTTCTCGATGATGGCGTGCAGTTGTTTTCAGCCGATTTGACTGGATAACGCGGCTGAAACTTGATAACTCGATAATCGCGGATAACTCTTGCAGATCGTTAAAGTGAAATTTATTACGGCACGCTTCGCCACGCGATCCAACAATCTTGTACACGCGGGCGTAAATAGATTTCGCTGGAATATCGATCCGCCGGTTATAACAAAAGTACGGCGCCACATTATTCGCGACGTTACGATGGGAAACGCCTCGTGTTGTTTACGCAGAAAGTCTTTATCGAGTTACTCGAGGGACGAGGCAAATCCTGTTTGTGAAATTTAAGATGCCCTCCATTACCTCCGGAGGGGGGAATGCGTAGCTTCGTTCCTCCCTTCTCTACATTGGTTGGGCTCTTTAATTTTTCATGAAGAAATTAATCCAGAGGGGAGGAGGACCCTCCTTCTCTGCGAGAGAGAAATATGTGCATTCCCTTTTTGTGTCAAGACTGGCAACGAGTACACTACAGCGGAACATCAATTCAGCTCTCGCGAAGACACAGTCGTTTACAGGATTTAGCCGCTTGAAAGTTAACGACAGAATACAACGTCCGCTATTCGAGAACCGGAAGCGAAGGACTCTGATAATTAGCACCGACGATTAGCGCATAGCGACTGTTTTCGCGATCATAAATCACGCACGAGCAACGCGCATCCACGTGAGAGAGCAATATCGTCTTACGGGCGGTCCGGGGGTCGCGACCGTTGCATCACACCTCTGTCAGAGGGTGAGCATCTACTCCGCTACGTCATTAATCTACATCGAGATCTGCATTTCAATCGCCGGCTGATACGGTCCACCGTGTACTCCGTGTACTCTCCGATGAGAGACTTCCGCGAGATCTCCATCGAGATCCGTATTTACATATCGGCACGGGGGATTACGGGGTCCGGGCGTTCTCTCCGAAATGTCGACTCCGTGACAAGTCACCACCGGGGAACATAACTCTGACAATACGAATGCTGCATTTGAATTTGTAATATCTCTCGCACGCGCGCGCGAGAGACAGAGAGAGGAGAGAGAGAGAAGTATGCGTGCATGCATCGCGTGCTACTATACCGAAGTAATCTGCGCTAACTGTGCGCGGTGCAATAACACAAAAACGTTGCACGGAGATGCAAACGGGGATACTCCTAAAATGCGTTCTTTCTGAGAGAGAGAGAGAGGGAGATATATATATATATATATATATATATGTATCTATATATAAACAGAGGATATGAAGTATAATTTTCGAGATGCTTTTAGCGGGACGAGAGTCGACCAGTTGATATCGCTCTGACAGTTTTTATTAAAGCATGGCTGTACGCGTAACTGTCTTCCCGAGTTCGTTTCAATTTCCATGTTTTATTTCTCGTTACCGTGTCGCGAGTGCCGTGTACTCTCGTAGAAACGGATTCAACGATCGACTGTCTCGCATCGCCGCGAGAAATCGAGAGAATTGCGAGCACCGTGATACACATGTCACGTGTGCTCGTTATAATCTCGGCTGCGCGTGGTCGGAACCGTCCGCCCGGATGTGCGCTGTTTTCTTCAGGGCCATTCGATTCCGCGGCAGCAACGGGGAATTCTCCCCAGGACGGCGGAGGGTTTATGCCGCCGGGGTTATTTCTGTGGGCGGCCATTTGCGAGCTTTGTGTCGGGAAATTTCAGTCGGTGCGCCTATCGCCGCCCTCTCTCGCCACTTTACGAGCCCCGGCGACACTCGTACCGCGCGGGAACACGGATTTTGGTAATCCTCTCCTTCGCTGTGCCGAAAGCGGAGACTTCCTTGCTCCCGCGCGGCCCGAGTATCAATGCCGGTCGCCTTATAACGCCTTTTCCACCTCGGGAAATCCGGAGCGAGTTCGATCTAAACACAGCCATAATCAGGCATTCGCGGTAAATATTGAACCGATGCCCAAAAGCGAAGGATGCATCCGTCAAGCGATTTGATGCTTGCAAATAGACCGAGGTGAAATACGCTTGCGGTTTCTTCGCTTTCTGCTTTAGAGTATTTTTTTTTATACGAGCGTCGTGCATACAAAAAAAGAAGCATGACGAGGTTAGATGCATAAGACGAGTCTGAAGGAAGGAAGACGAAGACTGACGTGCATCACGGACGAGGCACGTAAATCCGGTGGTTCCCGTTTCTTCTTCTTGTATCCATATTAACTCTTTCGCTCGACAATCATACTTAACCCGAGTGTTGCTTCTAATTAGGTCGCCATTCTGGCTGGATTCAAATCCACGAGCATTGTTCTCACCTTTAGCCGGTCGCGTTTCTTGTTCGCGTGCAGAGAGACGGAGACGAAGAATGCAATTAATAATCCGTGATCCAAGTCACAGCGGTGGCAGCTACCACACGAAAGCGATAAAAACCACTCGCCATTGCTCAACTTCCGTCTGTCGAGTTCGAGAAATAGCCTTCTCTCCCTCTCCCCCCCCCCTCTCTCTCTCTCTCTCTCTCTCTCTCTCTCTCTCTCTCTCTCTCTCTCATCTAGCTAGCTCACTGTCGCATCATCGTTCGCAGTTATTATATTCACGTACGATGGAACACGTTTCGCTGCGCCAGACGTTTTACGTCACGAAGCTTGTGACAGCTCGTTAAACGCGACAAAAGATCTCTTGCACACTTGTTAGCTTCGCATACTTTTTCTCAGAGATAGAGACACAGAGAGAATGAGAGAGAGAGCGGGGGGAGGGGGAGAGAAAGGGGGTGTTCGTTACACGTCGTCGGGAGCTTTGTGAAAATCGAGTTCCCAACGTGATTCTAGATCCGGTAGCAGTGCCGCGTATCGCGTTTCAACCATGTCGAGGAACAGTACATTGACTCGAACGTGACATCATTCCGAGCACCGAAACCGGCAACTCCCCCGAAACTATCCTGAACAATCCGGAGTAACGTACGTTGTCTCGAGATTAGTACGATACACTGGCTGTTTAACGTATAAATGGCAGAGAGAGAGAGAGAGAGAGAGAGAGAGAGAGAGAGAGAGAGAGAGAGAGAGAGAGAGAGAGAGAAAGCGAGACCGAGAGAGATGGAGGGAATGAATTATCCGTTGTACTTGCTGCGCCATCAATAAATTCGTCGTTAGACAGGGATCATTAGCGTACGCATCAAGCGGTTTAATGGAAATGGTCATATCGGCAATGGTACCGGCATCCTGGTGTCACGCTGGACGAAAAATGGGATTTTAATCCGCGCGTCCGCAAATTAAAACGCTCGCCGTAATCAGGCGACCAATTTCGAGACGTCAGAATGCATTTCCATGCAGATTCGTCGTTTTCTCTCTCACTCTCGCTCACTCATCCCTTTTCTGTCACATGCGTTCGCTGTAATGCAGCGGAAACGAAAACGACACGCGTGATAAATCGTTCCGACACATACGCATGCACGTACCATGCACGCACTCACGTTTGCTTCATTATGCGCCTGATTGAGTCGAATCCGTCGAAACGCTGTTTATTCAGGCAAATGCGATAACGGTGACGATAGCAATCGCGTTCCGATAACTCGTGATTTCGCGTAATTCGCTGCCGTTTTCCCGCCGCGAGCGACCAGCGCGTTTAACGAATCCATAGAATTTTCTCGCGCCGAGCAAATTAATAGGAGAGACTGATGATCGTGATCAGACGCGAGCGATATTGCGGATGGCAGCGATCTGTCACCTCTCCGAACAGGCGGCTGACACCGCACCACCGTCATCAAGTCTTCTCGAAGCTGTACGTTCTCGCAGGATGTAATCCGAAAGCGTCTCGAGTTAGTATCAGTGTCCGATTTGCATTTCGGGTTGCTGTCCAAGTCGAGGTCGATCTCGTCGAACCGAATTTCGAGTCGGGGTCGCGTTCAATAAACGATATCTCGGCTCGTGGAAAGTGAGATTACGATCTCGCCGGCTCGGTTTCGACATTGCAATTAACACAGCGATTATTGTCGGTTCAGTCGTCAGGATTGCGTACAATTCTTGCGAGTCCAAATCGCTAATGGAGAACAGCTCGCTTAATATATTCCTGTTTACACACACTATATGTGTTCGTGAAAATAAGTATATTCAAAGTTATGTTATTCGAATTTTATCAAAGAATTTTAGTTGGTCCTCGTATGCTACTTAACATCACAGGCATTCCCTTTGCGCTCACGGCGAATGACGACAACGACGACGACGACGACGACGACGACGACGACGACGATGGCACTCACTCGGCGACCCTTTCCCTTAATTAATGAAACTGGCGTCACTTCGCCGCGAATTGCGTGACGTTATTTTCCCTTCAGCTTTAACGAGAATTTTACGCAGGAATGACGAAGGAGTCGTAAACAAGTGAAATAATGGCAAGGCTGTAACGCTCCCGGAGATCTTTACTCGTCTCAGCTCTCATTACTATTATTGGCGATTCTTTCCTTCCCTTACGAGGGAGGGAAAATAGAAAAGGAATCGCGCCGGAGTCATCGTGGCGAGAACGCGACAGCCGAGAGGAGGGAGCTGAGATGAGAATGGTCGCAAGAGGAATCAAACGAGCTGCGGGCCCCTCATTCGTGCGGGATCCATCGGTAATGATACCTCCTTTGTGCTTGATGAAAACTCTGATCTCGCAATTAGTCCTGCGTATTTGGCGACGAAGATACGCATAATGATCTCGAATGTCGTGTGGAAATATTCACTGTGCAATATCCTCTCAATTCGATTGAAGATAGAATTCTAGGAAGATGGATCAAAATCCTCGACGAAATCGAAAATCATTATTTGTTGCGCTTGGAAACTCACAGATAACTTCGGCAATTTCGGACTAGTTTCATTACTATCACCTTGTCGAGGCGGACAGACCTGCGAGAATTGCAGAATCTCATTACTTGCCGGACGTAACGCCTAGTGAAAATTACGTAACTTGTCCGATGTAACGCCTAGTGAAAATCTTGTAATTTGCCAGACGTAGCATTTAGTGAAAATCCCTAAACTATTTCATAGAGATGCTACGAAAGATGAAAGAGAATTTGAAATATTAAGGGAACGTTAGCCGGGGATACTGATATTATCTTGCAACATGTGCGATGCAGAGGGATCGGTGAAAATATTGAAGCTGATATTTCCTCTGTTCTAGAATTCTTGTTAATTCGACGAATGCTACATTTCATAATCCTTTCGATTAACGAGAGATAACGTGCATAACGCGATACGCGATTGCGATATCGCATTTATCACCGTTTGATTTATCCTTTCCGTTGATTGCGATGCCAATGAGTCCGTGCCGTTTACGAGAAACAGGAATTAGTTGCAGTTGGCGGATAAAAGAAGGACAGGCGGATATTCCGATATTCCGATTATCATGTTGGGTATCGCGCGCTACGAATAAAGCTTCGATTAATTCAGTTGTCTGTAATGCCGTATAATTAGCGGCCATTACGGTTGATCGACCGCGCAAATTGAATGGCGGAAATTATCCTAGTCGCAATCACTACCTAGCCGCATTTCGTTTCGTCACTTTTGAATCAGAACTATCTCGACGTTATTCTCGCGCAGCATGCCGCAGACGTCAAAGGACGCATCTCGCGCCGTTTCCTTCTGATCTGCGCGTTCCCGAGATTTTTTCACGCAAATCCTCATCGCGTTCTGTAACGAACATGACGCGAATGCGATGTTTGACAAGATCTGTCATTCAACCGTGATACGCGACTGTTCCCGCGCTCTGTTGTCTTCACATGTCAGAACGCCAATCGAAAATATCCGATAATGTAATACGACGTGTGAAGTAACACCTGATGTACTTTCAGTGTCGCGGCACGCATCCTCGCGTTTCCATCATTGATATCGCGAGTACGAATTTGATAATGCTTCTCGAATCGGTTGATGGATTGATTAAAATAAATGCGACAGCGCTGCTCAGAGATTCGTCAGGCTTCGATGCACGATATCGGCCTATCGCGGGGCTATGTACGTCATTATTTACGGTGTATGGAAAAGCGGACTATCGCGCCGAATTTGATCGAGTCACTCGTGTTCTCGTGCATTCTTGCCGGTTTTCATACGAGACAGTTTTCAATGGTCCGTCGATTTTCCTTTTCGATCTTGAGACGCGAAAGATGATAGAAGGTCGGATTTGCGTCAACGTTGCGCGGCATTCGTAATACGATGATACGATGTCGATCGATCAAAATGTGATTGATGCTGATAGTTGGACCATCGAACGTTTAAGCTTCTCGCATTTCGTAATTTCGTCTTTCAATTGAAGCAATAGCTGCGTAATCTCGCGTGTACATCATCCAATGTAATGAATATTTGAATAGACAATCCGACGAGCCGACGATCCGACTTAATAAAATGAAAACGATCGGGGAAATGATCGATGCAACACGACGGGAATTCGAATTTGAATCGACAGCAAGGGGAGGTAGCTAGTTCATCTTTTTCGCATCAAATGCCCGGCGCTCGTCAAAGGATAATAACGGTGCCGATCGATCTAATCCGTTCGAGTAGCTCGCTCATAATCGAACATGATTGGAGTGACTCATCCCGATGCAATGAAATCTAGCGATCCGGTACGTAGACAGCCTCGGGTCTGTTTGTGTTTCTCGTTGTTGGTATTGCCGGCTACACATGCATCATTCATTCCAAAGTGCAGTGCCTGCAGCTCGCGCTAATTTCGGCAATCCCTCGGCCAGATACGCGCCTATCGATCCATTCTCCTCGGATTGAATATCGCGTAAAATTTGACATTACACTGCTCTCGATTTTCGCTTTGAAGCGGTTTCTCCTTTTCTCGCGCGAACTAGTTCTCGGGAAAAAGAAGATTTAAAGGACCAAAGGGTGACGCGCGTAGGCGCGTTGGAGACGAATTAAAAATAGACGCTGAAGAACTCGCAGGACAGGGAAGTGGGGGACAGGATTACGATGTAGCGGACCTCGGCCTCGCGCTGGCAGAATTTTTAAAAACTCGCGAAAGGGTGAATCATAGCGGACCCGCCGAGCCGTATCTGGGTCAGATTATTCCCCTGCAAAATTCAAATCGATCACTTTTTGTCATCGCAACGTCGAGCCGGGCAACGCTGCTGGGCTGCGGTGAAATACGCAGAGCAGCGGAGCAATCTCGGGGGTGCAAACAAAGCTGAGGGGATGCCGTGGCGGCATGTTGGCGTCACGAGGGCGGCCGCCGAGCTTTTCAGAAGATCGAGTGCCGACAGGCAGGCGAGCGTGGGCGGCCGGCTTAATTGGAGGTGAGAGGGAGATCATAATTTTGCGTCGCGACATGAGGGCACCGGCGTCGGGGCGCCGGTAATTTGTAATCCCCGTGTGCTCCGAGAGGGTGAGCCGCGTCGACGGGCGACGACACCGCGGCAAGATCGCCGGCCACCAGCCGTGCATGGCATCGCATAATCGACCCCGACCAGTCGCGATACGACGGTTAATCGACAGCTCTCGATTCGGAATGCGGAACGCTCACACGAGTGTGCTCTGCACCGAGTTTCTATGCGCTTCACGTCCGAACACATGTTCGAACATGTATGTCCTCTGCGAGTTCTCCTGTGATCTTCCGGGATTTTTATGCGACACGTTTCGTCACTGCTTCGGAGTATCGGAAAGCGACCGCGACATTTCGCGCACCGCCAGTCGTCTCGCGAGTCAAGTGACGAACGCCGACATCTTTCCGTCCTAGCTATGATCGATGAGTAGAATTGCTCATACTTATGCATGAATGTGCCGTGTGTATGCATGAAACGGGACGTCCCTAACGTCATTAGAATCCCGGACGAGTCTGAGGTCGAATAATTGAGCATACACGCATTCTCGAGTAGGTTTTCGCAAGAAGATATCGATATCTGTACGACCGTCCTCGCTTTCGCTAAATGATCGAGTCTCCCCGTCACTCGATTACCAAGCCCCGAACGATTAAGCGGTCGATCAAGATGTCCCGGTGATCGATCAAGACGCGTTATCGGCGCGGATGACGCTGAAACTATTTGCGTAAGGAGATCGATTCTGCGTGTAGAGGAGCGAATTCTTATTGGGATGCATGTCCGATGCCACTTTATAGCGAACATTGCCGCTGACAGTTCACTTTCGAATTCAGGGCGCTACGTTTGTATTTACGTCAAACGCGAGGATACAGAGCACGGCCGACTTTTACGTTTGACATGGCTCGTGGCTCGTAGCGCCGCGCTAATCTCTGACCGTATCGGCTATCGATTATTATCGCGCGATCATTCGCCAGCGCGTCCTTTAATCAGGCAATTTGATACGCCGCCGTTTTATCGACGGGAGCCTGTAAAATTGCATAAAACTGCGAGACACGTGCTCGGCGCGAGCAGGCATTTCGAAAAGGGACGCGAGACATCGAAACGCGATTCCTCGCGGTGGAAAAACTAGCGCGAAATTCGTGCGGAGTTTAACGTTGCAGATTGAAGCTGCGTGATGAATGATTCATCCGGATTACGGAGGAGCCTCGCGAATCTGAGACTAACGCACGCACGCGCGCGCTAATTACCCGAACTTCCGATGGTTTCACGTTTCTATAATGGCGGGAACTTCGTTAATGCGTGGATTTCATCGGAACACGCCGGTGGATAGTTTATCGCGCCTCGGAAATTAGAGGCGTCGCGAAACGCCGAAACAAGTAATATTCATCAGTGGTAGCGACCGACGTTGTTTCATAGGCACTGTTTTTTTTTTTCGTCTCTCTCTCCCTCTCCTTCACAGCTTCCGTTTCGCTCCGCTTCGCCGATGCCATTTACATCCGAGCGTAATGGCGAAATTCCACAAAGCGCTAACGGACGATAACGAGCGAATGTAAGCCAAACCGCGGATTTAATGACGAGAGTACTGATGTCGACACGCACGGTCGCGCAATTCACTTGGTTAGCGATAAATCCGTCCGCGTACCGCCGCTGACGGTAACGTCAGAGGAATTACAGCGTGTCGAGGAAGCATCGCGATTTTAACATGTCGAGGTCTCCTTTTTTCCCTTTTCTCCCCTTTTTGTCGCGTATTTTCCTTTCAAATGGACCATCCGGTTGCACCTCCACCTGCGGCGTTACATTCCATGCACGATTTCGGGATCGTCGAGTCGCGTTGATCGGTCGTACGCGCTGCGTATTTTATATTTCGCGTTACGTTGGCCGTGAATTAGCGCGTGCACGTCGCGCGAACTGCATCGCTCGAATCGTTCAACGATCGCGAATATGTCTGCGCCGCTATGCTGCGTCCGCTTATGCTCAACAAGGGAGGCTGCGGCATCCGCCGTGAAAACACGTCGAGAGAAAAAGCCGGCCGCGAATTCCGCGGACGTGAATTGTGCGCGAGGGCGCCGTGAAGGGAAGAAAGGGAGGCGGGGTTGTTGCAGGAAGTCGGGTTACAATGCAGGGCGCAGATGCCGCGTCGGGAAGTCTACGACGTACGGAAGACGACGGTTTGTCTCCGAGGGTAGATCAAACGGAGCGCGAGGTCGAAAGGTCTATGTCCCCGCGCCATCCAGTAACCTCCTTCCTTCCTTCCGTCCTTTCTTTCTTTCTTTATTTCTTTCTTTAGGGAGCCTTCCTCTTCATCTTTCCCTTTTCTCCGGGCTCTTTTTCCGTCTCTTTTTTTATCGCTGCTGTTGCCGTTGCCGCCACTGCCACCCCTTCGCATCCTCCGCTCGGACCGGCGTGCTCCGGACGAGCGGACACGAAATCTGGTCTGCTCAGGGTTTCATTACGCGTGACATTTAATTTTCTCCGCCGCTCAAACGGGTCACTCCCGGCGACCTCTTATTATTTCACATTATCGTTACTTTTCAGTGAGAGTGTCTCTCTGCTCGAAGTACGTTCAATCAGTGGACGAGAAATCATCAGCCGACGATGTCTCTTGCCGTGATTATTGATTATAGAAATTTCATTAGCGAACATTTTTCACTTCCATCTCGAGAACAAGAGCGCGACCGCAGGAAACGTTCGATGTCACGCGAGGCACAAGGAAATTATCGCAGAAGCGGAAATCGCGGGGTGCGATATACGCGTACTCTTCGATTGCACGATGAGGTGATGAGAGAACTCTCGAGCGCAACCCTCAAGAGAATCATCCTCATTCCGAGGGATGAAAATCAATCGTCCAAATTTGAGCACTATAATTTTTATCGCTCGCTTATCGCTTGCACGAGGGTGTCGTTCGATAAATGACAGTTGCGGATCGAGATCTGATTTATAGGCATCAAGAACACGCCGCGTTTCGATATAGAGCGCACATGTGCACACTGCATTCCATTCTCCATCTTTCGTTCCTTTTTCGCGGTCGCGTGCATTCCTTTTGAGCTACGTAGGCTACATTGAGGTGCGTAGGAAGAAAATAACAAATGGCGAATGAAACATCCGTGCTATTGTACGAGCAGACGAATCGGACTAGCGCGATCGTCTCTGAAAATAGCATCTCCCGCGGGCCAAGAATCGATCGCACCCCACGTCATTATCGCGAGGGTGTCGCGTATGAATTATGCGCGAGGCGCGCGTGTCGTATAATAGAAGTATTCAACTAACGTGGAATTCCTATTCGCTTCGTGGCGTTTGTGTTCGCGTACGCGGCGTTCGCCGATAAACTTTTCATCGAGGTCTTCTATAATTCCGAGCACAATCGCTCAGCCGGAGGATGCGAGGGTGTTGTGTGTTATCGGCTTGCGAAATGCCAAAATGCAGTCGGCGTGTATACACGTGATTCGGGGCAGTGCTGAAAACGCGCCCCCGAGCGAAATAGGTCAGTACTTGAGCTTAAGAGCGAACGCGCAGTGGTGGCGGCGGCGGCTTAGAACGTGTACAAAATTTCGCCGTATAACGTGCCCTCGTAATTGGGTTCACGAGGAGAGAGCTCGAGAACAAGTTTGCCAATAGCTCTCGCATGAAATAATCATCTTGTATCTCTGTTAGCGATATCACACGCCTGATAACGGCCGTTAACGCATCCCCTGGGTGACCGATAATGAGTTTGACATCCTGAAGAGAAATTCATCTCTTCCTGCATTGCTGTTTTCTGATCGGCGACTGGAAACGCGCTCGAGTGATTGTCTGTCCAACCATGAGAGAAGAAGATTGATTTGATTTCATGAACGATGAACGATGCATTCTTCGCGATTTAGACAGAGAGAGAGATAAGAGAGAAGACATGTTAAATTCGTGTTCTTTGGATTTGCCATCTTCTTGAGGAAATTCGTGAAACATGCGGTACTTTGAACCTCCAAAGTGTCAAAAACGCTTTCGTTTCGCTTCCAGTTGTTACGTGAAATTCCTCATGCGGTCCTTTGATTTCTTGTTGTCGGAGAAACACTCGCGAATCAATGCCGAAGTAACGAGTAAGAGAAATCGGGACTCGTTGGCATAATGTTTATAATTTTGTTGTTGTAAACAACCGAGTGTTACTATCAAAGCATTAAACTGATATGATGAGGAAAAGTTTTCTTTACCTTTTCATGGCTATGTAACGCATAGTTTTCTTTTTCGAGCGAATAAAATGCGAACATTGCTGCATTGCAACTTGCTCCGATGCTAGGTTGGTTATTCGCATTTCACGTTAAATTAACGAAAGTAACGGAAGCGTAACTAAAATGAAAAAATGGTGGATCTATTCTCCTTCATAAAAGTTCGTTTGTTTCATTGTATCTCGAAATTTAATCAGGCAAAGAAATAATTGTGATCATCGATCATCACTAGCAACCAGATACGTTCATTGATTTATATATACGTTTTCAAATATGCACAAGATGGAAGATCACTTACAATTTTTCACTTCTATTACTTCTGTTACATATTCTATTATATAGCAGATTACATGTTCACGCATTTCTCACTCGTTCATTCACGCGCAATGACGACACATCAAGCCACGCTTATTCTAGATACAAGTCAATATATCCTTTCTCATATTTGAATTAATATTGTTTTATTATTATAAATAATTATTACGTAAAATCTTGATAAAATTTCCTTTCTCTGATAATACTTAATTCTATATTAAACTTTGTTCTCTTGAAGCGAGGAGGACATTGTCACAAAGTTTTCAAACGCTCAGAGATTGAAATTAGTAAATTTTGATCAATAAAATGATCGAGTTTAAACATTTAAATTTCTCTTCCTGGAATCATATTCTTCTTATCGCAATGCTTGTCCGATTCAAATAAATCTTAGAGAAAGATCTCATATATAAAAGTATCGTACATAGGGTATCATCATATATAAAGCATCATATATATAAGATGTGTTGCGACAATGTTGTTTCTTCTTTCGCCATAAATATATAAACGAAACGCAATGCCAATTTGCCTGCTGTAGCAACGAACTCCTATTACTCCAGCGTATCAGGAGCGAGCGGTATCGAGTAGTCGATATCAGCAGCCGGGAGCGGCACGGCGACGATCTCCCTTCGACCTTACATCCCCGGTAATCACATTCGCTGCATTTCGAGGAAAACCGCTGTCTCTCTTTCTCTCTCTGGCCGAAGGAACATCGGAAGTAGCGCGCGAGCGATCTTGTAGGAGCGCAGTAACGAGTAAAACGGAAAGTATTCAGGACGAAGAAGGGTGTATCGAGAGAATTCCGCCAATGCGGATTTCTGCCGTTGCATTTTGTCGTTCATTTCCGCCTCGGATGTCGCCCTTCCGCCTCACCGTCGAACGCGAACCAGGTTATAAACCCGGCGGTCCCTTTCCGTGTTCGAGCAGCGCCGTTCATACGTTCCAATTATGCCCGACCGCAATTCAATTCGTATCACTCTCGCGTGGCGAGAGAGAATCCCGGACTGATGCGATACGCGCGCGCGTGCGCGCACGCACGCGAGTCCGAGCCATGCACGCACTCATCAACGCATGTTCGAGCCCGGCCGGGTTTATCGCGCTGCGCTCGTTTGGCTCGCGAGTTTGCAACTCGATCTGCGGACGTGCCGTAGCCGAGCCGCGATATATTCGTCAATGGCAGCGGCATCTCGTTTCGTCGATTTGGCTGTCACCTTTGTCCGCCCGCGAAACCCGCGGCCGCGCGCATCCCAATTTCACATCGCGCCGATCCGCGAGTGCAGATCTTTCAAATTTGGCGAATCTCCCTTAAACGGGAAGCCCGCGGGAATCACAGCACGCTGTTCCTGTCTGCCTTTGTTTAAGCAGCGACCGAGAGAACTGAGATTTTTTCCCCTTTTTTCTCTCTCTCTCTCTCTCTCTCTCTCTCTCTCTCTCTCTCTCTCTTTTTTCCCTTTTTTCCGTAATTTCGCAAAAGCGACGTGTAATACGCACGCAGCGGTAACGAGTTGGTCAGACTACGCTGTAGCTCGTTAGCGGCGAAGCATCGTGTGAAATAGACGTTCCAGAACTGCCGAGTGTTGTTGTACATCCTTCATTTTTACGTGCATTACGACGAAACCGCGTGCACTTTTGCGTTTGGGATTGCTTCCGTCGCGGCATCCAAGGCGGAGGAAGGAAGTGGAAAAGCGTGTTCATCCCCGCCTGGACGCTTCGTTATCTGCCAGGCCGTAATACAGCATCGTGGAAAATGTCTGTACCCCGACGATAGACCTGAATGACGAGGGGTGGTATCGCATAAAGGAAGCGACATCCTGCTGCATTCAGCTGCGCGCAATTTTCGCGCGCGATGTGAGGTGTCGTCGTCGCTGTCGTCGCGTGAAAAATCATTACAACATTCCCGACGATTTGCGCGACCGCGATGTCATTCCTGACGTCTCTTTTTCTTTATCCGCCACCGCTGCACTTCGTATCACCGCAAATATTGCCGAGGGAGCGGGTCGTACGGTGTGACGTCAAAAGCGAGCTGCGTCTCGCATGCGTCGTGTTATGGAAATGTAAGACACATGCGAAAATGATTAACGCGCTGCGCGTATATATATGTGTTTGCGCGTGCGCGTATGTGTGCGTGCACTGTCTCGTTCGGGATTTTTCTTCTTGTTTTTCCGTTTCTTCTTCATTCTGAAAAATTGCCGGTGCATTCGCACAGGAAACTGCTGGCTCAACAGGAATGTGCGCGCTCTCTCTCTCTCTCTCTCTCTCTCTCTCTCTCTCTCTCTCTCTCTCTCTCTCTCTCTCTCTCTCTCTCTCTCTCTCTCTCTGTCCCTTTTTCCTTCTCCCTCGGCTCGAAGATTAAAGCATATTGCATATCGTGTATCTCGAATATAACGCGAATATGCGTGCTGTTACCTTCGGATCTTAATAACTATGTAAATGCTGTCATCCGTTTATCCTTGCTTTCGCTCGAAAACTCTCACCTATGCTACGAAATCGCAAATGAAAAGAGTCTCACGCGATGTGCGCCATTAAATTCCTCGGTGAGTTTACAGCAGATTGCCGAGATGTCGAGATTCGCTGAGAAATTTCGAGTTACTCTTGTCTCTCTGGAAGCTGCAGTCTTTGTGTACGTCCGATATGTCTCAGAGCAGCAGCAGGCAAATTCCCTTGAATCGATTTCCCCCAAAGCGGGATCCACTTGGGATTTACGGGACCGTTCGCAGTCTCCGAGCCCAGACTCGGCCGGAGCTTTTAATTTCCGACGTTAACTACTAACCCCCGCAATTATTTCGCCCGTTCGATACCGAAGAGCGAAAAAGTCCATCTCTCGATCTTCTCGTCGACCTGTCGCTGACAGGAGCAAGGCGGGGTGAACGATTAAATCGTATATATTAAGCGCTATTTATACTATATTTATCTGTGCGCGGCACAGAAAGAAAGAAAGAAGGAGAAAGAGGGAGAGAGGATCTCGAATTTAATCCAATCAACGATACACGCGTTACGCGCGGTTATCCCCTGCAGTCCTCTCGTCCATCTGTGCTCGCCATCATTGGGATCCACCTGCTCTCCACGCCACCTCATTCAACCTCGTTCTCATCCCTTGGATTCGTGTCACAAGCATGGCCGGCGGGGCGGCGAGGTACTGGGGATTTATCGACATTTTCAAGTACGCTTCGGTATTTCCAATTATACGCGCCTTCACCGCGGTTAGCATGTTCCACAGATAATAATTTGGATTCGCAGTGACGACGCCGTTAAGATCTCCAGGCGCTCGCGTATTACATACGGTCCACTCCCGATCATCTGCGGCACTTTGGCTGGTTTATTACCATGCGCATTGTCGCACGATTAAGGGATTCTGGTGAGAATGCATTTAATCTTGAATTTTTGCGCGATAATGATACATGATAGTAAAGCCTCGATCGATCGCTTATTGGCGAGGAACCGAATCGAGCGAATCGATCATCGAGAACGAGTTGGTTTGTTTCGGTAAACCGCACGCGGGAAACCAAAGAAAACTACAGACGCCATTGTGGTTCGGTCAACGGCGCTGGCTCTTCTACAGGGATGACCAGACGGTTCGTTTCCACCAATTTATCTCCTCCCGGGATACACCATACAGCAAACCCAAGGTCGGGTTTGGTCCTGCTGGCGCACGAGCCGGGTCGCGCCCTAATGACCGGGTTTGGCCTTCGGTGGCGCGCGAAGGCCCATTGCAGGAATTCATCTTCACAGCCCGGCGTCACCCGGAAACGTGGAATGATACGGTGACGATAACGGTGACAATGACGACGCCTTCGGTGGGAAGGCTGAAGGATGAAAGAGCGCGGTGCAGGGCTGCAAGGGAAGGCGGGTGCAAAAGCTGCGGGAGCACGAACGGGGATTTGGCGCAGAGAAAAAGTTAACGTCCTAGTATTTGTCATGGGTAATGGCCTGCATCGTGTCGACGAGAGTCGCCGGCCTTCATCGTTAACTCGTTACCGGTACCGGTAACCCGACGATGGCTTTGCGCGGGAGGCGCCGTACTGAAGTCGACCTTTGTCACGGCGTCTCCTTTCGCTTCGTCTGATCGGTAACATCGATTAATCACGTACCGGCTTTCCTTCCGACTTTCTCTATGCGATCGTTCTTTCTCTCTCTCTCTTCTCTTGGTCCTCCGATTTTGCACAAGCCTACGCACGCGCGTAGTCCATCCTGCTTCCTCTATTCACCCCGTCCCCGTTTTCCTTCTATCGGTTTCTTCCTTTTTTTCTCTAAAATACGCGCTCCTGTGCGTGCAGTGGCGAGCACATTCCGTGTCACATTATCGCGGAGGTGCACTCATCGAGCAAAAATGAAATTTCATGAACCACCCTATCAGATCAGCTCCATTTCGTGGTGCTGCGGGATATCGGAGATCGCGCGCGTGAAATGACTCCGACGAAAAGTCGAAAACGACGATGTCGCTGTATCGCGAATTATCACATGCGCATCTTCTCTCTGTGCAAACCGCTCGGGATGCTGAAGCGCTTACGTTAACCCGTCGCTTTTAATCCGTCGTGTCATTCGCAGCAGCGAGCGCATTCCGCGAGATTTTCGTCGTACCTGGAAGGAGCGGCTTTGGAAGCAACGAGCACAAGCACAAACGGGATTCCGGTCGCGATTGTATCAGAATCGGCAAGCCCAACGTTCCCTGTCGCTTTGTCCGCCCATCGAGATACACGCGGACGCAATTTGCCGGGCGGCGAGACAGAAAGAAAAAAAAAGGTCCCACGTAAAACGATTTACAAATCCGAAATTACCGCCAGACAGGTACCGCCGTGATATCGGAAGGAGGATTTGGCTCTCCGTTTCATCGTGGGCGTGCCTGAATAACGAGGAAAAGCGGAAGGGCACCGACACGGATTTCGCGGAGAGTTCATGCGGCGCTCGCGAGAATGGAGAACGAGAGGACGCCGAGGAGGACCGAAGAGAGAAAATGGAAGAGGGGACGCGTACCGGATTTAATTGGAGAATTCTCGGCGCTCTCGCCCTTCGGTTTTCGTCTCGCCCTTCGTACTCTTATCTTCATTACCCATCAGCTCGGCCGGTTTTCTCCGGGCAGATGGAATTGCCGAATATTTCGGTAGTATCTCAAGGTAGCCGTGGCCTCGGGCTCAGCCGAGACGTGATTTCGGCCCGGGCTTAACTCGATAAACCCCCCTCGCGCGGTTTTGCGGTGGAGCCCGAGCTGGTGTCTTCGGACAGAGCGTCCTTCGTCCTGGCCGCTCGAGGCGGTTCGAAAATGACGAGAGCGGAGTTGCACCGATTAACTGCCGTAAAAGTTCTCCGGCTTCGCAAGGGGGACTCGGCTCGAGACTCGCGCCATTTTGCATGGGAGAGAGAGTCCGGCGAGAGGGATAGTGAAATTGAATATCCCTCTGCCGAGGGACTTTCGGGGGAGAAGATCGTTGCGAGATGTTTTTAGCGGAAGTTATAAGCGGAATGTTTGTTTATTTCATATTCCTGTCTCTCGTTGCTCGAGAACTCTCCTTGACAGCGGAATGATTTGGTTCTCACGATGAATGTGTGAACGAGATGAATGCAATTTGGGAATATCAGCCGTGTGAAATTGACACTGAGGATTATGTATTCGCCCGTTGCGTTTTCATTTCCCATCTCGCCGCCCTTACATTGTTCCGCTGTTGTTGCGCGCGGAAATGCAAAGAAATTCCTCGGGACTTCCCCGGGAACGTTTTCGTGCTAATTGGAATATTCGAGCGTTACTCTCCAGCGAGAAGATTCCCCGCAGATTCCGCGCGTCGTTTCGTCATTACGATTTTCGCGTTACCTCGTTTTTCACGCGCGATGTAAGATCCGCGGAGCTCCATTGCAAAACCGCGCACGAGATTCTTAAATCAACCCCGACAGGGGTCGAGCGCCACTTCCGCCGAGAGATCTGCAATTTTCTGAAACTTTTCATGCGGCCTCCTCCCTCGCTCGGCGACGATCCGCTCCGCGGTGCAACGAAGAGGAAAGCCCGTCCGTCGTAAGCAAATTGACTTTTATCATCGCACTTCCTGTGAATCTCCGTACATTTTCCGGCGTGTTAGTCGTGACTTCAGTCGCGTGAGTGCACGCTCCGCTAAGCTCGCCAGATTATCGCGTTCCCTGCAGCTCTGCAAATATCTGCGCGTTCGAGATTAGCCGTCGTCAGGACGAATAATCTTTAAGTGTCCGTGATACACGCAGACATCTTTGTTTCTCACGTCAGCGATTCATCTCGTTTCTGACCTCTGAATTCGCAGTGCAAATTTTCGAATCGCCTCAAGAGCCGGGGACATTTCGCTTTGCATCTCTGAACCAGTAGAAGAAACTGCATCGCGATATCCAGTATCGCGGATTCGGATACGTTATCGATTTTATTTGGCGGGCTTTATAACGCGCCACGTCGTTGCTTCGTGCTTCCTCCCCGTCGTGCGAGAACTAAAGTCGCATTTCGCGGGATCATCTTGTTAACGAATCACGTAGCAAAGTTCCCGGCAGACACGGCATTGCATTCCCTATTATGCAACGTGGACGTCACGGTGGGGTCACGACACGGCTCGTGCCTGCGAACTTGCATTAATTCCGCGCGCGTTATCGCGCACAGTACCGGCCTTACGATCGACATCGCAGTGTGGCATCTCATCGACAGCAAGCACGTGCGCGTGTTTACGGTATTCGCATCCCCGGATTGTGAGGTAATTCTTGTCGATCGTCGAAATCTCTCTCTCTCTCTCTCTCTCTCAGAGAAACGCGACGGCGGTTTGCGAGTCGAAGAAGGAAACGCCTCGTCCGCGTGTCCTCTCTTCGGTGCGCGAACACGTGCTCGTCAGTTGCTCCTGAAATGGATTGATAATGAATGAAACTCGCCACCATCTCTTTGTCAATTGTCTCTTTGTCGCGGATCATCATCGCAAACTCTGTTTCCCTTTCTTTCTCTCGCACGGAATGGACGGGATTTCGCTGCGCATTACGCAAATTCGAATACGCGAAACGCTCGAGCGGATGTGCATACACGTGCGCGTCTGCTCGAAAAGAGACGTCAATACGTTCGTACAATATACGGGACGCTCGCCCCCGTGAATTTCCGAACGATCAGTTCCCGCGAATCCCGGAAATAATATAACGGATTATCGGGAGGACCACTGTGCTGCGATAACGCCTATTAACACGCGCGATAAATGCACTTGTCCGGACTGCCCCTCGTACTCTTCTCCTTTCTTCTTTCTTTTTTTAGAGAAGCGAAGCGAGGATGCCGGAGTTTTCAGCACGTAATCCCCCGCCGCGAACAAAACTCGGAGACCTGTTACCGGAGGGCTTTCGGGACGAAATATATTTAGCCTCGGCGACCAACGCGGGAATTTATTTGCGTTTTATTGACAGTCGAAAATAAACGAGACCGCGAAACCGAAGCTGGAGCTGATACCGAATTGCTGTTGCATGCGTGGTTCCGCAACGACAAGGGCTCAGTTATCTGTCTGGTCCCTTCGTCGTTCGTCCTGTCGGATCACGCCTGTGAGGAAAAGCGCGATGTTTATCGGGCCAGCAATGAGATAATCATATTTTCCATCCGGAAGCTCGACGTTCCCCTCTCGAAAATTTGCCTACGTAGGAAGATAATTAGCAAATCTCTCGCCTTTTATGCAAAGCGCAAAGCCGAGGACACCTCGTCGTACGGTTGTACGAAACAAGCTTCTCAAACCGACGTGGACCGATAAGTTCCATTCAGTTTGATATAAGCGAATTAATTAATCGTCGGCTGTAATTTGCATCGTAAATGAGTTTTCCGCGGACAATCGTCACTCCGCTGCGGGACGCAGGTTGAAAAACCGCGGACGTCTTCCGTAATCCGCACGATGATGTGCAACCAGTGACGTTTCTTCTGCTCGACTGACGTCTTGATCTTGAAGAGAAGTTAATCCCGCGCTGTTTTTGCTCGTTACATTATCCTCGGCCAAGCTGGAGGGAAAAAGCTCCACCGCGGCGGAAAAGCGGGGAGACGATCAATCGAAATGACATCGTGTGTTCCGTGGCGGGGATTCCAATTGGCCGATTGGGTTGCTGGACCACGACGAGCCTCGGATTCCGAGAGATTTCATTGCGCATTGATCCTTAATTCTCTTAATTCTCTTAATCCCTTTGTAACGATGCGCGCCTGTAGTTCGTACCCTTTGCGCTCCAGAGCAAAGGGAGCTGAGAATAATTTGTCGGATTAGCAGTCATATGAGAGATACGTCCCTGTTCTTGTTCTTCAGACTCCTCCTTGTTCGTATAAAGCGGCGATGGATAAAAATTAAATTACGAGACGTAACAATGTCAGACATAAAATGCATTCGCGTATATAAATTGCAATTTCAGGAACGCGAGCGTGATTTAATATGATTCTTCGTTCGTGAAGACGGAACGCAAATCGGTTTGCATCGTGATGGAGCGATCTGTCGGAAATCCGAAACGTAAGAATCGCGACAAGCAGTGTAGAGTCTCGTTTGCGTGAATACGCGGGGAAACATCCCCAGCAAGATCGCGTCCGTTCCATCGCGAGGGGCGTTTCGGTTGATTTCGAGAGAAATCAAAATGAATGTCGGTGCGTAATCGTCTTGATTAAATTCGCGACCAAGCGCCGCGCGCTAATTATCTCTTCGTCTGGGCGGAATTATCTTGAAAAATCGAATGGAATAATAGCGTAATCATAGTCTACGTGAGCAGCTTCCATTATTAGCTCCCCCTCTCTTGTATTCTTAAGCCGCTTACCGCGTGGATGAGATTCCAATAATACCCGTAAGGGCTTGGCCCCAAGCTACGCGTTTTCTCCAACCGTCACGCGTCTTATTCTCGAATCGCGCGAATTGATGAGTCAAGCCAAAGACTCGATCGTGCTTTCTTCGAGCGAATTTTACTCACCGCTCGCGCTAAGAATCCCGTTGTGAACGACGATCGTCTACAATATCGCGCGCGAGATGATGCGAACAAGACGACGCAAGGCTGTGGCTTCTTACGCGGTCGCGTAATAATTTATTTACATCCTCCCGTCTGCACGAGCGTGCTCACGAACATGCTCGTGACATGAATAATAATTAGTTTCACGCCGCTGCAGCTCGCGGGGTAACCTGCTCGATGAAGGAGGCGAAATATAATCAAGGCGAATCGTGTACACGGAGGCCACCCTCCTGCTTCCCGCCTACGTGCATGAATGTGCGTACTCGGGCGCAATTGTGTATCCGCGACGTGTAAGTGCACGAGCGTTCGATTCGCGCCCGATCGCGCATAGGGGTGACGGCTGGCTTATACTCGCGTCGAAGCCGGTGTCAAGCATCACCCCCGATCCACCCTCGCTTCTTCCTTGGCAACCACGCGCCACGGTGTACGGTAACGAAATACCCTTTATTAAATTTTGTTCCCGCGAGAGCGCCATGTCTCACGTACCTCCCTTTGGAGATGTTTCCCGAGGCGGCGCATTCAATCGAATCGATCGCAGCCGAAATCCGGGGAGAGCGGAACGGAAATCGCGCGCGAATAAATTTCTTATGAATGACCGCGGGGACTCCGAACGTGACGCTGGAACGCCGAATGCATCGATCAGAATTTTTCCTCGTTTGCGAATCTCGCGATAGATCTGCTCAACTTCTCTTCCCGCGATGATAAACGGATCGGATTCGCGTGCTTCTGCGCATACGCGTGTGCTTCTGTTGGAATCCGTTTTTAAGAGCTGAATATCGTCGGCTGCTATTATTACATCAATTGCTGACGGTTTATCATAATTAGGATCTGCTAATTGGAATTCTCTTATGTACTTTCAAACTCCTTTTAATCTTTTGATCCGGTTTAAAAACTCGGCATAAATGGTAAGATTAACCGATAATAAAGATACCGATTTTCATGGATATTCTTAACCCACTTTCATGGCTACTCGTATCATTTGCGTAGGTTTTCCTATTTTTATTCCCTATTCCCACCAGAGACAATTACATAGGCTTTCTGTCTCCGTAATACGAACTGCTTTTGGGACAAAGATGCCGAAGATGCCGAGTCTAAAAGAGCGTAAATCGAAACTAATTCTCATCTTGAAATCAGTTTCATCTTGGCCATCTTCCACAGCACTATCCATATGGTTGCAATAATCATGTTGATATGCGTTGATATGCGTATATGCGCCAGCTGTTCTTGCTTGTAATCTCCGGAGCTGCAGTCCGTTTATTCAAACTGAACTGCAGAATCGCGGACTCTATGGCACCTATGTGAAGAAGCGAGTTGTACCTTCTTGGCAGTGCTGATATTTGAATATTTGATGGGCAATTTAAGAACGTACGATTTAGGGCAAACAAAGCAAGGTTTAGCCTTCTGTATTTGGTTGCGTTTTTTCCAACTTGGAAATTCTTGTAATTTTCTGCACATCGATAGTGCGTGGCTTCCCTAAAACATTGATCACTCTAACTTCCTTAGTGGTAGTCGTAGTATTGATCGATACATCACTCAGTCGTCCAAATCTCTTGTGTTTAAGGTTGTTAGTGGTTGACTTGGACCATGAAAACTGCGCTTTTCGTGTGGCCTTATAGGTCGTATTTCGTATAGGTCGGAGTTCTCCATTCTCTTCAGAAGATCTCTAATTCTTGACCTTGTTGTGATGTACTGGTTTTCCGTGTCGGCATAAATATTTTTATTCGATTTCCATGTAATTCATATAAAGTTATATTGTCATATCTTTGCAAGACGTGGTGAGTACGAACCACTAGCGTCCAGTAACTTTCTAATAGCTCTATGCAAGACCTTAGATGTTCTTGTGTGATTTTGTCCTTCCCAACCTTCTTGAGATTGTCCCAAAACCTTGAGAGCGACGCGAGTCATCTGATTATTTTACAACTCCTTTAACTTTTTGCCAGGCATGATGATTCCTCAGTGAGGCCAAACCAATTACAAGGAAACATAATGATAGAGATTAGGACGCGAATCGTGATAGAGGTTAAGATTCGTCTCGCGTTACAAGATTATTACCAGATTAAATATCCGCACGCGACAAATGCGTATGCACAGATATGTGTGTGTGCGCGCGTGCGCGTGTGTGTGTAATTATTAAAACAGATGAGCGCAAGACTCACATGACATTTACGTTACTCTTTCTGTGGCGCGATATATGCCGCAGATGCCGCGCATGTTTCGCCGGTCTTATAGGTAGATCTTATGTGAGCGTATTTGCGACAAGCCATTGTGAAGTATTCACGGAAAGCCACGCAATTTCGATCCGTTCTATTCCGCGTGAAACTTTGTGGAATTATAGATTACTGTGGTCCGCGGCCAATGTGGGAGAGCATCCTCCTTTGAACTTTCTGGGACCGATAAAAACCCTCCCGGCGGATTCAGGGCTTTAATATCTTTGAGAGGGATTTCCGAAATCGAGAAGAATGTAAATGCAAGCCCAATTTTGCCGAGAATGTCGGGAGCTAAAGGGTTTCCTGTATTTCTTCATTCTCGCGCAACGTTATACGCGATATTTTCTCGTCGATGTAAAGTAATAACATGGAAAATATTCGGATTTCGCTGCAGCTGCGTTGTGCGATAAAATAGAAAGTAACTGATCCGTTCATCAAGTTTCTATATAATTCTTTTTTTAAATCACTATTATCACTTTGCTTTTTTAACTCAATTAGATCGCGATATTTCCGTGATGCGCACGTGTATGGAATTCATACGTGTCGTAGAACGTCGGGAATATTTATATAAATAATCGTACAATGCCGAGATCATTTCCTTCGGTCCTTCCATTTGTAAAACCTTCAAGGATAATTCTATTTATCGATATGCATTACACAACTGTTTCATCTCACTCGGACGAAGAAACGAAGCGCTTGATCGGTTATCCAAAAGTACAGAAAAAGAAATGAGAAGAATGACCGGCCGTTATTTCGTCTGCGCGCGTATTGCAAGCTTACGGTGCATTTCGCTATTTTAGCGTATTGATTCTATCTGCGATAAACAACCGCGGCAATTGTAGTAGTACGAATAAATATGCGGATGACATATTTTGCCCTCCGCACGCGGACGTGCAGAGAGATGACAGCGATTTGTCTATATTTCTCTCTCTCTCTCTCTCTCTCTCTCTCTCTCTCTCTCTCTCTCTCTCTCTCTCTCTCTCTCTCTCTCTCTCTCTCTCTC
>JAHMML010000040.1:1331891-1348606 GCA_020341155.1 Eciton burchellii
CTCTCTCTCTCTCTCTCTCTCTCTCTCTCTCTCTCTCTCTCTCTCTCTCTCTCTCTCTCTCTCTCTCTCCATAAAAGAGTTCGATCCCGTATTTTCTCGTATTTTCCATTGAACCAACAGGAATCCGGGAGGATGGAAGGGGGGATAACAACAAAGGACGAAAAAAATCACGTTAAATACCGCGCAAATGGTCCCGCGGAACAAGTTCAGAGCGGAAGTGGGCTGAAGGGACATGGAAGAAGCTGGAAATATCGGTCGACGTTCGAACTCATACGTACACCTCGAATCACGGTAGTGGTACCAGCATCAGCAGCAGCAGCAGCAGCAGCAGTAACGATAGTAATAGCATCAATAGTACGCGCATTAGTAGTAGTGGCGGTGATGGTGGTGGTAGTAGAACAGCGGTAGCAGCAGCCGCTGCATTCTTCCGGAGAACACACACGGGATTGAAGTCGAGATAGAGGCGGTTGAGAGGACACAGATGAGAGCGGTGGGTATTGGTATACCGTTGTGCATTCACGTCACGTGCCACCTACTCCTGCTTCTATAGACAATCCTGTGCTTTGGATAACCTGTTTGCCCGCCTTTTTCCCCCCCACTCAATAAGAACCTGAGTAAATCAAGGATTGGCATGGCCACCCCTCCGTCTTCTCTCTTCAGCCAGCCGCTGTCTTTCTTTCTCCGACTACACCGGCTGTTCCTCGCTCTATTCCTTCGGGGATGGTTTACCGATATATGTATATATATCCCTGCTTTTTTCCTTCCGATCTTCCCATTCGTTTGCTTTCTCCCGATCGGCGCCGCGTTCTCCCGTACAGCTTCGATTTAACTCCGGATTTAAGGGATCCCGTCGTGCCGCCGGTATATTGCGCCGCGAAGTGCTGTTCGTTGCTCGTGCTATTGTGTTGCGCCTTAAATAAGATCGTGCGGGAGGTCGATCGTGCCGACATCTCCTGCTCAGCCTTTGATCTCGAACGCATCGCCCGTTACCGCGCGCGGAACGCCCGGCAACGAAAGTTCAGCTTAGGTTTTATTGAAGCCCGCGTTAGATCTTCTTTGAAGAGCCCCCGATCGTTATTCAACGCGGTGGCGCCCGCCGCGAAATTGACTGCATTTTTTTTACGGGAATTGCGTAAAACTGCATCTCCCGTAGCGCCGCAACTATCCTTTTTACGGTGCGGGCTGATGGGATTGTTGCGAAACAGCGGGGCGTGATGATAGCGGGCGCACTGAAATCGTAAGCGCGAGAATCTATCAGCGCGGAGTCGTAAAGAGATCGACCTCCGGTCGCGTGAAACTTTCCAACAGAAACGAGCCGTGGGAGAAACAAATCCATAAGTGCAACGCGCGATTTCTTCGAGACGCGATACGACTTCGCTCATTTCTACGCGATCTTCCGTGAGAGAAAATTGCATGTGAAACTACAACGATGCAAAACTGTCTCTACGCTCTATTACGTGTACATAAAATTTGTATAGAAGAGACTCGTGGATCGCAGTGGATCATAGAGTGTATCAGCCGTTATAATAGAACCGAAGATAAACATTGAGATTGCATTAGCCGTAACTGCCGCGTAAAGCTACTCCTACCCTAAAACTATTACTCTATCGAGCCGGCAACCTCATTGTCATCGTCGTCGTTGTCGTAGCTTTCCCCGCCGTTGTCGTCGTCGTCGTTGCAGCCCCGAAGTTGCCGGAAGTTACGCCCCCTAATCTTGCCCGAGGAAAATGTATGGCCCAAGAACTATTATCATTATCCGCTTATTTTCACTTCTCCTAACTAAGTTTCCGGTCTCTTCCGATCCTCGGTCTCTTTCCCGCGCTCTCTCCGTGTATTTCATTAGAATAATGTAAGGGATTAATTATCACGGCCAAAAGAGAGGAGAGGAGGCACAGAAGGTGGATATCCGTTTGCGCCTGGGGCGATTCGCTCCTAACGCTCTTCTGATCGATTTCCGCTTTGGCTCGGCTTGCAATTTGTGAAATTGTTTCGCGGACTTAACAGCGATTCGAAGAGCACCTCTTTTCTCCCATCCTCTTCGCCCTCTCTCTCTCTCTCTCTCTCTCTCTCTCTCTCTCTCTCTCTCTCTCTCTCTTTCTCTATTCCCTAATTTGCATTATCTGTAACGATCGGCCCCCCTTCTTTAGAGAAGTGCTTTCATTGTGCGAAATACCAGCATATCCACGATGCGATGCGAATTGACAGATGTATCATAATCTCGTATCTCATTCCGGAATAGCTATCAACGAGTCTTGAATGAGATGGCTGGTGGTTAAGACGTCCTTAAATAGCAACTGACTCTGTTCCCAACCAGCGGCAATTTCAAAGGGAGAAAGATAAACCGCCAGTCTCTGAGTCGGTTTTCCTTAAGCTGATTCTCGCTTAAGGCGATCAAACTTGTTCCTTTCTTTCTCATCCTCTCTCTATCTTTAACTACGGACGAACTTGAGTTTCGGAAATTTATGAAGCAGTTCAAAAAATTAATCACCTGACGGGGAGCCAATGTTGTTCCCAGATGTTGTTCACGACGCAATCTCTACTGATTTCCATCGCGTATGTTCGCATATGTTTCTCTTTATTATCGAATTATCTAGGAAAATTTCTCGCAGCGAATAATTATCTTCGGAATTAATTTATTTGGAAACATCGCGCGCATGCGGAGAAATTATTAAAATAAGAATGATTACTTATATGCCCACATTTAGGCATACAAGTTCGTTCCTCCGAATGTGTTTGTTTCTCGATCTCATTAATGCAACAGCTTCATTAATGCAGCGAGACGTGTCAAGAATCGCGTGTTGGAGATGATATTCGGATCCTGTTATGCATGCGCCCATATTGACAAAGCGTCAAGTGTCTTCGTGGTTTATCAGGCGGGGAGTATGCTAATATGTTTATCGTGTAGCGACGTATGCATGCGCACAGGGCACGGGACGATTACTGCGGCGACAGTGGAAATCGAATTAGGCAACCCGGAAAGCGCATTTCATTAAGCATATCTATTTCCTCACGCGGCTTAATGCGCATGCCGTGTTCGTTAAACCCTCCGCTTTTAATGGAAACGCACAACTGCATAACCGAATATACCATCCTCGAACGGCGTAATTTCGCAGCGATGAAGGAGGAAACAACGAGATATCGCGAGACACGCGACATTTCGCGATTAAGATCTTATTTTCCGGTAGCCACCGTGACGTTGCTTAACACGCGATACTTTGCCTCGTGAAACGCGACAGCAGCGGAGGTAACTTTATGTACAATTCATGTTGTACTCTTTGCGATACACGATACGCAAGTGCGATAAATTTGCGGCGAATGCGCAGTACGCGTTTCAGCTGAATCTCTTCCTTTGCCCTCCCGTTTCTGGCCGATTCGCCGAATGCAATGTCGCTCTCACGATGGAGTAATGCGCGGCGATAATGCTGAATCATGATCAGGATCAGCGGCAACGGATCCGTGTAAATAGCGAGCGCGGTTTGCTCTTTATTCTCATCCTTCTTCTTCTTTTTCTTCTTCGTGTACTGACCGATAACGATAAATCACGATCCATGGCGAACTACTCCCGCGGAAATAGTCGGAACTTGCCGCCTTACATTCATTACTTTTCCGAGTCCCTTTTGAATACGAGACCGCGAACGTTTGCAAAACAGATCGCCGCGCTGTTCGCGAACGATGCTCGGTGTACTCGTCCGAGCGTGGGCATGATTTTCCGCGAATCTCCACTCTGAAGCGGTCTCGATTTCTCGTTACCAAATACGCGATGCACACGGTAGACCCGAACGCGAGGAGGAACGAGGAGGAAGCTGCGCCGGGAGGGACGCAGCTGCAATGGGAACTCGTAATCTTGAGTCGCGAGATGGACGTGCAAGAAGAAGCAGCCGCGCGCGGCTTGGCGCAGAACGGAGCGATGGAGAGAGATAGATACAGGAGGAGGATAGGAGGAGACGCGGCGGGGGAGACGAACTCCATTACGCAGCGCGAGAAGGTAAGTTACCTATCCTAGACTGCCAATAGAAGGGCCACAGCGCGTCTGAGCGATTCGTCTTAGCTTAGCATTCGGCAAGCGGTGCCACCAGCTGCGCTTCCTGTGTACCGAGGAGGAATACATGTACGCGGCGATGCACGCTCGACTTTTCCTCTTTTTCCCAGGATTTTCGATGATAACGGCCGCAAGCTGCTACCAATGTACGACGGGTTACGTGTGCAGCGTCGATGGCGCATGCGGTGACGGTTAATAATTTTTTTTTGTTTCCGTACGCTCGCACAGCTCGATTTGTTTGTGTTGCACTACTATCCCGGAAATGGATGAGTGTGTACGTGCTCATACGCGAAACACGTTCGATTCGGACTGAAATCGCACGGCGATTGTGTCGAGGTATTACAGAAGCCAGGTAAAGACATTCCACGTGAAAGCGTAACCGAAATGGAAATATATTCGGACATGCGGTCCTTTATCGCGCTTTGTAACGCCGACGAGTTCTCATTAGGATTGATAGTCGCAATGTTTAATGTGCGTTCGGTATATTTTGCAAGGACGATTTAGCGGCGATTATATGTACCCGAGGGAAATCTCCTGAACACATGCCCGGCGCTTCTTGTCTCGGTCCTCTGTCCATACAGATGCGTGATGTCAACAAAGTTACGGAGCAGGGAATTCGTGGAGAAGTTGCGGAACTGTGTGCCGCTGAATTTCAAAGGCGAGCCCGATGCAATAAATAAAGTTACATAGTGAGCGAGTTATACCGCGTGACTCCTGCTGCCATTGAAATTGTGAAATCCTCTGTGGAAATTCTCGATATTGTCGTCATGCCCGAAGTCCGATTTGCTAGATGTGCTCGATAATGCTCACCATTGACGTTCGTCAATCGAATGGAGCCGAGCTCTTTTAAGTGCACGCGTTTTTCCCTCGTGTCTTTCATTCGGCGGCAGAGAAATATCGCCGATTCGTTTCGTCGAACTCGTTATTCTCGGCAGATTTCGTTGATTATTCCCGATAGTGACAATAGCAGCGATCGTGAGTCGCGTGCCGCGTCCGATTCGAACGTTTAACATTCGAGAAATAATAAACGAAATTAAATGCGCGATTGAACGAGCAGTTATCGGGCTGACTAACGAGGATACCTCGCATGTATCTGTCGCTGACGAAGCGTGTCTACCAGAAACAGTTAAATTCTTTTAATGACGCGGAATGCTCGAGAGACCGGCCGAGAGCGTAAGCGGACTGACGACTTTGTGCTTTATGAGGGCAGGAACGAGCGGAAATTGAGGTCGCGGTAAATCGTGAAGAACTGGGATGAATTTGTTCCAAGTTTCACGAGTGCGCCTGATCGAAATACGGTCGCAGCTAGATTAATAGGAACGGTTAAACTCCGTTCCCGCGATCCCTCCCTCGTTCAATGTCTCGACCGTATCGCAGAAACGAAATAATGCATATGGAATGAGATAAAAATCGAATGAAATGAAGGTGAGTTTGATTCCTAATGTCTTACCAGAACGGCGAGAAGCTAACTTTCGAGCCAGTTAGACCATAATGTAATTACCAACTTAATAACTGTACTCTCCAGAGTGAGCTCAACTTGCGCTTTCTTTTTCTCCTCAAGATCCTTTTTCTGATAGCGAGCTTCGCGGAGAGGGATTAAACACAAATCGAATTTATAATCTTTATCGCAGTAGCGGTAATTCTACTCTCGCGCAATTGCACGGAAAAACAAATCGAGAAATAAACGAAGCGTCATTCACATGCTTGTAACATTATATATTATCATGGCAATGTGTTCAAACAATTATACATAAACGTTTTTAGTATTCACGAAAACATCGAATTTATTAAAAGCATTTTTTATATGTATATACACTTACACGAATAACCAAAAGCAGCAGCATGTGGAAGGAAAATATAAATCTTACCATGAATCGTGTGAAATTTAATAAATATAAACATTACTCGAATGAACCGAACGAACGAACTGAAAATCGATAAAGCGACTACATCGACAGCGATTGCCACGGGAAGAAGACTAGGCTTGATTTCGCAGTGAAAGCGAGCAGCGGTACGAAGTCAGGCATCGGCAGCTCAGCCAGTAGATATAGTCGACGTGTGGTCAGCCAGCGCCGTGGCGGAGCGCATGCCTGCTCGCGTTCGGAGCTCTCGGCCGTAGCTTATCGAATTTTTTCGATGAATAAAATGGAATTGGGTTAACGAAAGGATCATGTAGATAATTTACAAGAAACGCAATTGATGTCAAAAGAGTATACATTCGCAGAAAGTCTCATAATTGGAGGCTTCGCTGAGAGCGAACAGTTGCGGAGGAGATCGGGCGGCTTTTATCGTTCAATATTTCGGCACGAGCAGTGTCATTATCGAGAGCTGCATCATCAAAGGTACAGCAATCCACAAGCAGATCTGCACTAAAATTTGCGTGATGATTATGTTGCCTGCCGGCTGGCTTTTGCCATATATCGATCGCGTTAGCTAGCGCGATGCGCGAACGAGATAAAACGCTGCGGTCTCGCGCGATTCCGCGCACGTTTTTCCCCGATAGAAGAGGGATAAAAGAGGGTCGCGATGCATTGAACAGATCAAGTGTTTTTTTCTCACCTTTCCAATTCTTTTTCTCTCGGCTCGTATTACCGAGAGATACGAGACTGCAGCTACTGGCGGCATATTGCGCAACGTATCGTCGTCTCGATGACGATCATCGCGACAGTCGATTCAAACGACATCCGCGTCGACGAGTGATTTACAACGCATATACGGCTATCTCTTCACTGACGCGTTCCACTTCGATAACGGAACCCGCTGTAACTCTCTTTCTCTCTCTCTCTCTCTCTCTCTCTCTCTCTCTCTCCCTCTCTCTCCTTGTCTCTCTTTGTCCGAGATACAACGCGTAGCCTCCGGTTTCGCTTTTGTTTCGCGGAGAAACGCATGTGTAACGTGCATATGTCGACTTTCCCCGGGCGTGTGAGTTATTTCGCCCGTTACGCTCGGAATGGTAACGCGAAACATCACATCCGTCGGTGTATCCTGAATATCGTTGCTCTTGCGAACGATATCCCGTCAAAATACGCGGAACATGGTGCATTTAATACACAGGCCATCGTCGAAGCTGCGAGCCGTTGCGAAACTCTAATGAAAATGCGCGCTCTGTTCGATATTTAATTTTCGTAAAGCGCGTTCCGCGTTGCAATGCTGTCTGCCGGATCTCGTTTCTTGCATATAAGATTGCTGCTTCTGGTTCTCTCGCTTGATTATCCTGGCCCGATTACATTCGTCCGGCTTGGGTTCCCGCAGCGCTCTCATACATGCATTTTTATAGTCCTGCAAAGAGGCAGAGCTGTGCATACCGCGTGGCCTGTATCCGTCCACCAAAGGAGGATGAAGAGAGCAGAGGGAGGGGGCTAATATGATCTACGGAAAGTATCGGATAACGGTATAAATAGCTCGAAAGCTCCTGCGGCTGAAGACTACGCGCGAATCCTCTTACGGTTCAATTTACGAGCGCAAGTGTATCGCAATGCTTGTCGCATGGCACGATCCATTTATGCCGGAAATACTCGCCGAATACGACGACGACGACGACGACGACGATGACGACGGCATATATTATACGTGTTAGGCAGATAGATGCGCGATGCGAGGAACACGTAGCGCGTCCCCGGGTCCGATATAAATTCCGATCAGAAATATCCACTTTGCGAGGAAATTCGCCCGCGTGATTTATTCCGCGGGCTTCCTCGCAAAGTGAAATACCCATTTCGATTTGCGCCGGCCGACTTACGTCACGGGTGTGCGTTATGACGGGACGGATTTCGAAGCGGCGCGTTAAAAGCCGACCGCTCGACATTGCCGTAATTTTCAACGCGTCCGCGTTGGTTCTGCCGGTCAACTGGAAACAGAAACAACGCCCGTGTTTGATTTTTTTTTTCCCCCGCCGAGCGAGACAATAGCACGGCGAGGGCTGCACGTCCGCGCGATCGGACATCGATATTGTTACAGCTAAACGATGACGAGCCGGCTAATTGGCGGAAAATCTCGGCAAGCATTTACGCAGGGAACAAGGAAACTTTTAGATATAATAAAGTGCCGTTCTCCAAAGAACTGCGCCCCGAGAGACGACTTGAGCGATTAATGAGTCACAAAAAGGAGAGGGAACTCGTTATTTTCAAACGCCATTAAATTTTAATCGCGAAACCGTCAACACTTTGCGCGCGCGCTCTACATTCTGCATAGCCCGGATAATGATCGTTTGTGTAATCGGTAGCTTTGTAAGCGCGGCGCGCATAAAGCTACGTTAAAAAAATGCATAGCCGGCCTCTTCCGAGCGATGACAATAACAGGTTATTGCGGAGGTGCTTTTGTTCCATGATTGCGATCGCTCGATTGCTCGTATCTTTTCGCGGCGCTTGATGAGAATGCCGAAGAGATTCGATGCTAGTCGAACATGTAGATCCAAGACGCAAGTTCTGGTCGTGGTGAGCATGTCGTGCAACGAAACACGTTGCGGAATGTCGAATTTCGTCTCGCTTCAGCTTTCAAGTGTCCTTACGGTGAATAGAAAATTTTGCCGCGCTCTATTGGAATTTCCCGCACTGCTGTGTATGTGTGTTTCCCTCCTCGGCAGCAGTCGAAACGTCACGAGAGAAGATCGAGCGATCGAAGCAGCTCGGACGCGACGCGATATTAAATGCAAGCGACGCGTCGCGTACGTGATAGCCGCGCGCGCACTAGCTCGTGCTCGCATTAAAAATTCAACGCGCGCGCCGTTGTCGTGATACTGATGTTGCTCGGTGAACATTGTATGTACGGATGTAGCCCCCGTGAAGCGACAGTTTCATCCCCTGTAAATTAACAATAACCCGCGATGCGGGGGGTCGCGCGGTGGCGCGCATTGATGCGCGAAGTCCCGGTGGTGAAGGAAAATCGAGCCGGATGAATGGATTCGAAAGCAAGAGGCTTTTAATGGAAATGTTTCCGTAATGTATTTCCGATGCCATCGATTCCGGCTGGGTAAGCGTTCGTTTAACCGCGTCGAGACTCCATTGACGGCTCGCAATCGGTCGTTGCCGCGCGTGCTCGCGCAAAATCTAATCCATTGTAAGACGCCACGATAGCGCTCGCTCGCTGCTCGCATCGACCATGAAATATTTCACGCGTGTCCCTTCCGTATGCAGCCCGCGTCGTGTAATCCACGCGCAGTTGCAGCACGCATCTAAATCTGATCCGATCTGGAACAGTGGATAATACCGGAATTACGCGCTGGCAGTTGCACGCAAATATCCTCGGTAAGCCGAGATTTGGACCTGGCCGCTGTCTGTGTCTCGTCTTGCTGCTACTCGACCGTTAGAATCCCCCAATTTTCGAGCTTGAACTTTTGGATCCTTCGATCCGAGACCTACCGAGACCTGCCAGCAGTTTTCAAAGCCGAATACGCAAAGGCGCAAAAGATACGCGACTGTGGCGTGTTGCAATTACACCGAGAGAAAGGAGAGGAGATGAATCGCGGCGAGGGATAGTATTTTCAGAAGAAACCGTGAGCGATAGTTGTCCCGCAGAAAAGCCATTTCCGCGAGGAATCAATAGCATGCTGTCGGATTTCTGGTGCGACAGCAGCCAGTTAGGTAAAGTAACGCTCCATTCCGGTTCTTCAGGCTCTTTCATCGACTGTTTCTTATACGCTCTCCCCTTTCCTTTCTCCTTCCCTTCGTCCGTTTTCTCCCTCTCTTTCTCTCGCTCTCTCTTTGTTTGGCGTCGCTCGATCGTCGCTGAACTCAGTAACCGCCACTTTCCACCCTTTCTCTCTCTCTCTCTCTCTCTCTCTCTCTCTCTTTCTCTCTCTCTCTTTCTCTCGGGCCGGTTCCCTAACATCGGACACACGTTCACCCTATTTATCTAAGCAGCCTGTACGGGACAGAAACCTCGCCATAAGATCCGTTCGCGTCCCTTGCAGCCCATGCGGGAGTGCTGAAAGTGGATCCGAGCGAAATGCGCGTCTCCGGCTGAGGAGAAGCGACTATCGGATCGGATAAAGTCACTTAAGGGGCGCCGTATCGGCTTTCTCTGTGAAAATACGAGGAAACTCTTGTCGCGCACCTACCCCATCGCCCTAATTCCCCCGCGACCTCGCTTGTTAACGGGTCGACGTAGTTGATAGAGCGTGCACACACGCGTGTACACGCGCGCTTACGGTCCACGCACGCAGATTCCCCGTTGGGAGCGGATGAGCCCAGGACCTGGAAATTATTTGTTCGTGATGTCCGCCATGAGGACCTGGAAACTAAGCCTCCGATAGATTGATTGTCTCGACTCGGGATCGATCGACGAAAGAGTCGACGTTTTCACCTCGATGATGCTCCGTTCAGTGAGACTCTCTTCAGACTGTGTACCTTGCGAGATGTACGGACAAGCTGCGGGGCGATTAAGCGAATGCAAGCACTTACAGACGCGTAGCGGCGCGCGCGAAGCGATGGATTCATCGAAAGATGCTTTGCGTTTTCCGATTGGCATCCACACGCGCAAGGAACAAGCCAGTTTCCTTAGAGCGAAGCGGTGGGCCGAGTTTCCATCGAATCGCCATCGTCAGCGCAGCGATATGATCGCAGAAGAAATCAAACACACTCGTCAGACCGAGGCGAGAGCGCGGGCGAGGAGATTAACGCAATTACTTGCATTATTGATTCGCTCGCGGGATGAGAACGTCGCTCCGATAGAAGCAACGCCGTTCAATGATATCGCAGTCGTGGTCGAAACTCGCGGCTGCCTCGTTCGCGTCGCGCATTATGCGGCTGTTAATCGCATAAAGTCGCGAGTCTCGGCATGCGTAAGTAATCCGCATAATCTCAGCTTACTTAATGCCCGATGTGCGTATATGAACGCGCGTGTGTGTTTACATGAGCGTACTCGCGGAAAAGCGCAGCGTGAGAGGCAGAGACAGAAGAGGAAGAGAGGCGCACAGATAGAAAGATAAATAGAGAGCGAAAGAGAGAAAGAAAGAGACAGACAGAGAGAGAGAGAGAGAGAGAGAGAGAGAGAGAGAGAGAGAGAGAGAGAGAGAGAGAGAGAGAGAGAGAGAGAGAGAGAGAGAGAGAGAGAGAGAGAGAGAGAGAGAGAGAGAGAGAGAGAGAGAGAGAGAGAGAGAGAGAGAGAGAGAGAGAGAGAGACAGAGCACGAGAGTGGTGTGGTAAACGATTTATTTGCATTCTACTTTCGTTTACAGAGTATTAACTGAGGGCTTTCGTTATAACGCTTCAGCACCGTCTGACCACACTGACCACACTCACGTTACGCGGCACATACGTTATACCCAAAAGAGGCTGCTGCTCCATTCCGGCTCGATTATACGTACCTGAAACAGATAGAAATAACAGTGTTCAGAATGTAGATAACGCAGGAATTTACGACTTCTGCACACCGGGCCGTGTGAATAAGGAAGTTGTTTGTGCAACGCGCGTGATCGCCGCTATGGTTTTCATATCGCGAATTATCGCGAATTATCATCCTGGTGTCTCGAAAGGGAGACCGGATGCCGGAAGCACGGAATTTTTGTATTCCCGGCAATCTGTCGTCTCGCGCTGCGCATCCCTCAAATCGCGAACGGCGGTTGCAGCTTATCGGTGCATGTCGCGGAAAGCGGAATTTCACGTGGAATTACTAACGGAGCTTTTTACGGCAATCCCCGATGCGAACCACCGTGACATCGTTTTGTAAGGAATATATTTGAAATTTGTGCGCGCATCGTTGCGACAGTCGTCCGATGATGATACCGCGGGCGATCGTAAGTCAGCCAGAAATGCGAGATTAACGAAGAGACTAGGCGAAATTACATGAAATTTCTCATCTCCTCGATGTGACTGTCGTTGTATACAAAATTCAGCGTTCGCCTGATGAAGCTTGAGGAAGAGTCGATATCGCAATTGCATCTGTCGCGAGGAAATCGAGAACAGAGAATGGTTTATAGAGTTTCGAAACGGTTCGTTGATATTTCCGATCAAATAACGCATCAGTGATTTACAGTACAGTACGACCCACATGCGCGTTGTAAAAATACACGCCGCGCGCTGCAGCGGCGTTTTATAAAAGAATTTTAGACGGAGGAACGGAGGTCGGCTGTGATTTTACGGTGAAAGTTGCATCGTGCACGTCTGGCGTAACGAACGACAGTTTAATTCTATTGCGTCGCATAATGGAGAGCGAGGGGAAAGAATTGGATGAGTCGAGGAGATGGGATCTCTCAAGGGAGATGTATGGCGGACGCGTAAGAACGTCGCGATTTGATGGATACGCAACGGCACCGCGGCCGCCACTCCGAAACTGCCGTTTACGAAGCGTTCGAAGGCACCTCTCTGTTGGTATCTTTACGACAGAATTATGCGGGACGGCGGTGCCCGACTTTTATTCCTCTAAACGACGGCGTGAAACAATGTTCCCGCCGTCGCGTGGTCCTGAGAAAATAAGCTATGCAAATTGCTTCACCTTAGATCTTTACGACAATGCCGGGTGGCGAAGATAGAGGCGATCGTTGTTGTTGCAGAACTTGCCGAAATGACATCGCTGTGTCGCTTGGACGGCTCTTAACATCGCTCTAACGAATTGCTAAACGACACTGCTTTCGGTTTTTCTCGCGCGTCCTCCACAATTCGACGGAAAAACGGGGCGTAAATTGATTTCAGCGCGCGAGAGGAAATTACGGATAGAAAGTAGGACGCCGATTGCAAATGCGACGTGCGACATCCAATTTTGTTCTTGCGTCCTTCGGTCAAAGTGGAATGGCAGCATGAGAAGCTACTGAAAAGCGGGGGAACGGGGGGATATAAATTACATCCACGATTAATATCAAATTACAGATCCTCAAAGTAAATTTTTCAACGGAAATTTAACACGTTCGCGCGCCTGCGCGCGTGTACATGTACGTGCGCATGTATGGCTGCGACAGAGAGCGGTCATAAATCCGTGAGAACTCATTAAAGTTAAATTTGCGGGGTAAATTACGTAAGAATACGGGAATTACTATTCTAATGTAACGACCGCTGGCAGTATAAGCGTGTGTATGTGCGCGCGCTCGAGAGAGAGAGAGAGAGAGAGAGAGAGAGAGAGAGAGAGAGAGAGAGAGATTTTCAACAATTCTTCTTCCCGGATTCTTTCTGGCTTCTGGTCGTGGCTTTTATTCCACGACGACGAGAACGTCGTTCTTACATGCTTATCGTAGGCCAATTGCCGTCCGCTCTTGCACAGTAGATATCCATTAGGATCGTCGGCACAATTATCTAGCGGTAACGAACGCCTATTCGTCGCGATTGGCGGCGAGCGATTAAGCGACAAGAGAATTCATTAGTCATGGATTATCCCGAAACACGCTCGGTTTCCCGCAAAATTGCTTCGCTCCCGGCAGCTTTTGGATTTCGCGTTTTGGACTGTCGAGACGGTGATTGACTGCCATTTGCCGTGCTTCCGCTTTACTGCTACTGCCATTGCTACCACAATTACACCGTGATGCCGTCGTCGCGCCGGCGGCGGAACGAGATTCCTAATTAGTCGATCGCTTATCGCGGCAAGCGAACTGGTCGTCTCGAAACGAGGCTATGATGAGAGACGTTTAACCTCAACTATCCGTTAGCTTCGAGGACGGATTGAAATTTAAGTCCCTTCGTCCTGCTCCTTTTCCCGCCCGACAACTATCGCGATTATCGATCCGATCGCCACGAGATTTATGTGACTCGGAGACATGGAATTGAACCTTGCGAAGGGCGTCCTGGACGCGGATAACGCTGAGGCAATTAATGACACGGATTCTCGCGTGAGCTATCTCCACGATGATCGCCCTTATCTTTCTCGGAGCAGCTGCATCCCCCCTCTTCTGCCTCAACTTTTCCATTTTGTGTAACGAACATCTTGAGAAAGAAGAAGAGATAAATGAACGCGTGCAGTGGTTCCTGGCCAGGAGAGGAGCATGTCGGAAATTAAAGGATGACCCGTTTCACGCTGACGGAACGGAAGGCTGACGATACCTCGCTCGCAGCCTCGCGCCGATTGATAGCTTCCCATTATTCGCGTGACACATTTTTGCAATTAGCGCGATGACGCGCGGTATACATTCCTCCTCGTGACTTCTCGCGTCTGATGGATGGAAAGGCATTAGCGTTGTGGGGGATGTTTCTGGGAAGAATCTTCCGGCTATCCCATACAATGGAGGCATTCGACGAGGGGTGGAAGTTATCGCGCGCACGCGGGACGATTTATGATGCGACCAATGTGCCAATCGATCGACTTTTGGGATCGAAGGAACCACGAGTCGTCTCTCGGCCGGGCAAGCGAATCGTCGTCGCATTGTGCTCGAGACACCGTGCGCTTAAAGGACGAGCGATAAAATCGATGGTTGCGACAAAAATGTACCGTGGGATACGCCACCAAGCGACACCGCACTGGATTTATATGCAACGAAGAATTCATTGCGGGAGATTCTCGGTAAAGAGAATCGACGTTAAAGCCCGCGATTTATCACTATCGTCCGGCAGCTCCGCTTTCAATTCTTAACGATTTCCAATGTCGCAACTTATGTAGCAGCGTAACGCTGATTTGTATCTCGCTGCGTTTTCTCTCTTCCTTTCCCCCTGGGTTCCGGATGATCAATTTCAAATAATCGCCAAACGGAATCGAATTGTATCAACGATTAATCGTGCTATTCGTGCGTTAATCGCCCGATGAAGCGACCAGGCTTCTAAATCACAAGATCGATCTCTTAACGTAACGCGATATTCGCGAGCTCGACGGAGATGATGTTACGTGCGCGAAGCATAAGTTTCAATCGACGTGGAATTGGAGTTGGAACAATTAAAGAGGCCTCGAAGCCAATCGAGCGCGGTGTGACTTCGACGTCGCCACGATTCGAGCCATCCGGGCCTTAATCTGGCGCGGCAGGAAATTGCGGCTGACAATCGACTTGGTAGTCCAGTCGATTCCAATTTTGGAACCGTTGCAATTTGTCTCGCTGTGATCCCGAGCGATTAGAGGTCGCCGCGTGACGATAACGCGCGCGACAGCACGCGGTCTTCCGTTTGCAGGCCTGAAGGAGGCATGCAGACGGGAACGTTCTCTACATCGCTCCTGTAATGAGGCTGCCGCTAATGCACTCGTTGTCAAACGAATGCACACGCTCGATAATTGAACGAGCCTGGTTGTACCCGATGTTAAAGCAATCGCGAAAGCGGCGAACAGTAGGATCATCGAGTGCCTGAAATTGTAATGGTACGGCTCAGCCGCTCAGCGGCTGGTCGGCTCGCTGAAAATTACAATTTCCCATTAGTTCTGCCGTGGTACAGTCGCGAAAATCCGACATTCTCCGACATTCTCGGACTCGCTGCGTGCTCGCGCTAAATGCAAATGCACTTGCTAAATGTCAATGCGCGCCTGATGATTGTTGTCTCGAATAAGTGTCTCGGAGAGGATGGAAAGAAGATATACATGTGCAGCGAATTGTTTGAATTTCTCACGTTTGGAAAATTTTTTATTTATATTTTCATAAAATATCTTGACGTCTTCTTATATATAATATTGCATGTATAAATTTTATTTGGTACTTTCTTTTCGTAAAGATAATATTTTATAGATAATAACGATATTAAGGTTTCTGACCTTCTGACGCAGGTTATTCGCTGTTTAGTCTTGACAGAGTAACGCATGACGCATTAATCCGCATATTCCGCATTGCTAGTTGCCGATTATTACGACGTTTTATACGCATCGTTGTAAGTACGCGAAACCGGCGAATTCATAATAATATTCAACATATTCGGCTTGATTATATTTTTTTATTCCCTTTATCCTATTAGTTTATGTTAAGATAGCAGACAATTACAATCGCATATATCGCTTTAACTTATTATATCCGCATCAATTTAATCGTTAGATGATCCTTCTCGATAATATTCGTTGGAAAGAACAGATTTCCAATTCGTTTATAATCGATATATTTTATGTTTCAACATGTTCCATCAAAAGAATGACGTAAACAACTTAACGTAGCACGTTATTATCTCAGCCGTGATTTTACGTGGATGTCATATGCGTGTCTCTCGTATCATCCGCTTGTTATAATGTTAATATTTAATTACTTGGAATATACGTGTTGTTACATGTGGTGATGTTCGAAAGTGTAGCGATACAATCATTGTGCGTCTCGTAGGAACTTCAGACAGTTATCCAACAAATTTTGAAATAACTAAACGCAATCACATTGCATAATTAAAGATTCTTAACGCGATGATTTTTCCACGAATAATCCAAATGCATCAATTATGCAATAACCATTCATCAAAATATGCTTTTCGCTGTGAAATTTCTCGTAATATGCGTCATCCTTATGAAAAATTTTAAAATTCGGACGAGCATCCGCGTTAAAAGATAAGATTAAATTAATACGCGGGACATCCGCTGGCGATCACGTGGGTGATGACGTCTCCGCAGCAACTTCACTACGTACTAACTTCACTACGTTCCGCGCGATTTATACATTACGTACTAGCCACTTTGCCAGCGATTTTCATATCGTTTCTACGACGCACTGAACTTTGCGCATCGGTTATGTCAATCGAAATCACACGCGCGTGAATCTCGCGAACGCGTTGTGATATCCAGTGCGTCGATTTTGTCCGATATTATAAAGATACGAGTTGATATTGAAGTACGATCGCTCACTTAACCCCAATGGCGGATGCCTTTACGA
>JAHMML010000040.1:1349111-1373581 GCA_020341155.1 Eciton burchellii
AAGTACGATCGCTCACTTAACCCCAATGGCGGATGCCTTTACGATCTCCTGTCGTGATTGTAACTGCGTACTATAAGGTATGTAAAACAAGTTTTAAGATAACTAAACGAAATCACATGGCATAAACAAAGATTCTTAGCGCGATTATTTTCTTACGAATAATCGCTTGCACAAATGTGTCAATTATGCAATGTACCTATTCATCAAAGTTGCTTCTCGCTGTGAAATTTCTCGTAATATACATCATCCTGATGAAAAATCTTAAGATTCGGACGATCTTTAGCATCTGCGTTAAGAGATAAGATTAAATTAATGCGCGACGCGGGAGATCCACTGTCGATCACGTGGGTGCTGACGTATCCGCGACAACTTCACGACGTATCAACTTCACTACGTTCTACGCGATTCGCACGCTACGTGCTAGCCACTTTGCCACCGATTTTCACAACGTTTCTACAATGCGCCGAGCCTTACATATCGCTTACTTCAATCGAAATCACACGCGCGTGAATCTCGCGAACACGTTGTGATATTCAGTGCGTCGATTTCATTTGATATTATAAAGATACGAGTTAATATTGAAGTACGATCGCTCACATAACCCCAAATGAGAATGTCTCTACGAATTCCCGTCGTGATTCTAACTGCGTGGTAAGCTATATAATGCAAATGTATGAATTGTGGATTGTATGATTGCGATTGTCTGAAATCTCCATCAAATTCTAATTAGAAAAACAATTTTTGCTCTCAGGTCCAGCGGAGATTCGCTGCGGCAGATTCGCGGAGTCGAAAAATGCGCATCGGGCCGAGCACGATCAGCGGTAAGTCTTTGATCTGTTCGTAATTAAAAGAAGAATTATATCTAATCGTTTAATTGACATGAATATTGTGTATTAAAACGAGTGATTAATGTCGTGATATACGTATTCGTTAAGTATAGTTTGCGCTTTGTTATTAGTCATATGAAATCATGCGGTTAGTCTTCAAGGAAATCTATGTTACGTATATTGTATATAATAAAAGCAGAAATCGAGATATTAGCTACTGTTATGTATCCGCTACTGTTATGTATCCTTGAAATTCCAAAATATCAACAATCCCGAGCGCGAGAACGAGACTGATCATTCCCTTGTCGACCGTCGACGCGATAACATCGACGCTAATAATACTTTATATAACGTGTTGCTAATTGAATATTTTACAACAAATTGCACATTTTAAATATTACCAGATAGCAGTGCGCATTCGAGCGGATGCAAATCCGTCCTCGATGCGTAATTTTATTTCAATTTTGTGGAAATTTGGATATATACGTTCGCGATGAAGCTCAGATCTTGAATAATTGGATAGTTTTAATTATGTTATTTATACTTATTTGATCAGAATTATATAACTCGACGTAATAAAAATATGAATAAATGAATGACTGCAAATTTAATTCTAAATTAACGTTAAATTTGTTAAGAAATTCATCACAAACGTAGCGAAACTAAATTCGTAAATATATTCGTAATTAGATATTCCTTGAAGTATACATTGTGCAATTTGTAATACTAATCGAAGTGATAAGAGAAATAATATTCTACTTTTTTATATTTCTAGTGATACCGAGTTGATTAACGCGCGTAAAAACGTGATCGATTTAATCTACTTTAGTCTACTACGCGTTTAATAAAATCTTAAGGAATAATTTTTGCGAGTATCGTTGAGTAGACTAATATTCCAAATCCTCTTTCTTTCCTTTTTCAAATTCGACTCTTGATAAGAAATTTGAAAACATGGCACTCTGTTTTTACACATGAAAGCTTCTCTCACTTGTTATCCAATAATTCAATATAACCACGAGCTCTTAGACGACGAATGCTTATTCTTAGTATTAATTTTTATCGCATTTCATTAATTTTAGTTAAACATATCTCATTTGATCAATGATCCACACTTCCGACGAATGTTATGATGCGAAGTCTTGAGACTCGCGTCCTTCACGGCTTTGGGCTCGGCTCGGGGGAGAGAAGATAGTCATTCTGAAATCTTCGCGAATGGGTCCCTTTTCTCTGCTAACGTCTATCTGCCGTATGAGTTTCATAAGTCACCGAATCACCTGTGAGATTTGCATGTACAGCATCTAGGTGCCGATTTTGGTCCGATTAGTCCACGTTTCATGCGTCCAACGAGTCGTGATTCATTTCCGTTTGTAAGTGCACTACCGACGGCAATGAGTCCTTCGGCTCGTTGCGTTTGTCGTACGATTCACTCCAAGTGTTTCGTATATGATTCGTGGACTAAGGAGATCGTCAGGCGCGGTTTTTGCTCGGGACGACAGCTCGGGGCGAATCTCATTCGCGTTGACCTCATGTTGATATTAATCGATTAAGCTCGTTCTAGTCTGGCCCTCTGTTGATACTTCTGAGATAGCCGGGCCTCAAATGTAGCAAGGGCATCGCCGATTAAACGAGATCATTTTATTTTCGATTGCAAGATTGAAGCAATGTCGTGATTTACTCGCAAAAATTAAGCCATGGATCGTGTAAAACGCGTCGCATCGCGAGTACTCGTTCTGCTAATCGCATTATCAATCCGCGCGATCGTTGCATTGCGTTGATGTGCATGTTAACGCTCCGCGAAACTGTCGCATCGGGAGTGCCGTATTTCCTCGTGCGTGTTAGAATCGTATCGGGAGTGCCGTATTTTCGCGAGTGCCATCAAGGATTGAGAAATGGAGGAGCTTTAAGAAGACCATCGAGCAACATCGGACTAATCAGCAGATCCTGAATTGCAGCTCGGTGAGTGATGAATTAGAATATTTTTAAGATATCTGTTTGTTTCAATCTTTTGCGACTCGGATTATTTTTCGAATTGTGTTCGAAGGACATTTCGAATGCAGTTACTTCCGAACCGAACAAAAATATCGAGTATCATACATTTTAATATTTCGTCTGATGCAAAACATATGTACATATATACATATACATATATACATATTGACATTATTTACAATAATTTATTTTTATTCATAATGTTATTAATGTTAAGTATATTTTATCGGATTAATTTTGACATGAAATTAATTGATAAAGCATATGATATCGAGCGAGATTCGATACAGAAACGCAAAAGATTGAATTCCAGTGCGATTTACTTTGCGTTGTTGAGTAGATAATTTTATTCATAGATTTCTATACACAGTGACGTAAATTATAATCTCATTTATAATTTCATTCTTCAAGATCTTCTCGTACGAAATTCATATATACTAACTACTAATTTGCACTACTTTTATTGTTGTGAAATGAACAACGTAGATTTAGCGTTTTATTGATTTAATCGGAAATTATATCTTTAGAAAGTAGTGCCTTTAAAAATATATGATATTAATTTTTAAGACTGATGTGACTAAAACATATTATACGAAACTTGAAAATATTACTCTTTAAAATGTTATATTTTTTAAATGTTAAATAATATTCTTTAGAATGTATATAGATTTAATAACTTACGTTACTGTTCCACTCAACTACCGTTTTCTTCGGCGGACATGTATAATTAATTATACGTGTTAATTGTCCCTCATGTCTGCCAATAATACGGCGCTTGCCAAAGAATCGCGTGAATATTTATTATATACGTATCACCGCGTTTTCCATTTTCCACGCATTTGCGATTCGATTAAGAATACGCGGACTGAAAATGAGAATATTACCAAATTTAATTACAAGAGCATCGAAGAAATTATTTTGTCGGAATATGACGAAGCTCGAACTCAAAAATATCGTAATTGCTTTGCATCGTAATTACTTACATTTCTCGCGTATGCGTTAATCATACTATACATCGCATAGTTAATTATTTCCTTGAAATTTTCACGTTATTCGTGATTATGTTTCATTTATTCGCGTTGATCTACTTCGTGTTCGTTGCGCTCTCCTTATTTTCGATTTACAAAATTCCGTATTTATGAAAGTACGTTCGGTAAGAAAGTTTTCTATTAAATTAAATCCGTTCAGAGATAACGACATCGCGAAACTTAAACTTAATGCACTGCTTTATGCACAGCATGCATATTGCGGAGCAGATTCCGCAAAAATCTCGCGGAGCAGATTCCGCAAAAATGTTGCGGAGCAGATTCCGCATAAATATTGCGGAGCAGATTTCGCAAAAACGTTGCGGAGCAAATTCCGCAAAAATGTTGCGGAGCAGATTCCGCATAAATATTGCGGAACAATGTTCGCAAACTATTGCGAAAATGAACTTGGCCAATATTATACCGCGACGGAGATTAAACGTAAGAGATGCATTAATCACGCGTTTTGTACTTGATTATCGTGTTCGCGTTTGCGTCAATCAATCTGGCGATTGTCGATTTTTCCTTGCTTCCAACCCGAATAGACAAATATTAGTTGACGCGGTTAGAGTAAATGCGCACGCTGCGCGACTTATCATGTATAAATTAAGATATCAAACATTCCGGTTCTATTTTCGATTTTCTCTGAATATTCAGTAGTGATCGCGATAGCGATACGAACATTACCGTAATTTCATTAATGAAATTTATCGCGCGAATAATGTAGTGCAAGTGCAAGTGCAGCATGTAAGTGCAGCAGATGGAAAGCGCAAAAGGAAAAGGGAAAGAGAACCGATGTAGGAAGTCACCTGCGGTCGCATATCGGTGAGTTTTGAATTTTCATTTTGATTTAACTTTTATACTAACTTGTAGCTTGTAGCTTGTAGATTGAAGTAATGACTCGTAAATCGCACTGACTTAGGAAGTATTTAATTATACTAACTTGTTGAGAAGTTAAAAATAAAAAAGCTAAAAATAATTAAGTATATAAATATATACATCATTAGAATGATGTAATTATGATTTCCGTTAATGTGTTTATTTTGTTTATTCTATGTTTATATCTATGTTTATTATATGTCTATATTATTTATTATACATCTATTTTTCTATAAAAGTAATAAGATAATAAATTTTATAATATGTAATCAAAGTTTACGCATACTTACATTAGTGAATATGCACTTTGCACGTGATAAGTCACGTAAATGGATGGATGCATTCCAGTTAATATATAATAATAATACCACTGTTAAATAACTGTTGAAAATGCTCCCTAAGAGATTGGAATTATATTATATATCTCTATAACTATATAAATAGGTGATTAAATATTACAGTTAAATATTACAGTTATAACTAAGTATCATAATTGTGATATAATTATTTGTATATATATAATTATGAATATAATGTGTATGAATAATTATTATTTTCAAATACAATGTTTACTTATTATTGCAAATACTCTTTTAGCATCAACCGTACATTTCTGATGTGATATATTTTTATATATGGCATCTCTGAATATTATGTTTACTTATTATCGCAAACTAGGTTTCGAAAGCTTGACTCGTATTTGCTTCTGGACGTTTCGATATCTCTGTATTTATAAATTTAGTTATTTTCATCTTTTTGATAGAATTATATTATTCGGCACTAGTCGCAGCATAGGGTAAAAGAAACATTTTTGTAACTTTTGTTTAAATAATCAGATGTTGGATTCTCAGATAAATTCACTAATGTATCAATTAAATTGGTGATTAGGCTGACACGGCAACTTTTCATCCCGAGCATATCGAGTTTCTCTCTCTCTCTCTCTCTCTCTCTCTCTCTCTCTCTCTCTCTCTCTCTCTCTCTCTCTCTCTCTCTCTCTCTCTCTCTCCTACGTATCGCAGTAATATAACAGCATCTTCCAACTGGTTAAAGAAAAGTTTATACCAATTCTCAGTAAATAGTAAATATTCTTGTATATGTAACGAGAGCGTCGACTCGATTCCAGCGTTCGCGTGTAACGAGCGTAATTGCAATCGTATCCGGCGCGATGGCCGACTAGACAGCCGTCACAAGGCGTATCCAAGAGATTCGACCCCCGCATCTGGAACGAGGGGGTTGTATTGTATGGCTTTGGTCGTTGCGCGTTACAGGTTTGCGCGTTGGCAGACTCGCTATCGGAAATTGGGGCTGACAATTGATTCCGCGGTTCCCGCACGCGTTCCTAATCTGATTCTAACCTGATTCGCCGCCGTAACCAGCGGAAACGCAAAAAGTTTTCCTTTTCATCCGGGATAAACGAGATTACCGCCGAACGAATCGATCCTCCTCGCGTCCATTGACCAAGTCCATTGACCAGCGATTAATTGATTTGGAAACCAGAGATGGAGAGTGAGCGAGAGAGAGAGAGAGAGAGAGAGAGTGAGCGAGAGAGAGAGAGAGAAGTAGGCGGGAGAAGAGTTTTGGTCCGTTAACGCACGCGCTAACACGGACGAGCCACGCGATGGCCGAAAAGACAAGGCAGCCGTAATTCAATCTCGTCCCTTTGTGGAACACCGCTGATCCCTTTTTACGTAACCCGATAAGAGGGACTCTCGTCTACATCACTGTGCTCGTCGGCGAACCGCGCCCTCAAAACTGTTCCGGTGCGATGAGAGTGATATCTTTAATTAACGGCTGGCTCGGTCGTACGATGGCATCATGAATCCTCACGTGGCGATTCCGCTCTTTAAGTATCGAACGGGTATGAAAGAGAGAGAGAGAGAGAGAGAGAGAGAGAGAGAGAGAGAGAGAGAGAGAGAGAGAGAGAGAGAGAGAGAGAGAGAGAGAGAGAGAGAATTCGTCATAACGTATGCATGAAATGCAGATACACACGGCTGCCGGTGCGAAGTCAAAAACAAGCAACAGAATCAAAGGTTCTTCTTTCTCGTGACGATGTTGCGCGAATTGTGCGTCTCCCGAACTCAGGAGACGCGATTTTCTCGGGGATTGCATTTCTCTCGGTCCTCGCGTGTGACTGATTTTTACCGGTGAATATCTCGCATTTACGCGTGCCTCGGAAGAAAGATGCTGGCGAAAGTATTCAATTCGGATTCGGAAGGTCGATGCATTTCCGACGAGTAATAGTCCGTCCTGCGAATTCGGCAGAGACATTTCGATCGATAATCCTCGCGAGCCACTTAGCGTCCGCGTGTAATGCCGCTCATGTCGAGACGGTTGAGATATGGTGATATCGATATGAAGATCTAGGATCGATAGATGGCCTCGGTAATTTCTGCCGAGAACGGTAGAAATCTGTCCGCACGATTTACTTGCGCACCAATTGTACACAGGATTTGATATTCCCGCAAAGTAGGAATCATCATCTGAATTGGATCATACGTTACAAAAGACATTTTGCAATATGGACCGCGCGTTGCCATCGTCGACAAAGGCGCACGATTTAGTTGAAATGATGCGCGTCGGAGCATGAAAAATAATCCCACCGTGGCTGACGCGACTACGCGCTCGATTGCTTTAATTTAAGCCCACGTTTTCCCATAGAAAATATCAACGCGATTTTCATGGAAATTCGAGAGAAAGAGAGAGAGGTGTGCTCGCGAAGAATTCAACGTAGCACGCATCGAATACGCGATATCGTTCCTAGCTTTGAATGTGGGACAATGTATTTAATTTAAAGCGGAGGCTGCGGAGAGCCATTTTTGCATCGCGAAATCACGCGCGGCTCGTTGGCATTTATTATTAGGCACACGGTAAAAGTAGACGGATATCACGCGTCATCATTCATTTTGATATTATTTATAGGGATGTGTTTGTTATTTATGTCGTCATAATTCGTCGACGTCGATCGATCGCTTCGTCGTCAATTCGCTTCGTTACGAAGTCATCTTCAATCGCGCGCCGCTAATGCGGCCGCGCGTTTAATCCTTCAATCGATCTCGCGTAAAAATGGTCTCTGATGTTTCATCTAGCTGAAAAATTGGAAACACGCTTCGTCTGAATAGCAGGCGCAACATGCATCATTCGATTATTGCCGGTATCTGCGGTATATTTACAACTCCAACGTGTACGAGGAATAAAAGTGCATTTAACGCGGCACGTTCACATGAGACTGCATGATAAAAAAATTCCGATTTCATTATTTGCAACGAATTCAAGGTGGATGAGAATTGCCGGCACTGAATCGCGAGATTAGACTTGCGATTAATAAAGGATCGATATATTTGATATATATCTCAGGATTATCCGATCGAGGACTCGAAGCGACCGCGCTATTTACAAATGCGCGGCATGTATTTTTCGGCAGGTTGCTTGAAGCTCGCGCTTTTAACAGCGTAATAAGCTTTAATGTTTTTTTCATTTTTAAAGCTTTAATGAGCATTAAATGGTCGCGACGCTGTGCGTTCGGCGGAGATCGTAAATTTTGTCGTTGAGTGCTGTTGCTTGCGGCCGGCCGGCCGAAAACGTAAATCTCTGACATTTTCGTGCACCTATGGCGGCCCGGCAACGGCCTGTTCGCGGAACAATTATCGCCGCGATTTAAACTGCAGGTATCTTTAAATGTACACACAGATGGCAGATTATCGGGAAAGATCATTACTCGCGCGATGCCGGCGAATTCGTCGCAAGCGAATTAATACGCGACTCGGCAGCATTTTGCAAATAACGACTTTTCCGTTTTCGTTCTTGCGGAAGCGCGTCGTTACTCCCTCTCCAGATTGTAGAATGGATTTCGTTCGAGTCGTTGCGAATGTCGCCGTTTCAGGATATCCGCGTCTTTGCGCGGCGATCCGAAAAGAGCGCGTTTAGATTTCCGGCAAACATTGCTCTTTTTCCCGAACAGGCGGTCGGATGATTCGCCGACGAAACGCGTAATCCGATGAACCGAGACGAATGGCTAAAGCAAAGCGGCTGCTCCTATTTTCGAAGATTCGAGGGAAATGTAGTCGCTCGAATCGGCGAAGTGGAACGTCGATGATTAAGCCGGCCGGAGAGCCACCAGCCGGAGCGATATTTTATACAACGATTTATATCGACAGCCCCATTGAACATTTCGACGCGAATATTGATGTCGGGAAACGCGAACGGATCACCGGAACTCAAAATGTCGTCCATATCTTCACGCCGATTCCTGTTTCTTCGCGTTTTTTTTTCTTCGCAGACCCGGCCAGAGTAGAGATAATATCTAAGACAAACAAGTTACTCATAACGGCACGATTGCATCTCCTGCAAATGCGGCATCTTTTTCGCGCGTACGGTATCGTAAAGGAAGCATAACGACGCGCTTCCGCACGAATGAAATTTCCCAAAGCTCCGCGCGCGGACCGGAAGCGGCGCTATAAACCGCACGCCAGTACATCAACCGACGCGATATTGCCGCGCGGGAATAAATTAACGCGAGTACAACATTGTATCCCGTTACAGTACGCGCGCGCGCAGTCTCATGCATTTTAATTTGTGTGGAGTATAGTTCTTTTACAAATCACCGCACACGGTCCCTTCCCTCCGTGTTCCCGCTCGAGGAAATATCGTCGAGCGTACTCGTACATGCCTGTACACTCGAAATCCACGCTCGGCGTGGATTTGAAATCCGGATATCGGAACAGGAATGCAGGATAAAAGATGAGAAAGTTATCGGCCTCGACACGGCGGAGGACAATATCGAGCCGCAACTAACGATCGCGTTTTGGCGAACGAAGCGTCGCGGTTCACCCTCGAACTCGTGGAACGCGGTTCGCTTTTCCGTTGGTACGCTTTAATCAACGCCAGACGCCGGCGCTTTCCAATAGCACGAGCAGTGGCAAAGTTAAGAGGGACATTAGACATACTCCATTAATGGTAACAGCATTGCTATTCATACTGCCACTCCCGACAGCGTTCCTTACCGCAGCGCCGATGCATCTTATCAAGTCTCTCAACCTCTCACCCCGCGGGAGAGATCCCGATCACCCCGTCGACTCTCATTCGAAGCCGACACTCATGTCGAGTTTGTCTCGAGAACGCGAGCGAGCGAGCGTCCATCATTGTCACGCGTGCTGGATTGTCTAATCCACTTCATCGGCATCTCCGCAATCGAGGATTGCATTGTTCCCGTTTCGATTAGACCCGTCGAGGGATGAATCTCTCGGCGACACCACCGATGTGCACACGCGCGAATCGCGAGACGTCGATCGATCTTAATCTTGATGCGAGATGTTGGCGAACGCTCACTCAATGATTTCGTGCGGTTCGGTATCGTCTTTAATTTCGCCGCGCATGTAGACGCAGCTTCGCCAAAGGACTTTCGACAGCCACCGATAGGCGGAAACGAAGCCCGTCACTCGACACGCGCGATGTCATCGGAAATTGATAGCGAACACGGCGACGGGATAAGCGCAAATGTGTGCGCAGCGATACCTGGGCTTTGTACCACGTAAACGCTCGGCAGCGTGTATACTTTACAAATAATAACGGCGTGCGTGCGGTTATCGTTCGCCCGCACGCTGTAACGTATGCAGAGTGCGATTAAACGGCGATATCGCTAATACTCGCTTTGCGTAAGTGATCTCCGAGATAACGTCGAGATATCGCGAGCGGCGGTCGCATCTGGCGCGTGGCGGCGCGCAAAAGCGCTGTCAGTCGCTCGGAGAAGCGGTAGCGCGGTAACAAGGAATCGTGAGAAGCATTGGAAGGCCAAAGAAAGAGGCGCGAGGGCGCGAGAGGTCGCCGGATGAACAGTCGGGTGGGTTAAGAGCCGCGAGTGTGAATTTTCGCGGCTCGCGATCACGCGAACTCGATCGCACTTTCATTAATCGCATCGCAAATGTTAGCACAAGCTGCGAGTCGAATGAAAGGATGGGACCAATGGCGGGATAGGATATACGTGTGCGCGGAGTGTATCAACGAAAATTTTTTATCAAACCGACCAGTGAGATCTCTGGAGCATGGATAAGCCGGAGGGATAGCGTCGATATTTAGGAGAGTGGTCGACGATCCGTGCGCCGCTACACATCTCATAATTAAAACCGATGGCAAATACAAATCTCCACAGGGACGGGACACTCAGCCAGTACATCCCGATAGATACATCTTGCTACAACGCGCCGATATAGCGCGCCAATAAACAGCTTCGTCGATGATGCAAGATTTTTGCTCGAAACGTTCCCCCAATCGGGCTTCCGCGCCCTCTTGCCTTCATCTCATCGATAATTAAATACTGCTCATAATAATCCTGGCCGCGATGTGTACGCCGCGCCGGGAAATACCCGGCGCGATGGCGGCAACGGATAATGATGTGTAATTTCGCTCTAACGCATAAACGAGCCGCGTCCGTCCCGGATGCGGTATCGTTTCTCCCTCTATCTCTCTTTCTCTCTCTCTTTCTCTTTCCGCGGAAACCAAAATAACACGGAATACGCTCCACGTGCGGTTGCATAATTAAAATTACGCCGCTTGAGGGAGGTATCCGCCCCTTGCACGCGCGTTCGCCGATCGGGAATCGCTGCTGGCCACATGAGAGATCGTGAGATTTGGACGCGAATGAGTCACAGTCCGATTGATGAGAAAAATTCTTTCATTTAATGCGCCGGTGTTCCATTTAATAATCCGGGGATTAATAACGCGACGATTTTTGCGGTTTGTTTGTCGCAAAGCTCCGTATTTCGCGGAGGCATTTGTATTAAGCGCGGAATATTTCAGAGTAACGCTTCGACAAAGGAAAAATCCCGTCGCATTGTACTGATCCAAGTAAAACGGACGGGAATCGTATTAAAAGCTTTACGGGAGTTTTCCGACTCGATCGAGGGAGATCGATCATTTTCTTGATCGATTCATGATATTTCGGTGTTTCATGTTGCGCGATGTTTCCTCAGGTTAATTAGCAGAGCTTGGTAGGTAACGACGAATTCGTATTTGCATTTGCCACACGAGAGAATGCGTTAATTAATAAGGAAAATGGAAAAGGCGGAAAATTAAGGGGAGCGCAAATTAATCTGTTCGCTTTGGCTGAATGAACGACACTCGATTCGTCATCCATATTTAATTTAGCGTCCGGAACATTAATATTAAACTCCATTTACATTAGAAAGAAGGGATCTCTCTTTTATTCACACTGAATCAGTGTCGGCTGAACCGCGAAGAACGTAGCGATTTGATCATATTTAACCCGGCAGTGCACGTGGGCGAATATCAATTCAGTTTTCGTAGGAGGATCTTAAAGACGATGATCGCCTTGATGAATGACCGAGCGTTTGATGATAAGGGAGTTATTAGTTGCTGATAACGCGTCGTCGAGTACGAATATTCGGCTTTGAATACTTAGGCGCTCATCTCGCGGCTCTCGCGGACGAACGATGTTTATTGGCGGCGAATCGGTGTTTGTACAACCGTCAAATGAAAGCCCCGGGTGTCCAAGTTTCGTTCAGCAAAAACAACGGCAGTGCGCTACACAGAATGTCGACGACATGTTGTCACATTCTCTGTGACGTCCGTTTCCACCGCATCCGGCTGCATATTCCATTTCGTCCGTTCTCGGCTGAAAACGCGAGGATATTGACTGTCAGTGCGGACAAAGGGAGACCGATTACTAATTGTTCGATTCGCCAAAACGTAATGGCAGTCGCTATCAGAGATGCGCATCAGCGTCTAGCTGGCAGGACCAAACCGCGTCTCGTCAGGATTACGCGAAGAACGTAGAGGTGAAATATGAACACGAATACCACGCAGTTTGGTGGTTCCAAAGTGACGACCAAGTCCTGCCGCCTGGAAATATCTCGCTTGAATTCCGCAAAAGACGAATACCTCCCGACCATAGCAACAAGTGCAAGAACGCACAGGTCGTCCACCCTGATTATCCTATCACGAGCGGGGAGAAGGAGGGGAGAGCTACTTGCGAAGTAACGATCGAATATGAACACTCCGCGAGAGAGAAGCGTTGAACTTGGGTGTCCCGCGGTTTTTCCTCTCTGAAACACAAGATATCATCGCGGGAGCATCGTCTTCGCAAGAGCAGCTATAAATCGTGGGCCCGCGTCTGCTTGAAAGTTGGCATAAAGTGTGACGTACCCCGCGGGACGACGATAAAACTTACCCCCGTGTCCGTTATGTCCGTTCGGATCGTTGGCGGTAGAACGGATCGCATCTCCGGCGAAAATTTCAGATATCGCTGGCAGGCGATAATAAAAGTTGCTCTAGCACGAGCCTCATCGCAGCATCGTTTGTTTATTCGCTCGCGTTATTCGAGCTTCATTTCCGGCCGTTTTGCGGGATCTATAGCTCGGGATATCGCGCGCACGGAAGTATCTGTTTTCGTCTACGTGCAACGGCGGGCTTAAAAAGATGATGTCTTGCTGGTAAATGGTAGATTACGGTTGAACCGCATTTTTATTGGACTTGATTAAATCCCAACGTCGCTTTATTACCTCGCTCACCGCGAGATCCTTTTATCCTGTCAAATATTTTTTCCAGTTTACGCGGTTCGTCGTGGTTCGTCTTAAGATAAATGAACCGTTCCCGGAAAAACGATGCATCGCCGAGAATGGATGATTCAATGCTTTTTGCGCAATTGATTTCGCTGTTACGCTTGTTATTGTTATTAAATTTTAGTTATACAAATACGCATATGGGTCTGACACGTTGATAGCTTCTCCTCATTCGGCAAAATAACGTTTTATGTTTTATGTTGCACGGACGTGTACGCGCGAGTTGTTGAATTCCTAAATAAACGCCAAACAGTGTGAGATATATCCGTTGAGCATCCGAGACGGATAAGAGGAGAATTTTCGGGGTATAATTCGATTTCGTGAAAAAGCGAGATTCCGCATCGAGAGTATCATTCACGTTCGCGATAGACCAATGGAAATTATTCCGTGAGTAAATTCATATGGCTTTCGAAGCTATTTAGCGATTTGTTTTCCCGATGAAAACTATCGGTGCGGGAAATATTTTCGGTAATTACAAGCGAAGAGCAACACGAATCTGTGGTGCGATCGTGCTGGGAATCATTAGAATACGTTCCCAACGCTAATTAGATGAACTGAACGAAATGTGAACGTTATTTGTGAGCGCGCTTTTAAACAAATACGAAATATATGCGACATAGAAAAGAGAAATGCAGACACGTTTAGCCTCAGAAATTTGCATGATAAAACAATGTAATAAAAATATTTTACGTGTAAAGCTGTAAAATAATTTCCACGAATCCATACATATCGTGCGATATATAAATCTTACACAGAGATCGGATTTTCATTAATTTCATTAATCAAACGATTCGTCTTACGATGTCGGAAGGAAATGGCGATTATTTTCCGTAATCGCAAGGGCGTGCGGCAAGGCGAATTTCAATTTCATATGACGCGAATACGGTGACTTGATAGAAATAGTTTCGGGGAAAGTGAAAATCTTATGACGCCGAGGGAGCCCAGAGAATCGGAAGAGCCCATACATTGCGGCTCCTGGATATTCTATGGCTCTCAGATCGATGTATTTCTCCCGGACGAGAAGAAGAGACTTTATGCCGGCGTAAACCTCGTACGGGATTTGTCACGAGATAGAAAGAAATCGGGATTTTACCGCAAAACGGGGACATGGCGCGCATGTATAAGATCCTCGCGAAATCTGGACGAAAACGACAGTTGATCTCGAGACATTGTATATTTAATTGCACCAAACCAACGGATCAACCAACAGACAACGTTTTCCAACAAAACATTACGGAAATGAGTGCGATACGATGAATGTGACAGAGAAAGATGGGATAGTAGGTATTCGCATTTAAATCGTATCGAACGGAGAAATAATTTATGCATTCGATGCAAAATGATAATTTACATTATAAACGTGACTCGTTTTATTTCCATCAAAATAACATACGAAATTGCATGTAAACTGAAATTTCAATCGTAGGCATCAATATACATAAAAAGATATTTCTCGTGGTAGCGAGAACGTTGTCACGATTAAAACTATAAAAACAAGATTCAATTTCGTTAAATTTGTTACATGTCTCCTCTATTAATTCTTTATGTCATTATACACGATTAATGAACGATATCGTCAGATATATGGACGAGTATTGAATAATGCAAAGAGAAATAATTGTCGTTGAACGTTTAATTTTATTGCAATTGTATGTTTGCTCTAATCTTTTTCACACTAATTTTTCTTGACTCGATCCGCGAAGGAAAGTCATTTTAAACCAGTTTTGAAGACGATCTCACGAGATCTTCTCGGGATGATGAGGACGATATCAGAGATAAAGGGTTTCTTTCCCTTTAAGGGCGCCATATCCCTTTGATCGTGGACCCTTTCCTCGGCGGCCTTTGGACAGGATTGCGAAGACGTCGTAATGACGACAGCAATGCTGTCGATAAGTTTGATCGTTGCGTGCGAGAATGGCCGGATAAATGCTTCTCTTTCAGGGATTCTCCGCAATTCTCCGCCCGTCTCTCTCTTTACCTTTGTTTAGCCGCGGGACAGGATTAGATAAAAATTCATAGACCTTATAGAGATGTTATCATCATCCTCGTCGCGCCCTTCATCCCGGACGTGTGACGGAAACGAAGAATACGGTGGTGCGCCGCGCTCTGTTACATCGATGATGTAACTGAGCGATGTCGATAACAACAACAACGACGCGAGGATGGGTGGCTAGAACATGTGTGTGTGTATGAGTTGCAAGGGAGGGTGGCTAGAGGATATGTGTGTGTGTGAGAGAGAGAGAAAGAGCGACCAATGCAAAAGGTGTAGCGGAGACTTACATCCGCGGAGGGGATGAGAGTCCCGAGGAGAAAAAGTTATCTGTAAGCCGCGTAAGCCGCGCGCTGGTAAACGGTGACGGAATAAAACGGCCAGGAAAAGCCGTGAGCTCCCCCCCCCTGCGCCCTCCGTTCTCCGGGGCGTTGTGAATTTTTATGCCATCCGTAGCATGCATCTATCAGCGGCCGTTCGTGTAACTGGCCGGGCGAGCTCGCAAAAAGTGTTTGATTAATGATCCATGCGCTCCGGGAGGTGTCTTCCAGCCTTTTTAATCCACCGACGACCACCACGACCGCACAGCGAAATTATCGACTCGCTTTCTCGGTGCGAGAAACTGTCCCCCGTCGTGTAATCGACGTTGCCTCTTTTTCCCTCGCGACGTGATGACGCGTAATATCGTATCTTAGATACCGCAGCAATGCTGCGAGTAGGATTCTTTGCGTGTCTTTGCGCGTACATGCACGTAATGATCGTTGGATGGCGACTGGCGCAAGTTGTTTGTTGATTCGGCTCCATTCCCGTTATTTGATTTTCGCGGTCGATCAAAGGGTGTGCGGGACTTTAAGGAGGTGGACACACTTGTAAATTAAATTACGCCGAGATTGATGAGACGATACTAAGCAGAACGTGTTCCGTAGACCCGAGCCATGCGCCAATACAGCGCGGCGAGTTTGGTCAAAGGGAAGCTCAATTCCTTTCGCAATCTCCCGGAGTTTAAATTTCTCTTGAGACGAGCTACTCTCGAGCTTTTGAGCTGTTCCCGGTATCGGCGCGCAACTTGAAAACAACATCGGGGCTTTATTGCTCCAAGAAAGTGCATGCGCTCGTCTTTCAACGTCGCGTCCCGTTGTCAAGCCTCGTGCTTTTCAGGTGAAAATTTGACGGAAAGGCGATAGCGAGAGATCGATTCGAGAGAAACCGCGCTCCATTCTGACGTGGACTCGTCATCGCTTGCAAGATTCATGGTATAAGCCGATTAACGGCTACGTGCGATTAAACGTGAATGAGCTTTCTGAAGCATCCAAGAGTCACGATGAGAGTCCATCGATGATCCAATCGGAAAAAGATGGCACGGTGTTTCGTATACTTTTCTCAAGTGAAATCGATCGACAAAGAGGAGACGAAGCGCTATTCTCGCGTAATTCTCAAGGCTCTCCTTGTGCTTATTATCGCGCAGTGTGTACATTTAATATTTGCATTGGCACGCGCCTTTGAACGAGTCGAGTCGAAATAAAAAGTACACACAGTTGCATTTATCGAGAGAGCGACAGAGATACAAGCTGCTCTTTTCAGTGGAAACAGCTTTAATTGCATCTTCCAATAAGCGTCTTCGTATTTTATCGCTTCGATATCGGGACGAACTTGAGATCGCTCCCCAGTAATCACTGTTCTGAGACGCGCGGGGCTTTCTGGCTCAAAATTGCCAGAAGTTGCTGATACCGAACGTGGAAATTTCGCAAATTGAGTTGATCTGAAATTGTGCACGAATGAAAAGCGGTGGTAACTTGACGAACTGCGATAACATGCCGACCACTTGGATCTTGCACTCTACTTGAATGGAATCGCTTTAATACTTTCGTAATTAGTTTCATTAGCTTATTGTTATGATTAGCAAAGAGCAAGTCATATTCGCGGCAGTTATTCGCAAAGAGGCACTCTCGCGCTCTTATCTGCTCGTGCAAGAGCAAGTCATATTCGTATGAACTCGCGTTTGCACGCACGCACTTGCGTGCCGCGATAATCACGAAACATACGCGGGACAAAACGAAGCGCAAAGTGCGCTTTAATTTGTCGGACGTCGAGGAAGATAACGGGATGCGATGAGTCAAAAAGTATCGTAATTAAAGCGACGACACGTACATATAGCTATCATGCAAATCTCTCTCGGCGCATGTGACGAACGAACGTGAAGGCTATCTTTGTTTATATTTAATAAGATGATATGCGAGTGAATTCGCCAGGATAAATTGTCGCGGAAACAACATGAATAGCAGCGTCGTTTCTTACGTCGGCCGTTTAAAGCGAGCAGTCGCATCTCCTGCCTGTGCACGTGCCTGGCATCAGCAAGAATGCCGAAACATAGGTTGATGTAATTTTTTTTAATCTGAAGAAGAAGGAAAGAAAGGGGAAAGCATGCGATTGATGATACCGGCCCGAAATCTCAACGCGAACCGCGAAGAGCCACGATAGAGCAGTTGAGAGAGAAATCTCTCAAGATGCTTGATCGTTTAAAGAACCGAAGTCAAAGTATTGCGGGACGGAAGCGCGTTGCCGGACGATACCCTTACCGAGAAAGCTTTGAGGAAGACCAGGCATTGTATGATGCCTTCCATCGTATCTCCGGTTAAGCAAAAGGTGCCGTTAAGGTGTCGCCCTTTGCGGCCTATCACGGAACAGAGATTGGCCTGCACGAAGACGTTCTGCGACCGCGTGACCGCCGTGAGAGCCGGATGGTGAATGCGGGAACTCATTAGACGCTCCAGCGAGTCCATGTCTTCTAATCTCGGATGATTCCTCGTCTTGATCTTTCTTGGTGAGTGCCGATCGAACGAAGATCACAGAAATCGAGCGGGGCTCGAATGATAAATATTCGAACTGGGATCCGACATCGATCATAGCCCTTCTTCGCTTCGTTTGTGGCGCGATGAGCAGCGAATCTCTCGTGTATCGTTCTCGCACGTGAATTCTCTCTCACGAAGGCTACTTTGATCAATCGAGGCTCCCTTGTATCGATTGGAGAGCGTTCGACATACGCGACGAGGATTACATTACACGTGGCTTCGTGGAGAACATGACGCAGTTAGTTGTCGAACTCGCGCTGCTCTCATTCGATATCGTCGAGCTTCCCGCTGGGCGAGAGCGAACAGTCAACGAGATGAATAACGCGATTGCCATTTTAGCGGCGACGAGGCATCTCTCGCAGGAGATGCTGCATCAGATGAACGCACGAGTTGGATTCGTTAGTCGCGCTTATTTTCCGAAAGATGACCGGATCTTGGACTGCAAGAGCAACAGCCCAAACGATTCCGTTTTAATCCTTCTCGTCGACGTGTTCGCTGTCTATCGAGCTCTCCTTCGATCTCGAAGAGATGTCCTCGCATTACGACATAGTCGTCGTAACGGCCGCAAGGGATCGTAAGTTCGTTACGATCTATGGAAACTTTTCGACGACGGTCGTGGACGTCAGGATTGAATTACGGGCAGTGAACATAACAATCGCGTTAAGCGACGTCGTCGCCGCTTCTCTTCTTCGTTCCTCTTCGGACGCAAGGCGGGAGCGGTTCGCGTTATGCTCCGGAAACGGTGCACCATTCGCTATAAAGCCGGTCGTTACTCCGACCGGCGCGCACAAAAGAAACTTTGATTCTTGTTTGTGTACCGTGGCTTGTGTGCGGTCGCAATAACGTTCCAAGTTTGCATTCATGGACGCGTAGGAAAGAGTCCATCAAGCGAGTAGTTTGCTTCTCCTTCGCTCCTCCGCAACGATCCATCGGCGATAGATATCTTTTGAATCGATGTCACTTGAAAGCCTGACAACGATCATCCATTTCTTGCAGCTTCGCGTCACGCAACGTGAATGTCGCAGGAGTCGCCACCACTTGGCGTTTCATCTGTTCACGAATGGAGCGTGCAGCCGCGCCATATTTACGTTGGCGAATATCGAGGATTAATAATGATCCTAGTCTTGTCTCGTCTCGTGAAGAGACGAAGCGGTCGTTGCGATTCCTGCGAGCGAAATTGCAAGCGACGGATCCTATCGGCGATCCATCTCATCGCGCTTCGATCGATTCATCTCGCTGTCTCCACTTTTTGATTTTATCCCGAACAACGCACTCACGAATGAAACGACGCACGAACCATTTAGCAACTCACGCGAATTCACTGAAAAAACTGGAAACCGACCGGTCGGTTGACGTTGTCCGTCGCAGCGTCAGCTGACAAATCATCGATCGCGTTCACCTCCGACCCTTCAGGGCTCCGTAAACATCATAAATCTCCGAGACAAGCGTCCCTTATCACTGTGCGGAACTGTAAAGCCATCTCGCGCGGCCGTCCATTCGCTTCAGCACACTCGGGTGGAGTCCTATCCGTTTGAGATAGAGCGGAGATCTCTCGCTTGCGTTATTGCGCACAAAAGCGTCTCGGCATTCGCCGACAGACATCAAGGAATCAGACACATCTGAACGGAATCATCATCCGCAGCTGGATGATCTGAAATGCGCGAGCATCTACTGCGGGCAACAGGCAGGTGGACCTTGAATCTTGTGAGAGATGGAGTACACCTTTTGCGGGGAAGATGATTCGTGCCCGGTGGCCGTGGCTGTTTCTATCTCGTGATGCGTTTCTATGGTCGCCTGCGGGGTGGCATAGCGCATGATTAAATCGCACATCTCGTAGCAGAGGAAGCAGATTCCAATAATCAAGAACGTATCCATCTCCCCGCCCGGTCAGCCGGTAATCGCGTCGAAAACCTCGCGATCTCGTGAAACTTGAAGTGCAGCGAGGGACCAAGCGAGAAACGGAGGAGCTCCGCCTATGTGCTAATCGTCACAGTCAAGTCTTCCCGAATGTCGTTATTTTCTTTGCTGATTCGTTATCGTATGAGAAATCAGGCCACCACGCGTAAGCGACCGCGACACTGTTAAATGCGTCCCTTTACAACGCGGCTATGTCGGTCGCGCCGTCAGTTCAGCGTCGTCAATGACGTCGCATTTCCACCCGTGGATATTTCAGTCACGGTCGTCGCAGAATCGAGAGAGACGACGCTAAACGCGGACCCAGCCTGGGCTCTCGATATTACAACGATTCGATCGCTCGGGATAACGTCAATCGCACGCCACCACCAATGACAAGCGTCGCTCGAAACGTTAACGCGTTGTCGATGACGGAGTGGTTAATCGCAGCGTCGTCGTCGATTGCACTGACGATTATTCTACAGCTACCACGTTCGCATTCAAGGGTGAGCATCTCACTCGGAACACCGGTATTCGCCGTTGAGGTATCCCATCAGTGAAATATCCCGGAAGTCGAGGTGTGCAAGGTACGCGTCTTCCCCGTGCACATCGGTCTCGCGTGCACACGAGGCCTCGCTGAAAGCGCGCGCTTCGGCCACGATGGCAGCTCGCCCGTTGCGAGCGGACAAGTGCTCGAGAGGGAGCCACGTAGATGCGCGGAGACGTGGTCACGGAAACAAAACACAAGCCATGTGAGCGCGAACGCCGCACGTAAACCGAACGCACTCTTCCGATCACAATCGGACAGACCCGCGAACATATGCCGCGATCTCTCGCCCCGATCAGCGCCGATATGTCGCCGAGGTCCTGCCAGCCCCGTCCAATGCAGTAGGATCGCTCTACGAGTGAGCGATTCCTCGAGAAAAATCGTTGTGAATCACACGATGAACAATCGCGAGCACTCCGCGCGATTGAATCCGCGTGCACGCATTCGCACGAATTGTCACTCGTACGATCGACACGTAAACGGCTCGCGACTCGGAAAGACTCGAAACGGAACGACAGAGCGGCGCAGCTGTATCAGCGGGCTCGCGCAACGGCCCAGCGTATGACTACCAGATACTCTCGGCGTGAGGGTGCGCCTTTACAAGGGTGGGCGGGTGGAAACGAGGGATGCTGGGCGACGGCGCGGCCCGCGGCGCCACTCCTGCGATCCCTCCGCGCGACGCTCTCGCAAAATCCACCGACCGACTCCCGGCGCGTCCCTTCCCTCAGCAACAACCCCTGTGCGCGAACACCCGCGCCCTCGTCCACCCCTCGTCCAGAGAGATTATTCGCCGTTTCACCCCTCTTCGTTCGTTGCTTCCTTCGTTCGTACGCAACGACGCTGCTGTTACTTCGCTCTTATTCCTCGTCATCTCTCTTCTTATGCTTCTTTCGCTCTCCTGCCTCGGCCTCTTCTACACCGCAGACCTGCCACCACGTTCCTTCCCTATCGCGTCTTTTTATCGCATTCTTTATCTCCTCCCGTATCGCTCGTGTCCGACATGGAAGCCTCATGACTTCCTCATTGCGCCTCTCATCTTCCATCCAGCGTACGTTGACGCGATGGAACCAGTCAGCAATAATTTTTCACGTTAGGCACGAATGCTGGATCAGAGCGGAGACTCGCCGCGAAATTAGTGCGATGTCAGGCGAGTGCATCGAATACGTTGAAGGTTCAATTTAGGATTAAAGGATAGCCTTTCCGCGCGCCTACCATTAGGGATCCACGTCCACATAACGATCGGCGATACCGATATCGCGCGTTCCAAGTGCAATTGTGCCGGTAAAGTAATTCGTCATGTTCGCGAATTGCACTCCGGGTCGCGAACAGCGTTTCCAACTTTCCGCGATCGCGTATGATTTGCATCAGTGACGGTACAGTAGTCCGCTATTAATCCGAAATCTCCATTCTGTAATTCGAGACGCGATAGTTGAAAACACGTAGCTCCGAATCGCTTGTTCCCATCTATTCCCATTGATTTGTCCCATTTTCCTGGAGATTCTCTATCGATTTCTCCCTATCGCGTTTCCCATAGAAAAATCTTCTTTTTATATGGGGAGGTCTTCTTCTTATAAATGCATTTCCTTTCTTACGAGATCCTTCTTTTACCTTGCCCTCCTCGCCTTTATAATGCTACTGTCTGACCTATCTCATCCTTTTCTACTGATTATTCAGTTGAGGGAATTGTTGGATGAATGAATTAACGTCTAATTTCATCTGCGTCAATTAGATTCAACGCCGTCGTATGAAAAATCAGTTTTACGACGCTCGATAATCGATCGCTATCGGAAACATATAGCCGACACACGGTTGCTGCGTAAACCGTTGGAACAAGCAATCTCGAGTCGACAGCCAGAAAGCGATAATCGTTAACGCCCGTTTCCATTCGCCTCGCTTGCTCTAGCTTCTAATTTCGTGCTCTTGAGAGGGGTGGGAGGCAAAACCCGGCGCTTGTATAGGGCGTATAAATCTTATGCAAATAACATCGCTGTTCTCGGAGCGAGCTGTAACAGTAAGAACACGCTACCTTCCAGCTTTTGTCAAGCTGCGACCAACGTAATACCGGGCCAAGCAAACGGCCTATACAGCCTTAACGAACTTTTGCGCACGGAGCGAGTGAGCTGGCGCATCATTTGGGAACAGGCGAGTTTACGACGGATGTCCCGCGAGATTAGGTGCGCCGGGTCGACAAATTGTGAGTTTGCGTTTACGGTACACACCATCGGTGCAACTGTTCGCTCCAAGTTTGTCGCCGGTTTAATTGGCTTTAATAAAGTTGGGTCTGCGCCGCGCGCCGGCGAAGTCGCGGAATTAACGGTCGCGGTCTGCCGCGCGAGGTGCTAAGCGGTTAAAGAACCTTCTCTGGAGGGAAACGTCCCATCCCACATTCGAGCTTGGTCCTTTACTCGCACTCGCAGAAGGTCTGTAATCTTGAGAGTAATTGGCGAGAGCGGCTAACTGTAACCGGGATCGAGTTGAACGCGATCATTCGGCCGTTTACTTCGCCGAGCATTTCCCTCTCTTCCTCTTTTCCCTTTCGCGTATCTTAATCGTCAAAAGGTCTTCGTTGTTTCTAAACGTGATGAAATACTCGAAGCGAAGAAAGGAAAATGGGATAACAAGTACGTTTACGTTCTCTCCAACTGGACCAAAAATATCTCGACTTTATTTGCGGTTGCTTCACGGCTTGGATCATTCAAATCGCGTTTGACGGACGGCGAGAAGCGAATAGCGCAGTATCAAACGGCACGTTGATTGCCTTATGCTCATTCTGTCCACCCACGCGATTCAAAGTGGCGGTAAATCACTGCCGGAGTCGGAATCCCCGGGAAATGAAACGTATCCGCGACGCGGTTACTTCATTTGAAGAACGGTCTCAAGATTTACGCGGATCTCGTTTCAGATTCATAGAGAGAACTTTCTGCACACGAGGACACGGATGCGTTTTTGCATTCCGTGCAATGATTTTCCACGATCGGGAATCGCCGTCCAATCGTCGTCCAAGTGCGAAGACCGAATCGATAATCAGCGCAGAGACCGTCAAGATCGCACACGCGCGTTAACGACTTAACTATCCAATTTTTTGTTTCCGTGTTTCTGACGCGGCGTGATCGCTGTTTTGTCCCTTCAGCGTGCGAAAAATACGATCGATTAGGCAATTATCGCGTCACTGATGTGAATATGAGAGAGAGAGGGAAGTATTATTAATATCGGAATTAAGTTAAAATAGAAACCTTTGTAGTGTACGATTATTTATCGCGTCTATGTTCCTTCGTTAGAGATGGGAATCATGTGGGATGATCAATCTGTAAAGCAACATTTAATGAACGTGATTGCTTTACGTTCTAATATATCAAGTATATTTTTGAACTGTTTCACGATATTTTTATTAGACATAAATTAACTGGTCTGAAATTATCGCGAAGAGGATTCGTAGGAAGCGAGCTATGTTTGAGCAATCTGGCGCCGCCTAATTAGTCGAGCTGCTGATGAAATTTGCAGCGGAAATGATGCGGATTATTGTAGCGCGCAATCGCGGCGCATAATGCACCGCACGCACAAATCTCACGCAACAACGGATTATCGGTTTGTGCGCATAAACCGATAATCCGATGAGATTTTCAAAGTTTTGCATCAAAAATATTAGTTAAGTCCTTTTCGCTCCGCCGCAATACTCGTGATCGATAATACGATCGACGTGCACGTGCAATTAGTTCGATACTTATCCGACCTCGATAATTCTGTTGCACGCGAACGAACGCCTAGCTCGTCCAATAGACGGTTCTTCGCGTTCTCCATTTTTCGTTTTGCTGTCAAACGCGCGCTACTTGAGGCACGTCAAACTCGCGAAATTCTCTCTCTCTCTCTCTCTCTCTCTCTCTCTCTCTCTCTCTCTCTC
>JAHMML010000040.1:1373691-1420044 GCA_020341155.1 Eciton burchellii
CTCTCTCTCTCTCTCTCTCTCTCTCTCTCTCTCTCTCTCTCTCTCTCTCTCTCTCTCTCTCTCTCTCTCTCTCTCTCTCTCTCTCTCTCTCGATGGGGAAACCCATCTTTACGCAAAGCATATTGTATCCTGCGGCACGGATTCAGATTCAATTCCTCTTTCGTTCGACAGCGTGTGCTCCCTGCGAACCAATACGATGAAAGTTTTCCCCACCGTGACGGACATGGAGATTTGTCGAGTCGGGGCGCACGACATGCAGATCGCCGAAATGTAGATACGCAGCTCGCAATCGAGGGATGAGATCTTTCTCATCCTACTCTTTTTTTTTTTCCTTCCGTTTTATTTCTTTTTCTCGGAGATCGCGTGGATATCCGGCGCGCGCGAGGCCATCCGATCGATAACGCGGGAGCACGGGGGCGAGTATAAGTTTCGGTATCACGTCCTAACGACAAATGGGACTAGTTTGTCGATCGAAACGGCGCGCCGAGTGAAAGGGTAGTTAATTACGAGAACAAAAGCCCGCGTGAATCGCGGATCGATAGAAAATGCCGCGGATAAATATACTGCTCTGCATGTAGCGCTGTTCTTTATGGCCCCTCTTTCCTGTGCCATCATCGATTTATCTGTGGAAATCTGTGAAAATAAACGGCATGATCCTATAGGAACTATTTCGAATCATCGCGCGAGTAATTATGTCGTGGGAGAAAGCTTGCTTTTTCTCTAATCGTTTCAATTCTGGGGAATCTTACGATCTTTTTCTCAATCTTTATTCGAGATAAAGATCATAGGATTGCATTTTTTTGCATATTATCATAATCTTAGCTCGATGAGCGGACGAATGTTTGATCAGAGATCGCGCAATCCGGACCGATGGAATCAAACGTGATGAAGCTCTAATCAGTAGTCGTAATTTCATCAAGCTTCGTCGATTAACAGCGTCAATCGGTGATCGATTTCGATCCAAGCACGTGTTCCATCCGGATTACGAGAATGAAACGTGGACGCGGCAAATATTATCGATGAATTTTATGATGAACGAGAGGCATGAAGATGCGAGGATTTTTAGACGCGCGTAGAAAAGGTTAAGAAATGCACACTATCTGAGTAATTCTTGCTCGTTGCGCGCGTATCATGGCTAGTTAGTTAGTCCGCCGAAAGACGGAACAGGGTCAGAGCGACTAACTAAAACGATTTCGCCAATAACTGCGATGGAAGCTGCTATCGAAGGGGACATGCTCGATGTATGGCGTGTATACACATATGCGTTACATGCATGCGAGAAGGCATCTTTACGCGACCACATGCGCACGCGCGTACCGACCCGACTATTGATATATTTCGACGTTTACGACTTGAAGTAACTTTGCTTAATATATGGCCGGACTTGGATTATAAATTGCCACACTTCCAAATGCGTACGCCGTCCTGACCAACTCTAACTCCGACGCAGTCATGCCGCGTCGTATTTATTCCGCGTATTAACGTAAGCGAACTTGGTGATAGCGGATAGTGTCCATTCGGACATGTCTATCGTATAAAGGTAGAAATAGTAAAAAGCATGTAATCGATGCGTAATTGCTCGTTGCAGAACGAATCAAGGGATGATCCCGCAAATGGAACAAGTGACGACGAATTCGTAAAATTATCCAACTGTCTTACGCCAACCTCGCTTCGTGTCGCGCTCTCGCTTTGATCGCACAAATGATAATGAATCAATATACAGCGATAATTGAATGTCATTAATTTGCGCATTAACTGCAGATATATATATATATAGATGGATGTAGTTCCGAATTAATTGAGTACGTCATGAGTAAACATAAATTATACTGTGACATCAATTATGTATTTTAATAGGTAATAATAGATTTAATAAAGCTTGTTTACATAAATACATTGGCTCCAAATCTTGCGTAGATCGCTGAACAAAATTGCACAAACAGAAATGTTTATCTGTACAGATAAAAAAGCTTCACTTGTATAAATGAAAATATTTATTTGTATAAATAAAAGAACTTAGATTCTGGAAACTGAAAGGCAGCACAATGCAAACAATGTCCCATGGGAAGTTGCTGAAACTAGCTAGTCAGCCGTTATTTTCAAACGTATTCGATCATTGAGAGGACAAAAGTTCAATCATCAAAAGCAGAGAAGCCCGCATTTCTCATTGGATACAAGTAAAATTTAGCAAAATGTTTGCAGATCAATTTTGTCATAGCGATGAAAAATTGTCTTTGAAACTGGAAACGTTCGAAGTCATCGATGAAAGAAGTCGTCGTTTAGTTTAAATAAGTTCTCGTGGGACCAAAGTTTTTTATTTGTACAACCCAAATTTTTTTTTATTTCCACATACAAGATATACATTCTTCCTACGTGAGCGTGCACATTTCGAGCACGTATATAGGTTCTTCAATGTAGGAGACCGAAGAACCTATTGAAGATAAATATACCGACCAAGGTTGAGCGACATTACGCGAAATAATATTTTTAGATATATGTATATATATATATATATATATATATATAAATAATGCGCAAATATGAATTTTCATAGAACGAAAGGTCAAGATATTAATACACATATTATCACGCGATACGATAATTTACGAGACGAGACGCACGTACAACCAAAAGAAAATTGAATCATCGGTACTAGATGGAGATGAAGTGGAATCTTCTCGATAGCAGTAACGACAACGCCTATCGCATATTTATTAAAAAAAGAAATAAAATAAAACTAGCGTAATCCGTTTATCGAACAGGAGGCAAATAAATCGCAGATCGTCCCTGCAATAGAAACGCGCGCTCGGATGAGCGGATGCAAGATCGTACGAGAATCCGAGTCTGTGTAATCTCGCTCGTAGCGAGCGAGATGAAATAACATCAATAGGAAAGTTCCGCGAAGAATTGATTCTCGTCGCATTTTTCTTACTGCATATCCGACAGCGGAGGAGATACGTAAGCGGGATCTCGCAGATGTACGTGTTGAAAAATTAAAAACTGGCATCGGCATATACCGTAATGGAAACGATACGTCTTTCTTTCTAGTCAAAGTTCCGCCCTTCCCGAGATAGGGATACCCAGAGGAATCGCGCGATGTTAGCAGCGCAACGTAAACTTCTCTCCGCCGAGGGAAAGAAACGACGGCTTCCCCTTCGCCGTTTTGCAATTGTCTCGCCAGCCAATATGAAATGAAGACATTTGTTTAGGGAAAGAGACAGTTGTCGTAGCCAGGCGCGCTCGTTATTTTCTCCTTTCGCTTGTTCGTTGATGGAGACATTTTCTGTATCACGATTCCTGTATTTCGACCTGACAATGAAATGCCACCGGCTGGATTGCTTGGTCAGAATGATAAAACGCGCATGTGCGTATAGATTTAGATCAGCCTCCGTTCCATTAAAATGCAGAATTGTTCGTTGTTGGTATCGAATTATACGATTTCCATATGCAAATGGCAAATTATTTTATTGAAACGCTAATGAGCAGAGGTAACAGCAATAATCCATCCCGTCGTCGCGAATACAAGAGATCTAGTTATATCCGCATCTTCTTCCTTTTTTTTTCTTTTCCCAGACCACAGTTAGAAACGCATACGTCGCTGGAAGCAATGGTATACGCGAAATGTATGTATAAAACCACGTGTGACTTTCGTTGACTTAATTGGCCAACTGAAGAGAATCGATGTCAAAATCTTTAGCCGAAGAGAATCGCGACGACTTGCCGTCGTCGCCAAGATGCCCGCGAGAAAATACCGAGAAGATAACGGAGCGACATAGATAAAGCGTAAGCGCGCGAGCGTAGCTATTTGCGAAAGATGCGAGAAGGAGCGTCTTTCTCGTGTACGACAATAGCTGGACCAGTGATAGAGCCAGCAACAGTCGCATTCGCCTCTAAGGTGCCACGGATTGCCATGACAGTTCTCTGTCTCTCGCTCTCTCTCGCTCTCTCTCTCTCTCTCTCTCTCTCTCGCTCTCTCTCGCTCTCTCTCTCTCTCTCTCTCTCTCTCGCTCTCTCTCGCTCTCTCTCTCTCTCTCTCTCTTCCTCTTTGGCCTTACTTTCCTCCCGTTAAACACGAACTGATTCTCTGACTTTTCGCCTCGGTCCCTCTGCACTCGGCATCTAGCCATGTTTCCCCGGGTGAAGCGGAAAGCGTCGCGGGAGCGACTGCCTTTTGAATTTTGAAAGCACACCACGCCGCAGGGAAATCTCATTTTCCGCGGACCTACACGCTCGAGAAGTCGACGGACGAGCGGGGCCAGCTACGTCGGAAGATTTATTATGCACTTTCTTGGTCCGTGCGAGCGGTGGAACGCGCGCGCGCGCGCGTCTCTTGGTCACATAATGCAACTTTGGACACTCCGAGAGCCGGAGAGTCTTGATCGGCATGAAACTCAAACTCGGGAAGTCGATCGCGCCAGAACGGCGAGCAGGACGGAGATCTCGTGATTCGCGATTCGCGATCCTGTCAGTGCTCTTCCTGAACAACAACGATCCGATGAGAACGAACGCGATTCTCGGAGTCCGATTGTTTCCGCTCGCGTGTCCGCTGAAACGATTGTCCGAGATTCCAGATGCTGCGCGAGCGAATGCACGATGTGATCGTATATCGCGACTGTTTAATGAATGCGATCGTTCGGATCCGGATTAATCGGAATCACATCGCGCATCGGAGACAAGCAAGACAATCTCAATGATTGCCGCGAGTCACATAGCGACTGCGTCGCGAACGAAGATTGCATCATTAAGAAAACGCCTCGTTCGGCCGATTTTCCGTGTTATTAGCGTGTCGTACTTGGGACATTCTTGCTGGTAATTACGTTGTCCATTGTCGAAGTAGGATCGGGATAACTGATCGGCGCAAGCTTGCGAATGAATCTGTTTGGCCACTAACGGAGAATTGATGGCCCTCAATAAACGCGATGAAACCGGGACGCTCGTTATAGTCGCGTTATCGTCAATTTTCAACCAGCGCATTTCTGCACAGATAAAAATATCCAATAAACATGCAGACTAGAAGCAAGCATCCGGCGAAATGCTTTGCAGAGAGCGAAATGGTCTCCGCAATCGAGCCCAAAATAGATATCGAATCTCTCCAGAATCGTGCTTTAATTGGACGCGTCCTTTGCATTGCGAAAACGCGGCTCGGCAAACTCGCGGATGTTTTCCCTCCACGTTCGCGTCCTCCGAATGCGCGATCGCGATGGCGATAGCATCTTGAACGACGTGAAAACTGTCACAGCGCGAAACGACGGAGTGGTGATGAAAATCGCGACGGGCCAAGTTCCACCGACAAAAAGATGGACACTTTACGAAACGGATGCTGTTGGCAACTCGCGGCGGATATAACGAACGGCCTATTAGACATTTTTTCTCGGTTGATAATCGCGAGGGGAGGTATTCCCTTAGCGAGGGAATACAGCTCGATGCGAAATCGGGGAACGCGCGAGAAGCATTATTAAGATACCCGACATGTGTGTGACATGTCTTGTCAAACTTGGTCGTTACGAGTTGAGCGCCGATGATGACACATACGCGACTGATTGTCTGCGCAAGTACAGTATTGTTGTACGGAAAACTGAGGTATCGCTCGTAATTGCCGTGTCTGATAAAACATTGCATAACGCACAGGGTGTCTTTGTGCATCTCGCGCGAAGCCATCTCTCCGCCGAGCTTCGGATCTGACGACGATTGTGTTCCGTTCTACTTTTAGCGAGATAAAAACGCGGATCATCAGCGGGGATCCCTTTATCCGTGCGCCGATTCAAGCTTATTATTGAATCGCAGTAGGATGCGAAGACAATGGGGGATACGCGATGCGAGACGAAACGCGGAGATAATAAAAGCGAGATAATGAAATGGGGAAGTAATACTTGGATCATTTTAGCGTTTGATGATAATGTCAGCGAGATGCCAAGTTCGCGACTTACTCGTGCACGGATTCAATAATAGTCGACTTTATGACGCCTGCCCTTTGTCGAGTACGTACCTGAAACAGAAATAACGCCGGGATTATGAGCAAAGGATCAGTAATCTTGAAAGCTTGACGAAATAAATGATTTCATCTGATATATCTATGTATCGGTGTTCTATATTTCATGATTACCTGTGATAAACTTAAGAGAGAAAGAGAGAGAGAGAGAGAGAGAGCACGCACTTGCATTAAATAATTTAATCATAAAGAAGATACAAGACGTGATGACGATAGTTTGAAAGTGCGCGATGAAACGAGGTCCAAAGATAATGAAATCGAAGATGCATGGTAGAAATCTTATCTCAGGGTTCCTTTGTCTCACGAGGACAGTCCCTTGCTAGCCTTTGACATGGGAAATGCGCGCAAGGAACGTTAATGTGAACGGATATGTTCATTAGCACCTGTTACATAAGATCTTTACGCGCGATTCGGCGAACTTGTCGCATTAACGGTCCCGTAAAGCCCTAGAATCGTGTGTTGCATCTCATCTCCCTTCGCGAGACTCGCAGGTCCCAAACAATCTCGGAGATAGATGGCAAGAACATTTAACGAGCCCTTGATAAGAGGATGTAGACCAAAGTTAATGTAAATCGGGTATTGATTCGATTATAATTGGATCAATTACTTAGAAATCTCGATGAGACACGAAACGGAAAGATCTCGTTTCTTATCTCTTTCTAAAAGAGATTATAAATTATCTGTAACATAATCGAACGCTACATTTGCGTATTAAATCATCCGTCGCGATAGATAATCATGAAAATATTCTCTCTAAAAGATTCTCAAGAATGTTTGCAACGTATCGAACACGTAGAAAGAGGCGTAAATAAGCGACGACGACGACGACGATGATGATGGTGAAATCGAATACTCGTGTAATGTAAATTCAGCCGCATCTCTGGGACTGCTTTCTGGACCTCGGATGCTGCGGGTATAAATTTCTCACTCCCGGCAAGCGGAAGACTTCTCACGATATTTCATTTCGTTGCTTGGCGGAGCGCGCGGTTCGTCTGCTTCGCCTCTCGCAAAAATTGCTTCTGTCGCTAACGCGCTCACGCACGTTGAGAATTCCTCTTACCGTTGAAAGGAAATACGTTTCGTTAGAGCCCGCGTTTCGGTCTCGCTGCTGCGACTCTTCATAAAGAGCGCGATAAAAATAATTTTCCGATATTTATCCGCGCCGTTATCTCGAGATATCTCGGAAGTAATTTCGGTGCGCCATCTTGTTCGGCGCGGGATTTCGGTCATTGAAAATCGACGTTCTCGTTCTAGCAAATGGCGCCTCGCAATCCCGAAAAGCAGCTTCGAAGAAGTTGCACGAAAGTAAATCGAATGCCCGGAAGAGGATTGCAGGCGATCATGATAGATCTACGCGCCAAAAGAAAGGATATCGTACATTGCCGAGGATAAGAGGACGTATACGTGCGGCCGACGATTCTCTTCTCTTCTCTGCGCTTACACGGCTTTCCTTCCGCCAGTCATTTTTCCGGTAGCCAATAGATATGGCGCTGTATATCACAATTGCAAAACAGAGCTGCACGCTCATCCTAATATAACAGCCACCGGCCAGCGTTATCGTTCAATCTTTATTTTCCCGATTTTCTCGGCGCATTGTTCGCTCCGGCACTGATGCATCGTCGATGCATTGTCTATCCGAAAAATATCTTTACACTCATCTGGTTAAAACATTCCCCGATAAAGTGATCCGACAAGCTAAATCTTCCGTCGTTATTCTTCGCGTTCGATCTCGGAAGGATCAAAAGGAGCCAACGTTAGAGATAATCGCGTGTAACTGTTGAGAATGTTGGAGATTTTGCGTTACGCCATGTCGTCTTAATAGCAGCAGGCGCATTCTCGAGCTAGCAAAAGTGGTTGGTCGAAATGAGCATTCCATCGAAACGTAGTTGCCGGGTTATCCGAAGGTCTTCACCTTTCAAGATTCAAAAGTGAGAGAGGAAGAACGAGACTAGTTCACTCGTCGGTTTGCGGAAACCATCGAGCGATCTCCCCGATAGGATTCTGCACTGTCCGCTCAAGCATCGTATAAGATGAGAGTAACGGTTATATTCCCCCGTTAACCATCCTTAACTTTCAATCCCGACAAGTTTGTCCGGCTACTATATCCCCCAAGGCGACCGAGAGCTCCACGATACTCGTTGCTGGAGTAAGTTGAGCAGACTCGCTCAAGCTCTGCGCCGAGCGATGATTGCATTGTATCAGACCGTTAAACGCTACTTCCTGCTATTCTTCTTTGGTGCGAGGTATACCGCGCAAAAACTGAAGCACAACATCGGTTGCACGATGATGCGTCGTGTTTCGCGTGTTTCGCGATGATGAAAGATGGATTCGCTCCGAAGAAAAGATCACGCGCTGATCGGTGTCAACCTTAACGCGTTAAGTGTTGCAAGCCGAATGCAATTTATTACGACCTGCTGAATCTGACGAGTGTAACAAGTGGTGGAAGAAGAGAGAGAGGGAGGAGCGATGAAAAATTCGCATTGAAGAGAGGATCCTGCGGCGATGTTTGGATTGGTCCTCCTATTCTTCTCGTTCCACCAAAGTTAACTCTTCAAGTTACTCGTTGAGATGTTTAATATCCAATTACGTGATAAACCAATCCAAGTTTTATTGTTTCCCAGCAAGGGGTACGACGTTCGTTGAGCGTTCGGCATATAACGTGATCGAAAAACAGGAGAAGCGGGGCGCGTCGCGATATTCGATCCGCTTAACGCAACTAATTGGATCAAATTAATCGCCTTTTAATCGGTTTCCGTATTCTGTAATGTCATTATCTTGCGTTACTCGCGTTAGTACTCCGTTGTCCAAGTATTTTCATGATTTACGACAAGGATTGTCCCGTTATTCTCCCGTTAATTAAAATTCCTGTGTTGTCTCTTTTTACGCGGGCTTTCGTATTATTTCTCTATGCGGATCGTAGAATTTCGATCGCACGCTGATGTCGGGAATTACAGATGAGACCTGGAGATCTTTCGCGTTTAGGAAATTGGATCATGACTCCGATATGGTTTTGATCATTCTTCGCCGAGGCACACCAGACGGAACGATTCGTGTTTAATTTCGCAAAAATCTCGGATTCCGGTGTCCGAAAGATTTCCAGATTTTCCTGCTTCGGCGAAATCGGGGAAATTCACATGAAATCTGTGAACGCTTACTCTGACATTCGCGATAATATCGATTACAGGAAACTGTAACATTAGTTACTGCAATAACTAAAACATTAGTTTCTGCAATAAGTATCCTCCTTCACGGAAACTATTGATGAAGATAGAAACGGCTTCATCGACTCGGAGATCGAAATCCTCATAGAACAAGCAAATATAATTTGGAAAAGCCGCGACGTGAGTTTGCTGGCGAAAGCTACGCTCGAATCACGCCTCCTGTCCGGTGTCACGGCGCAGTTTTAAGCACAGTTTCGTAACTGCGGATTAACTCGCTGGTTAATGCGAATTTATGGCGACAACTTTTGATAAACCGTTACAACCGTTGAATCGCGCGAATTTGGCATTAATTATCGGCCGGGAAACTCGATTTATCGTATTCGCAGCACTTTGAGATAACGATACGTACGCCGAAACCAGAGCAATTTACCGGCGTGCAATTAGTTGCCGAAATTGACAACATTACTTAAACGCAATGTTACGCTCGAGGCGTAACATCCTTTCCATCAATACGGCAACGTAATCGTTAAAGAGACAAGAATTTCCAGATTAGTAAAGCCATGTTCTTCTCTCTCTCCCTTCCTTCGGCTATCCTTCCCTGCATTCTGTCAGACTAATTGCGTCGGTGCGCGGCAATTGGGGTGCTCCATTATGCAGCTTGATGAAGAATTGTTGCATTTTATTGCCAGTGCGCGCATGCGCTTGGATCTTTAATGAATTTCCTATCGCGGTTAATGGACCGTTGATTCGATCTCGCTAGGGAATCGGCTACTAGTGATAATTGGATTGTATAATTTGATACCTGATATTAACGCAAGTCCGCGCATGAGACACTCATATTGTATCATAGTGTCACATAGTTTTGCATAATTTTAATATCCATTCGAGATATACCGATGGGGAGGTCTCGCAGAGGAAAATTGCGATTATATAATTACGCGAACAAAGTATCTCGATACGGTAAAACGGTGTCACTCGGAGGCTTGATCGATCCTCAACAGCGACAGCGATTCATTTACGTTCTTCTTTTCTTTTATGAGCGATTAACTTGCCTGAAAGGCAACGCGACGCGAGATCAGTTCAATTATACTTTTAGCTCGCGTGCTTCTCCGATTTTCACGACCAATTCCGTCCGATTAATCAACTATGAAAGACAACGAGGGGGAGAGGAGAGTTAAGGAATGAATTCAATTCTTCGGCGTCCAGAGCGATCGCTGCTATACCGCGATTTCTAATCTACGCATGAACAGAACGGGAATAAAACTTGGTTCTCGGTCTGCTTCGCCCTTTATTCCTCCTAATGAGTTGTAAAAACGATATATCGATAGATGCGATGTATTGTCAGAAGCAGTTTTATCGCGCCGAAAGCGCGCACGCTTGTTGTTTTGCAGCGGCAAAAGAATGTGTCGTTGATTGTATCGTTCGATTTCTAAAAAGAAAACATTTCCTTTTCTTTAATTTTCATGCGTTTCAATGCATTCGCCACGCGGATGCCTCTCGGCACTTGGCGAGTGCGTGACCGCCACTTGCATACGGGTTCATCACGCGCGATTATGCAGCAGTTGCATAGGCAGGAATTAAGAGAAGCAGAAGAATGGAATCAGGCGCGCCTTGTCCCTTTCGTCGTCTCTTCGGCAAGCGGAAAACGTAATGAAACTCTACTCGCGTTAATGGCCGGGCGGTAATTTAATTTCATCGAGAAAAGGAGCTAAGTAATTCCATTTCCTTCCGCCCGCGTACGTGATGATATACTACGTCTTCCTGGGATTGGGATTGGGATTTGGAGGGCGAAGGGCGAAATGACCTCGGTGAGGAGAGAGAATTCTCGCGCGCGATTTTCTAGGGGCAAAGGTGTAATTCGCGGCGGAAATTGACATTGCGTTTGTTTGTTTCCTTTTTTCTTCCTTTTCTTCCTTCTCCCCCTCCAAACTGCAACTCGCTTTGCGAGCATATCGTCATCGCCGATGCCTCGGTCTCGCGCTATTTCGGATATCGGCGGGGAGATATCGATAATATTCCGCAAATACGTTCACGTTGCGTGACGAACGTATCGCGTTACCACGGAGATGCGGTTATACGCGCGCAATAACGCGCAAAATTATTCGCGGAAATATCTATTCGCCAAGTAATTTTCAATTAGATCTCAACGCGACGCGCGGAGACCCGCCAATAAGAAGCGTAAACTTTTTTAATTAAAGGCCCGTTCCGGGAGTTCTAAATGAGTTAGTGACGCTGACGGGAATAGTGGAGGGAAAGTGAATGAAGGCTGTGCGGGCTGAGGAGGAAAAACAGGCGTCGGATGAAACGGGATAGCGACGATGGTACAACGATAGACCACGCCAGAGGGACGGGGGATAGCTTCGAATATCACGAATTGCGGGAACTTTATTCCATGTTAACGATGAGAGAGAGAGACTGCTAGATGATTGAAAAATCACTCGATTTCATTGCTGCGATCGATTGCCAAGCAGTGATTGTTGCGTCAATGCAAATGCAACAACAATGCAATGTGACAATTTAACGCGAGATATGGTATCCTCCTTGTACGAGCAAATCAACATTGTTTCTTGCCTCGGAGAATTGCTAAGAATCCAGCTCGATTTGCATGAGAGATACTCGAATTTGACTTATTCCAAGTGAAATTATGTAACGTATACCGATGCTCGAGATTCGAGATAGTGTAACCTCGAGACGTTGGACGAGAAAACACGAGTTTCGCCAGACAAGAATTTATTCGTTCGATCCAATCGAACGAATGCTTGGCGTGAATCCCGCGTTTTGGACACAAAAACGCGATTGCGAGTTATAATCGCATTCAACTTTCGTAATTGCAAACGATGAAACGGAGGCGTGAATAGACGCGGTGCATTATCTCGTTGGTGCGCGCGAAATTCCGAAACAAAATTGTTATGGTATTACTGATCTTATTAAAAAGCATTTACCGACGCTCGTACATGAGGCGATGCAACATCCATGAAGAAACTTAACGACGGAAGCGGTAACTCGCTATTTCTGACCTCGTTGGAAAATTTTCCAACCATCTTGGAGGCAAGAAAATAAAAAGGTATTTATTAATTATAACCAACAGAGGGAACTAGAAAGTAGCTAAGGAACGCGAAAGAAAGGCAAAAGAGGCGGCGGCTGGCACGAGAATTCGTTGAGGGAGCGAAAGATTTTTTTCCCAAGCATTTTCATCTCGCGAGTGAATACCCGCGTATTTACAGACAATTCACGACGGCGGGCTCGAGTGAGATTCAACGGAGGCTTGAATTAACGATTTAATCGTGCGCGATTTCTCACGACAATTGATTTTATAAAGAAAAAAGAACGGAGAGAGACTAGCCATACGGACTAGAGTGTGTAATTATTTTTCATCTGTCGAACAGCGAAGCTGCTTTCTTGGATACCATTCTGCCACGTTCTGCGTCGCGCTCGTTTTGTCGAGGAGAAAAATAGGAACGCGAATTAAATTCTAAGAAAATGAACGCTGAATATTCATGACATAGCAACGCCGAGATGCAATCCTTAGCGTATACAAGTACTTTAACAAGGCAAATTGAAGTGTGTCCGTACGCGAGAGTGCTTCCCTCTTTGTAACGTGCCTCGCATATTCGCAATGATATATTCATAGAATAATATATTGTTGACGATATCCTTTGTGAGTCGTTTACGTACATTATTCAGCATTTTGATATTAGCTGAATGAACCCTTCCATTTTAATTGGAATTACGATTGCAGCCTGCGGCGCGACCCGTTTGTCCACGTAATAGTCTAAAATCTGCTTATTCTAGATACGATCTCTCTCACTGTGATCTCGCACGAGATCAAGAAAACGATATTTATCGGAAATGTACGATTTGCGCTGTCGATTATTTTGCTCCGATGAAGTCTCGTTTGCCAATTAAACCTACACGCGATCTTTAATGTCTACTCGGCGGCAACGGTCGGCATTTGTTTTTTTTTCTTAAAAATTTTTTTCAAGATTTTTCCTTGACGCTGCTTTCAAAAAATCGTAATGCAGGAGCGTTGCGTGAAGCGGACGGGCGAATGTACCGAGCGAGTTGCAGGACGGAAACTCGGACGGAATTACGAATGTTGAGCAAATAAGAGTTTATGAAAATCTTGCCGCAAGAAGGACTCTATGAGAAGGAGAGAAACGCTTTGTCGTTAGCGACACAATCCTCTAACATTCGTGCCCATTGAATGACGCATAAGAACCCGCAAGTTTACATAAGCATTAACTCCACGTTGCGCCCCACTTTTTCGTATTTACAGGGCACAATCAAACGTAAAGTCGCAAATTAATCAACGGAGCCATCCCACGCACGCGCGGCTATAATTAAATACGACAAACGCATTTATCATATTTATCAAAAGAGTCGAGTAAATATAGAGCTAATACCATTAACGTCGAATGAAACGAATATCGCAACAAATTCAGATAGATGAATAATTCCGCGTATCGCTTCTCGTTGTGTAAAGTTGAAAACGTTTTGTCGGAATTGCAAACGTATCGTAAGGACGGTTAACTGCGTAATGCGCGAAATCATGCGTTGCGCGAGAGATCGATGAAAGGAAACAAGATACTTGAAAATATTCGATCGATGAAACCGTTTGCGTGTTTTTTATTGGCTAGATTTCATTTCAGATAGATAGCGTGTATTTGTGTATTTGCATAAAATGTATATATATAAAATAAATGCAATAATGTATCTTTCAGAGAAAGCTTATCGGATACCATTGACAAGGTAAACATTTTCGCATCTCTATGTCGATTCGATCGTTATCTATTATAAGCCGCGCGTACAAACACACGCTCGAGCCTTTATTTGAATAATCGTAAATTTATCAAAGATGATTGCGCAAACACGTTGTCTGCATTGTTGGTATTTTTGCATCACTCGCGATTCCGGGATTCGCGCGAATAATTATCGACGCAACAAGTCGAAGAGCAATTTTATCGCCTCGCATTTATGCGAGATCATTACAACGATTCCATTGTCGTCACCATTCGTATTTGCATGATTAAAGTAAGCAATCGCCGCGAGAAATTGACTCGAATTAACCGGATTGTTGTCGACCTTGCTGAAGGGATCTACAATTATTCGGCGGGATGTAGATCGCGACGTTAATCGACCCGAATATTCAGCCCGCCGTACGTTCAGCCCGTCACAGGGCTTTTCTTAATGGAAGATGAATACGCGGGGTATGGGGAAATTGAAATGTGGATTTATAATTCCGCGCGTGAAAGTCGTTATGCAAACGCAGGAATGAACGGAATTTAATACAAGCTGTGCTCGCACGCAGTGACGAGTTTTAATGGAACTAATCTTTGAGCCAGCGACATAAAGCCCGGATTAAAGTAATTTCATTGAATCTCATTTTCCAACGGGTTTTCGCGAACTTGGAACAATGTCATACTTTTTGCTCTTATTGAAAGAAGCATCGTTCGCTCTTCACACGCCATGCTTATTCGCGCGCGCTCATCAGGCTCGTATATTATTCTTGCTTTAGTAATGTCGCGCGATACAGTCGCATCGTACGATAAAGCGGAAGGATCGCTCCCACATCGCGTCGACGCGTTCATAATTAATTATCGCGGAGCTGTTTGCACCACATTGCACCCAGGCTTTTCTTGCGAGGCCACGTAGAGTTACGCGACATTCCGTTTGTGGATAACCGAAACGTGCCGTAGGCCGCTGCGCCTCTGAAAAGGTTAAAACGGGGTCAAGCGTGCCGCATGCAAAACCGATGCGACCATGCGACCGGAGGATGCAAGATGTTTTCTGTCGCGGAAATTTACGACGCGCGGATTTCGCGTAAAGGAACTTACGGTGGTAATGGTGATTCGTTTCCGTTTCTCTATCAAGGTCTCTCCGTGTTACTAAGAGAGGAATGCAGGTATCACGTAAAACGACCCGTGTTATCATGATTTCACGGTGTGATAAAGGATCAGACAACGCGTTCTTTTCGCATTGTCTGATACGGCGAATTAACTAAACTCTCCCCGTATATTTCTCCCCGAGGATTCTTAACGGCTCGAGGATCGTTCTAATTGAAATAGATCTCTCAAAAACATTTGCTTTCCCGCATTCGCATTTTTCTCTCTGCTGAATCGATGACTCATCGGCGAAATCGTAAGAAAGATCCGACCACTCACGAGCTGATTACGAATGCACAATAACGAAAGCATTTTCCAGGATTCCGGTTTCTCGCACTAAGAAGCTTACCAATACGCCTGATCGGTTTGCCTTCATGAGGGGAAGAGAGAGAGATTAATTACGCAGAGGCATGTCGCGCAAGTGCTCCTAGTTTTTTCACGTTTTATTCATCGATGCGAAAAACAAAGATAGAGATTACAAAGATCAAGGAACTAATAGTAGCCGATCCTGTCGCCGCCATCGTTGTCACAGCAAGCGCATACGGATGAGATGAAAAAATCTGAAGCTCTTGTTTCGCATTTTTCATTCTTTTTTCCTCTCGTTCGTTTCTTCTTCTTACGTGATTTCTTTCTATCCGTGCAATGCCCACATTATGAAATATGATAAAGTAAGCTGCCGCTTGAAAAGCTAGATGGAAATGGAGGAGAACGCGAGGAGGAGTAGAAGGAAAAATTCTGAATAATTTCATTTTAATCATTACGACAAATGCGATCGAATTGAAGTATTTCGCGAAAACGAAGAAACGTTTCGAAAAAAAACGCGCTTGAATTTTATGGTCTGTATCGGAATCTCCGATACTGAGAATAGAGAGTTAAGGCATCTCGATGATATCTATTAGGAAATTTCTGCCGAAATCTAATGAATCCACGGTCGAAAAGAAGCGACGTTTTATCCGCGATACATAATTTACTTTTGAATGGACATCGGGCCATCGACTTTAACGTTTAAGAATCGATCAGGGGGAGAGGGGATGGCTTGGTACGATAAATATGCAACGTTTCCTCTACGACGTCTTCAGGCACAGTCGAGGGCGGCCGATTTGCGCTTGAATTTCGTGGACGAGCGCGTCCCGTCCGGATGCTCGAGAGGCCCTCGCAAACGAAAAGAGAAGAAAAAGAGAAGAGCGTCGGAAGGGAGATAGTAAGTGGAAATTGAGAAAAACGAGGAGGACCAGAGGCTGCTGCCGGGCTCCGGGATTCCACGGAAGTCTTAAGTTTCGAGAACGGGGAAATGCCGATGCGACTTTGCCCGGGCGATTGGGAGGATCGCTTAATCGACTCGTCGGTTCCGTAACGGCGCCAAAAGTATTTCGGCCGTTCCGCCGAGTTTTCGGAATGCAATTTCGTCCGTGCACCGCATCCCGGCGCGGTAAAAATACGGGAAACGCGTTTGCGGCAACGAATTGGCATTATCTGGCGATATCGTGTACGCGCGACATGATGATAATCTTCAACGGGACTTGGCTGTCATGGCGCGTGGCGCCAAGTGTGGGCGATTTTATGAAAGAAGGGGATTTGGATCTCCTCCGTTGGATGTGTCTCCTCACCTACGCGCATTCAATCGAGCCAGTGTTCCTCCTCCTTCTCCTCTTCCTCCGCTCGTCATTCGGTCGAGACGTTGTACTTTGGGCTGTCTCTTCCTCCGCGAAGCAATTTTTCTCTCCGACAGTGTTCTATATATCAATGCCAGTTCCGTGGCGTAAAATTTCGCGCAATAAATTCCGCGTTTATGCAATCCACCCTCTGTCCTGAAATAACTTTCTCGTCTTTGCCCCGGCGTCGCGGTAGCACAAATATTTACGTAACCCGGGGTGGCGAACGCAAGGAAAGAACCACCGGTCCGCGCTGAATTCGTTGATTTAATGTTCCGGCCGCCTAACGTCTATATTACCAACGTCTGCGTTACCGTGAAATCCGTGGTTCCGTGGCTGCATGTAACGGAATTTCAACGTACGCCGGATGGGCAAAGAGAGAAAGAAGCTGCCGCACATCTTGCGTAAATCCGCATGCATGGCGCGAGATGGCCCGAAATCGTCGCTTGCTCCTGCCGCTTGCGCCGCAGCACTTTGCCGCAGATTGCGGACAAATTCCTCCGAGAGAAAGTCTTCTCGCCGATCTGTCGGTCGGACGACAGCCAAATTACGAGACAAATCACTCGCGATATTCGGCCGAGACTTCAATTAGGAAATTATGGCAAGTCGCGAGATGCAAATGTGCCGCGAGAGCCGCTACCGTTGTCACTGTTACGCATTCCTCTTGACTTAATAGCTCCTCCAATAGCGAAGCACCGAGTTTACTGATGGAGCATGCTGTATTTCACCGTCGCCAATTTCCGGCCGCGTTCTATGGAACCGCGCCGCGACAGCGGCAAAGTCGCACAGCCGGGGAGAGTCGAATGTATGGCAAGCCCGGGACGAGAATCGATAAGAAGACAAAAGCGAATCGAGACGGACGGAGAAAGAGAAGAGGAAGAAGACAGAGCATTCGCTGGATGTAATGTAATATCGGCGCGAGATGATGATTTTCATCGACGACGCCGCGCGACTAACTTGATAAACGAGATTGATGCGCCGGAATCGCTAGCGTAAGATTCCCATCTTCGCGATCATTCCTCTCCTGGAATGATCCTTCGCTGACGAATGCTGGCCTCGCCTTCGCGTCCGTGGAGCGTTTCGCTCAATCGGCGTTTGCATTCAAACACGAGCGGCGTGAAAAAGAGGCGGCAGGGAGGGATCTCAAATGTCGAATTTGCATTCTAAGGTTATCTATGTTGTAACGCCAAGTGCTCGCCGTGAATCTTATGAAGGATACCCCGCCGTGCTCTGGAATCCCTCGTATACAGATAATATATTAATAAATCATGGCATGACGCGGATCACGCTCGCGATAACGCAATAACAGCGTTATCTACAACGTGCTCGCGTTGTCGGCTTCGACATTGGCATGATCGCGATTATCGCACGCTCTCCGTAAGCTCTCGTCGATCGATACGAATGGGAATCGATGGGGGATTATTATGTGGCTGGATAAAAAATGGGGTGATCCTACCGGGGAGGCGATGGCGAGACGTTGACGGAAGCTCGCCGAGTCGCGCCGACAATCCTCGCCGCACCTGTGGATGCAGCGGATGCTCGGCCGGATCATCCGTCTCGCTCAACGAAGAGCGCTCCGCTGCTTCTCGTTGAGCGCAAACACTTGAGGAATCGCTACCGAGAGATATCTCGCTCCCGTTTGCAGAAAATGACCCCCTATGCCTCGCTTGGCTCGCCGCACGCAGAGAAATTCCGATATTCGAGCGTTTAATCCCTGAAACGATCTCGCGCACGGATCCCGATTCTACTAATTTAATTGTACATTCGATGTATGCCTGGCCGGAGGTCCTTAAACGGTTTAAAGTATTAAGACGATCACGCGCGAACCTAGTCCACTTACACTCGCATATGATCTGCATGGAATACAAGAAGGGAACAGAACGGGGAAGGGAAAATAAATGCCCTGCCGCAAGTTGCAAACTCGAATTCAAGCGTATCGTAAATTGCATTTCATCGATCTCGTCGTTTGCGGAAAAACCAGAAACAAAAGAGACAGGGCTCTGGATGATGAAAGACGTAAAATGCCAACATGTGAAGTATAACGGGCAGACTCCGCCAGTCATCTGTTCCGGAAATGGCCTAGTACGGATTTTTCTTCCGAGAAAAATCCTCGCCAGCGAAATACAATTATACTCGCGCGTGTTCAGCCCGAGAGAAAGCGGGATTTTCATCTATCGTGTTCGTCTTTCGTCCATTTGCAAGCTTTATCGCGACATTGCCATACGTCTCGGTGAAGCCTCGGCGTTATTTTCTTTTGTCATTAACGTTAGCTTTCCGCAAACGCGCGAAAGAGATCGTTATTGAATCGTCGGAGAGCTTTTTCAAATTTAAACATCCGGAGAGGAGAATCGAGGAGAGGAAATCGGAGCGTTCGATTCGCCCGTGTTTGAAAAATGTTTTTCAACGTCACGCTGAGAGGCAGGTATTCCTCGAACAGAGAATCATCTTGGAAGAATCATCCTCGATCGCGTGACAGAAAGTCGGAGAACGCCGCATCGATGATGCCTAGACGTTCCAATATCACAACTTAAAGCGAATTAATGAATAGGTGACTGCATCCATCGCTGTTGATACAGCTGCGTTCGCTTACCATCATCATTGTTGATAATGGCGAATAATTAGGAGAAATTACTCTCCTCATGAGCAGGTCATTCGGCATTACGTTATGCACATCGATTAACAACCGATGAGACGTTAGTTCTCAACGTAATGTTCTGGAGAGAACTCTTCAGCAAATCATCTTTTTATTCGCGAGGCTGAAAAACGCGCTTGCGTGTCTGCTACGAGAGCATTATAACAACGAGAACAATCCCGAGAACAATCGGGATCTCGCCAACGATTAGCGCCACGTCGCTCTCGTTTTCGTCGCGTCACTTCGTAATTCGTCATTTGTAGGTTATGTAGGGGCGTACACGTGCGCGAGATTCGCATCGATTTACGACCACGCCGCTTGCGCGTCAATCCGCTTTCTGCATAACACACGATAATAGCGCGCACCAGCAAACACGCGGACACATCATACGTTATAGGTAATCAATCATTCGCTAATGAAGATGCGATATGCGCGCCAACGCGACGCGCGCGCGCACGCGAGAGTGAGGTTAGGTATTCAGTCGTCCGGATGCAGCGAATCCGCTTGCAGACGCAAATATGGCCGCAGACGTGATGTTAGCGTTCATACTGGCCTTACCGATCAAACGTCTCCATGCTGATTTCGCACGACCGGCATGCGTCCTCAACGACACCGGTAAACCGGCATAATCGTCCGATCGGCGTGATGTTGCTTCAGAGGATGCGACGACGAGTATCGCGCGTCTAGGATTGCGCGATTGGTTTTTCTCCACGAAAAGCGTGGGACGTAGAATTTTTGGACGTCGCGAATGCAAGATAAAGTCGGCGTTTAATGAAACGAAGAAATTTTGATCCTGGCACGCCCTCGCGACAGGATATCTCCTCCTTTCTCTTGAACTGCATGAGCGATGAATTGCGTCCTTATGATATCGATCTGGTGAATCGGTTATTGAAACGAAACCCATTAACGATATGCCGGACGCAAGTATGTCAAGTGACTTGCGATGGATCGTGTCAATCGCAGGCACTCGAGGGAGATGAGATAAGAGAACCGATCGGAAGGATGGAGAGGACCGAGCTGGATAGAGGATATCGGAAAATGTGATAATGATGATGATCGACTTGGTTCGACCGGCATCAAACAATTTAACGTTGCCGACATTCCATTTAAAAGATAATCCGCTGATAATTCGCCGCGCCAAAGTTTAAGAGATGCAGATGATTCCCCGTTCCGCAAACGCGAATCATCTCGCGTGCATCGTGAGTTGAAGGATTAAATAGCCGCGCCATTCTTTTCGCGAGAGATATACCCATCGTCAAATCTGAAACAGATCGAGCTTGTCGAGACATGCGACATGAAGGAAATCGCGGCGCGATTCGATATCGCTGACGAGAGCAGCGCGAAGGAGATTTCCCTAGACGAGATTAAAAACTTGCACCGTCCCTTGATGTGATTCGCAAGGAGAAAATTCGATCAGCCCATGCGCGCGTGCGCGCGCCCCTCGCGCGAGGAAGTTCGAATTTACATTTCGTTTCGGTAATGTATTCCCAGGCGGAAAACACGTAGCCCGTAATCCGTAATAATATTCGGGATGCGTATCGAATTTTCAACAAGTCGCCCTAACTCGCTAAAGTCCGAGCTTTTTTCTACCACCTTGCGCTTACTTATTCCGAAAGTTACGAGCATTAGCCAGTAGTCTGCCCTTAACCGTCGCGCCAATTAGCATACTGGGGCTCAAGGTGAAGCCGGGAACGTTAAGGATACGGTTAAGCCATGAGTCGAATAGTAATTGCCAGCGGCGAATCGAGTATGTGTTCCGAGTGATTATGCTCGACCCCTCGCAAAGTGCATCCCTCAATGGGTTCGGAAACAGTCAATCGTAACCGGAAGTGACGAAGAGAGTGGAGCGCCTCAATTGTCGCTTGAGCGTTCTCCATGTCTGAATCCGGGATGCATGAAACCGACCGTTCTGCAAAACGCGAACGAGCGATGCAAGATGGCGATCATAAACAATTGGCGTTGCCTTGACGGACAACGACGCGTTCCAGTTGCTCATCGATGCCGTTCTTTCAGTCTTAGCATGCGCTAATGCAATCCTCTCTTTCCGCGCCCTGCATCTCCTCCGCCCCGGCGCGATCCAGGTGAAACCTGGTGACACCTTGGCTGCTTTTTTGCAGCGCTCGTCCATATCGGAGAAGCTTGATGTCGCTGCTTGTTGCAAGACAAAACTCCGCCCGCTCGACGACGGGGTGTAGCTTAGCTGATAGAGCTGGAACGAGCGGAGGGTTTTACGGACACGGGGGAGCGAAGTTAATTGAAGCTTCATTAATTCGTACTTTAGCGAAGTGGTCTCCGCAGAATGCCAAGACAGAAGGGGCGAAGGAGAATGCTGAAGCAGGAAGCTCGGACTCGAAACAAAAGCATATTTTCCATCGTCTTGCCGCGCATCCCCCGGGGATCTACTTGGGAAATGAAAATGCGCGATGCGAGAACTTATTTTGCATTTGTCGTTTAACTTGCTGCCTTCACTACCAGTAAATTCTCTCTCTTTCTCTCTATCTTGGGGAGCGCGGAAGAAAGCGGGAGTCGTCGAGAGGTCTCGTGAAGAGAGACGTCTGCAAGTCTCGTTACGACCTAATAAGTTAATAATTCATGTACGTAATATCTCGTGCCACTCGGAACGTCTGTCGTGATAAAATGCAGTTTCCAATGTCACTTAAACGTGTATCGTTAGAGCGCCTTAAACATCTCGCAATACCTTGCATATCGCATCATCACAATTTCGGGTAACGATTGGACGCATTATTGAGCAATCAACTGATTAAAGGAACGAGCATCTTCTGAGAATGCACGCGCGTATAGAGTAAAATTATAAGAATCTCGATTAAAGCGTGCCTTACTTTCGGCTAGTCTTTTTACGATGATGGAGGATTCCTGAAAGTCGCGAATCGACAATCCCGCCGTCCTTGTTCCCCCAGCGCTCCCCCGCCGTACGCGCCAATTACAGATTGAAAACAGAAGCAAGGCGCGGGAGTGCGCGCGAAACTGGCTTCCTGCGCCGGGGAATAAACTAATTAAACTTTGGCGAGGATCACGAGACAGGATGGAAAATGCGTGACACGGCGAAGACACGGCAGGATAAAAGGAACGCTCGCGTATCGCGGTGTCGCTGATTTATCGCGTTCGATTGTAATGAATTTCCGATATCAGGTTAATAAACGGCGAACAGCAGCGGCGTGTACTCCATAGAGTCATTGCCGAGCAAAAAGATGAAGTTGCCGGTAACCTTGCATTATATCTGCACTAGCTTCGGCATTGCCGATGCCTTCCACGCCGCATCAAAGCTCCGAGCGTCATTCTCGAGCGGATACTTGGAGTTAAATTTCTCAGTCGTGCGGGCGAGCAGCGAGCGATTTTAGGTTTTCTGTGCTGCATTCGAACGCGATGGAATCTTTCGGGAAGGAATCGCGGCAGAGAAGAAGCGAGTCGCGCGCAAGCGAGACGATGCATTGAACTACATACTTGTCGATTATCGAAAAGTTTTCGGTTTCATGACGGCTTTTATCCGCCACGATAAACCAATAACTCGCCCGTACGAAATTACGTCAGAGGAATCCAACATTCGGAGTGGTTCTCGCGCTGATCTACCTACAATCGTCCACGATCGAAAGATGCATCTTCCATGCTCGAATGCCTCTCGTTCGAGATAGCTCGACGTGTTTTCAACACGCGGCAATGCGGAGAGGTGAAGTTTCCTGCGGCGTAATCGATTTTCCGAAAAGGAAGCCACGACCATCGCGAAGCATAGGGCTCGCGATCGCGCGCGGAAACTTGGAGCAGCAATGGAAACTTCTTTCGCAAATACAGGGCGCGTTCTCTGCGCGGAGCGCCTCGGGAAAAGCGGGCTCTCCTGTTGGAAGGATCGAGGCTCGCGCTAATGCTCGGAAAACACCGCGCGGCAAAAAGTCGCTAACGGCTTTGTTACGTTTGAGAATTGGCGCGAGCGGCTGCCGGCGCATCAACGGGAACGCGGCGGGGAAATCGCGTTTCGGCGCATACCGTTTGCCGCGCGGCAAACAAGTCGCTCTGCGGGCTTGAAGCGGCGTTTTCGAACGAGCAAAAAGTTTCCAATATGGAGTTCTTGGATTCGATACGGAAAAGTCCGCCGCCGCCGCCGTCTACTACCTGCCGTCATCAAAGTTCGACGGACGCAGATCCGTTGCGCGGATCGTAAACTGATTCCCACTACTGCCGAGCAAAGACGCGTGCACGCGCGCGCGCGTGCGGAAAGTTGGATCGAAAATTAAAACTTTTCCCATGAATAGTAACGCCGTTCTATCCACTGCCTTCCGCTGCCTTGTATCTCATTTAAGTTGAATAAGGCTTAAGGAGGATTATCGGTATCCGATCGGTTACATAGATCGTTATGAGGGAGAGAAACGCAGACAGGAACGAAGCAACGTCCAAACGATGGTTCATCCGAGTGACCTGCAAACTTATTCCGGACTTGTTTGAAAATTGCCGGCATTGTCGCCGAAGTAGCCGTTTACAGCCGAACTATCACTTCACGTCGCGTTGTTTCCTTCGCTCGAGCTCCTCTCCGTCGTCTTCATTTCCTGTTGCGGTCCGCGAACAATGCTCTCTCGACTCTAAATGATACTAATTGATCTCGATGGAGATTGATCGATTAATCGTCGCGCTGTTCGCGACCGACGACCTCTCGTCGATTTCTATGAAAATACATCGCGACACGCTAATTTCGCTTGTCGCGCGGAACTTTGGACGGTCTGTCGTCACACGGATGCGACGAAAATCCCGGATACGGAAGCGAGCGTGCACCAAGTACGCAAATTAAAAGTTTTTCTATGAATAATAACATCTCACCTTGCCATCGCGTAAAAAGTCGCTGATTTTTGCTTTTGATTTCTCTCTCTCTCTCTCTCTCTCTCTCTCTCTCTCTCTCTCTGTCTCTCTCTCTCCCTCTCTCTCTTCATACATATATATAGATGCGTCCTTCTTCCGGAGAGAAATTCGTATTTCTAGACGAGTAGTCTAGCAGTCTCTTGATGGGTGTGCGGTTACGCAGCAGATTAAAGATGCATTGCTCGATATACAAAGGAGAGAGCGCGAGAGATGGAAATAACGATGCGCCCGTAGCACCAGCGAGAAACGAGGCATTAAGCGTGATCGAGAAGTAATGAGGACGACTTCCACTTGGGGATCTAAGATGATCATCGGGCGAAGAGGAATTCTTGGTTGTTTCGTTTGCTTGCCAGAGCGAATTCGTAAGCAGTGGCAAATTCGCGGGTCAGCACTCGCGATCAAAAGTTACGAACGGAATGAGTAGCGAAACGTTAACGTTAAAGGAACAGTTGAAGATGATGCGGCACGTAGAGTCGCGCAAAATGAGATGTCCGTGTTCGCAGCAGTCGATAAATCTGAAAGATTCGCGGGAAGAATCTGTCATACTTATCGCACAAAACTGTTCATCTTTCGCACTAGCGACAACGTATCTCTAGACTTGACGGTCGAGACGCGCTCGGAAAGCCTCCGGTGTGTACAGGGCATTGTATCATATTTATTTTTTACGTAATAAACCCGATACACGGCGGGCGACACCCCTTGGTTCATATCCCCGCGATTGGATAGTTGGCGCGCATCGTAATGGGCTCTAAAATTTTATTATACTGGATATTAACAACCCCGACCCCCTATTGCTCGCAGATTGGATCCGGGTACGAAGAATTATCACGGCATCTCCGCCCCTTTCCTCTCAACATCCACCCTTCGTTGAGACTCGCTTTTTCTTGCTTTTTCTTGGAAACCAAGCATGTGCCCGCTGTTGATCGCGTCAACTTGGAGTACGCGATTGGATCTTGCTTAATTAACGTTTCGATAGCCTTTCGATCCATCGTAGTCGATCATCATGCTGTGATGTTTACGAATCTTGCTCGAATGCCATGAAGTGTCTTCGAGTTTCCCTTGCGTTCGCTCGGTGCAACTGACGAGCTTTCTTAAATATATTTTCAGCGGTCCTTCTTGGAGGCAGGTTCTCGATGAAAAAACAACGCGATCGAGACTCCAACTTCCGCGTGAAAATTCAATTTCCCGGTAACATTCGAGTGCGTTGCTTTGAACTTCGGAATTCCGAATTGTTGAATAAAGGACAGGAGAGGGCATCGGGAGCAATTTTAACTTTGTCGCGTGACGATGACGAACGCGATTTCCCACGTGCGATTTTATATTATATCAATGCGAACAGCACTACTCCACCGGCTTGCTTTAATGCGGAAATTTCACGTATTTCGATCGATCGTAGTTGAAATTTCGGCTGGCGCGAGGTTCTCCTGAATTTTGCATAAGAATCGAAAAGTAATTAGCGGCAGGGAATTCGCGAATCCGTTTATCGAGCTGATCCGCCCGCGGCCACGTCCGCATGTTATCATGCGCGTTAAATGCCAGTGCACGGCATACTATTTTTATAATAAACAAATAACCGACATGCACCGACACGCTCGGTATCACTTGAAAATTGGATTTACCGTCGGTAAATTGCGTCGTAATTGCATCACCGAAAATTACGCGAGTTGCCGATGTGTGGAAGATTATTCGCCACGCCCTGCGGCTACCGATCATGATTACGCAGCGTCGCGATGATAGTAACTGTTGCTTCTATCAATGCTTCCTTCGTGACTTTGATTTCCGCTAATTAAATATCGCACTCGTCGATTGTTCGTGCAGAACGGATCTGTCGATTCGAAGTGCGAAATCTATTTCGGATTAATCGAGGAGAAAGAAAACCAACCTCACATCGTCGTTCATTGTACTCCTCTATTGTTATAATGCCGACATTATTAAGGTTCCCCGTCGTTCAACGTTATTAATATTCTCCAATATCGAGGAAAATATACTTTTTTGACCTATCTGTCATTCATCTATCCTCTTCTATTACTTTTTTCTTCTTTTTTTTTCTTTTTCCTCGTCATCTTTCCTGCAGCATGCACGGAGATAAAAATTCCGCCGAGATAATATCAACGGGATACCGCGTGTCGTTTCGGAATTACTTGATCGTTTGATCGCGTTTACAATTTTACGTCGTGTAATGTCGACCTACAGGCAGGAAGCAAAGTTCAACATTTCGCCCTGATGGCGGCATGGTTACGCGACTATCGATCGAAGAGCAGTCCATCGTAATGCAGCCTGACGCGTACTGCCCGAAATTGAATTCGTGCTTGTGCAACGGGACAAAGGCCAGCCGATCCCAATCGTATCAAGGCCTCTGACCCGCACGAAACAATAGTCGCGATTATCCATCAGAAATCTTCGTTTCGCCAGGCCGTTGTTAGACGCCGGTGCGTCCCCGTGGGCATTAACGCGCGCCGACCAAGCTGGCATAATGCGCAATCAGCGTGCACCACGAAGAGATTCCGCGATAGCGACAATTCGCAGCCGCGGTTTGTCCGCATCGCGCGGCGAACGTGCGTCATTAGCGCGCGACCGCACTCGTGAATTTCGATCCGTTGTCATTGGCACGAGCGTTTTCGAGATTCCCTTCGTCGTGATTTGGAACGTCGCGATTATACGATACGCGTGTGTCGAAATGAAATTGCGGAAAATGTCACGAAAATTAAATCGATGTTCTCCAATCCGGGGGATTGTTTTCTCGAATCATTTTTCGCGTGATCAACCTACCCTCTCAATGCCGCTTCGCGTGCGTCGAGATGTTCATCCTCGCGCGGTATCGTCGAAGATCGATTATTCGAGCGATTGGACGAAACGGCTAACTGCGAGGTGCTTAATTAGAACGTGATCATTAACGCGCGCTATCTGATATAATTGACGAAGGCTCGACCGGTCGAGCCAATTACAGAGATGTCGATTCTTCGAAGATTACGAAAGATATACGAAGATGGCTTTTACAAAAGCGAAGATTTCGGATTCCGCTTAGAAGCACGCGCCGTAATGTTCATTTGATGAACACCGCACTACCGTTCAACTCGAAGCTGATAGTTGATAGATAGTCCTGAGGGAAAGGAATGATACGGGTCACCATTGGCTGTGTAATATTCATATCACGGCGACAGCGAGCCGCCAGAGAATACCAAGGATCGGTAAGTGGAGCTGACACGCGCGCTTTCCAAGTGTCGATTGACATATTTGTCTAATTTTCACGAACGTTTTGCGAGAGTTACCGCAAACGAGCGCCACGCAAATGCGAAAAATTGGCGCTGTTTCACGAAAATGTGTGAAGTATTTTCTTTTTCCGAGACATCCGTCTGGCGTTTTATGCATGCGCGAATATTTCTGATTATTTTAAATTTTACGTGGAATCCAGCCCTCTCCGTCGAACACTGAACATTTTTATTAACGCCGGCGCATTCTCTTCTCTCATGAACGCCATGTGCGCTAAAATTCCATCGAGGATACCGTTCGTGATACCGACTTGATAGACTGACGCATCAAAGAAGGAGAGAAATTGTCGAGGAACACGCACGAGAAAATATATTCTTGATAACCCGTTTCTCCTGTCGAGTCTTCCTATGAGCGAAATTAAGAATATTCAAAGCATTGATGCAGAACTCGAAAAAGAGAAATCTTTTTTTTCCATTCCTGTCTAGCTGATGGAAGCAAAGTAGGACCTCGTCGAAGAGTACATCACGAGCCTAAGAAAGGCAGGAAGACCAACCGACATCTTGTCCTTTAATGCTCCTTGATCCCTTGTCCCTTAATCTTTGCTCGAAGTGGAATCGTTTCTTTGCAGCTTCACGGACGGAACGAATTAAGATGCCTCTCGAAGGCATCAGATCCCAGTATGGCATGAAGCGGACCACGATGTGCAGGCGTGCACTTGCACTTGCGTGTGCACACGCAGAAAATGCAAATCAGTCAGAGACAAGCGGCATGGAAGTGGTGATTGGGTTTGCTTAGGTGCAAACAGCGAAGGCTTGCTCCGAACGGAGCTCCAAATGGAGCTCCGAGTCTTCCGATTGATGAGGGGAACGACGAAGGGGACCAGCTACACGATGATAGGGTTTACGGAGATTGGGCAACACAGACGTATCGCGGTGATAATTATCTATCCTGTCTCTCGATGGTACAGGATAGGAACCGTAACCGCATATCTTCTTGCATTGCTACGTGCGCACGTGTGTCCGTGAATCCGCATAACGACACGTCTCGACGTGTAAACGCGAGACACCCAAAGCGCAGTAACTGGAGAAGAAGAGAGGCGTATGCGTCTACTTAGACATATTAGCAGTATCCGGGATTCCCTCTCCGAGCCGACTTCGGCATCGCTCGCGTATAGCTTGTTGAAATACTATCAGCTGTAATTAGCAAAATTACGTCACGGAAATCAGCAGGCATATTGAGGCGTTTCTATCTATTATCTATGTAGAAGGCGAGTTTATGCCGAGAACAGCCGGCAGACTTATCGAGATGCATCGATCCGGAAGACTCATTTGAGATAGAGCTGCGATATATCGCGTGTTATCTCAGAGATTCGTTGATCGCGTCAGTTATTTAATAATAATGGGAAATGTGATATTCGTTACAGTGAAACGAAGATCAGAAGTCTGCCTCTAGGCGCGAAAGTTTAGATGGTGCGATAAATTGTAGCTTGCCATTGTTAATTTTTGATAAAGTGAAGAGAGAAACATGCATTTTACATTTTCGGTGCGTGTAAACTGCAAGTTTCGAAACTCTTACGCATACGCACATTGCGTATGTACATTGACATCGCCGAGCTAGGTGTTCCTTCATTTTGGCAGACTGGTCTAAACTCCTTGAATATATATCCTCGTTAATTACAGAAGTTTGTTTAGACTTGGCGCGATAGCAGTCATAATCCAAGCGGAACAGGATGCACACAGTTGACATTACTTTATGTGCGCAGATTTGAGAGAGAGAGAGAGAGACAGAGAGAGTCGAATCATTAGCGCGAGATGGCTCGCGGGAATCTTCTTAGCTGTTGCTTGAAATTATCGTTGCAAAACAACGCAGAATTTTATTGTATCGATCAGAAACCGAACTGCTTTCCGAGTATCCGATATCGAGGAGAGCCAGAGACTCCGGAATCACGAAATTAATCACGACTTTGCGGTTCTTACTATCAGAGTCCACCGAAGCACTTCCAGTTTCCAAATTGCACTTTGCCATTGATGTCCCTTCCCYCCCTCCCTCCCTCTCTCTCTCTCTCTCTCTCTCTCTCTCTCTCTCTCTCTCTCTCTCTCTCTCTCTCTCTCTCTCGCGTGCGCTTCTGTGTAGGTGCGCTTTTCGGGAAAAACAGATGAAATGATGACATCCCACATGTTCGCGGATGTCTGCCTCGCGATCTAAACTGGCGTTTATCTTCCCTGGCGCAATCTGCACGCGAAACTTTCCTTCCACTTCCTTCCTTGTCCCCTGAGAACTCTCGTCGTCTTTAAGGCATGCAATCGGTCGTTGAAATCCGATTGTTCGGCCTCAAAGGCTCCTCCGTACATCGGCGTCTCTCCACATCAAACAGTCGCGTGATCCCGCGGAAAGGCTTGCGGCGACGTATACGATTGCAATACTTGAGACATTTCGTGAGGATATTCCAACCGTGAGACGCGATTTCCAAGATGTTAATAAAGACAAGCCTCTTCGCAGGTCTCTTCTCCTGCTGCGATGCTTTTATTTCCCGAATACTGTACATTCTCGTCGGTCAATCACGGACGAGAACTCGTAAATTCGAGACGCTTGCAAGTTTCTCACTTCTTTCCCCTTCACGTCCCCATTCGTCCGGCTAGCTCCGATGAAAGAAGTCGCACGTAGAAAATGGAAGGAAAAAAAGTATCCTCTATCCTCCCTCCGCGCCGTTATTAGCACTGAAAGTTTAATCGCCTCGATCGGTTAACGATTTTCCGTTATAACGACGGAGAACTCGCCGAAATGTCTCGGAGCAATGATTTTCATCAAGGAAATGTCTATAACCCGTACTTGTTAAGGAGTATATAAAAGAGTATATAAGAGTATATAAAGGACGGGAGAAGGAAGCTAGTCGCGCGACTCCTTGCAGTTCGTCCTTCATCCGTCTTGTTTTAACTGCGAGATATTTAAATTCGAACGTTCTCATTGCGCCTTCCGTACGCGCGGAACGGACCTTTTCCCGTGCGCAATTAAAAACGCATTCCCTCGCACGGAATGTATTCGGTGTATTCATCGCGCGATACACGCTACAACGTAACCGCATATGGCTCGTTGCGCGGCCGCTAGTTTCCGAAGCTTTTTTACATCTCCACATAGAGATGACAAGTGCTGCAAACTGCAATGGCAGATCCGGATTAACATAAAAGAGAAAATCGCGACGCGCCAGTTGAAACAAACGAAAAGAGACCACGAGGCTTGAATATGCCGCTCATTAGTGGAATTATCATGCAGACGCGTGTCCGTTTCATCGATCGCGCAATAGAGTACGTTCGCTTTGACGCTCGGGATGGCAAAACGATGGGCGCAAGGAGGATACGTCGTCGAAAATGCACAATCGCAACGATCGAGTGTCAATCTCTCGTAATTATCGACTGGAAAACAGATAATCGGCAGAAGGAGATCGGGAAACGGACTGATCGGAGGATGAGATCGGAGAACGGGAGAATAAGGGAGTTTGATTTCCACGGGGAAGCAGCGGACAGGGAATCGCGATAATAAAAGTCAAAACGTACGAGCGAGCGTCCGTCCAGATTAGACATGTTTTTTTCTCGGACGTTCATTTCATCTCGCGTTTCCGCGTTACGATTGAACGCTCCGGCATACCGAGGAGGCTCGACAAACTCGACAGACTCTCGGGAGTCTTCCTCTCCCTCCCTCCCTCCCTCCCCATTTTTCGAGATTGCGCGGATATTGAAATGTCTGGAAGAGAGCCAGCGCTATGGTAACGCAGTATCCGAACAACACGTGCGAGATTTTTCTATGACCAGTGATTAATAGTATATCTTTCTCTCTCTCTCTCTCTCTCTCTCTCTCTCTCTCTCTCTCATCCGCATGCAATCGCGCGCCTCGATAAATTCCGCGCTGCCGATCGTTCAATCGAACGATCCACGCGCGCTCGCGGGAAAGTCAGTTAATATTTCATCTTACTTGTTATATCAGTTAATATTTCATCTTACTTGTTATATCAGTCATTCGTGATAGACGTGTGTTTCCGTTCTAAGCGCGCCTAAGAACAAGAGAAATGAGGACTTAAGATGCATCACTGGCGACACTTCGCGGAATTGAATTCGCAACGAGGACATCGGCAACACCTGCGAGGTTCAAAATAGATATAAGATGGATGTCAGAATCAGGAGGGGAGTATCAAGAGATCACGTAAATGGTATAGATGATAGCCGGTTGGCAGGAATTAGAAAGAATGGAAAACCAAACACCTGGATGGCCTCCAAAACGTTGATGCGAGTTGCGACGACGACATTACGGGGGGATAGGTATACTGGATAAAATACGGACGACATAGTCCTGTAAGAAGAAGAAGAAGAAGAAGAAGAAGAAGAAGAAATAATAGATGGTACTTATTATTTCGTATATCGTATTCGTGGCATCCGTATGACGTATCGCCAAGGCCGGGAAAAGGATTGGATGCATTAAATAATTCGTACAAGTCATCGTTAGGCATCATCGATCATGTTACGCGTGTCGCCTCGTACATGCCGAATGAGTTGGTTTCGTCAGTAATCGCGTCCGTTGAAACTTTGTCCCAAAGAGATGGCAAGAAAAGTTTATTCCAAACTTGGTAGAGAAACAGAATTAAGAGTGAGTAACGCGCGACTTCATCCGACTCTCCCTTAGCATAGTTCGCGTCAGGCTGACACCTTATCTTGCCCGAGACGAATTCGCCAGGACGAGCCTCCATTCTCGAGATTTCTCTCGAAGGGGAATCGAACGAACCATTGTTTTCACCTACTTGGCGACAAACTCCATCCGGTCGGATCGAAGATGCCCGGATTCGGGCGAATGATTTTATTCACGGTCGAGCGAACGCGTTAAAGAAAATAAGAGGAAAGATCGATCCTCTCTTCCACGCTGTTGAGAAACGAACTTAAAGATATAATAGATATATTTTCAAGTTGCTCACCTGCTTCGAGAAGTACACAGCTGAAAAGAGCTCGTCAGGCGCGAAAAGAGGGACGGAGGGGCGTTTCGCAGATAATAAAATGGTACCAATGAAAAAGTATCCGCTCTAAGAAAGAGATGCGAGCTTTATCGCGACGATCAGAACGAACGAGAAAGCTCGGACGACAAGAAAACCGATCACCGATAGAGTGCAACAGCAAGATATATTTAGCTGTTTCTTATACGCGGCGATATATCCGTCCTTCGAAACAATGGTAGGAATATTGGAGGTCGCGACCGCAGATCGCTGCTCGACGATTAATTGCACGAGATGACTCGCGATGCTCGCGTGAGTTGAAACAGAGCCGATAAACGTTCCGACATACACGAGCAAACGTTGGGATATTCATGGACGATGAATTCCGCTCGTAAATATAATTATCGCGACTTAACTTTCGCTTAGAAACTCTTGCCAAGCGAGGAATGAAAGTGTACGAGGACAAACGCCATGACGGTATGCCGTGATTAAAAGGTGTAACGCAGACGATAAAGGACACGAGGAGAGCAGCATTTACGCGAGGTCTGCAGGATCCATAGCTTGGCAAAAATTTCAGGATAGACGCAGGAATGATAAATAAAGGCGAATAAAGACGAAAACTTTCTAAATAACGTTCTTCCTTTAATCCGGGTTTATTTCAGTTATAACAGTCGAGGTCGCATCATCTGAGCTGCGACGTCATTAAGCTGACGGAATTGATATCGAATGAAAATGGGGAAAACCTTCTCGCTGCCGCTCATCATTACGAGTCACCGATACGACGGTGTTTTACAAATGAATTATTGAAGAGGGCCTTAGCGGTTGATGGAAATATTTAAAACGGGTCGATACTTTCAGCTAACGTGCGTCTGGTATCGACAAGCCCGACGCTCGTACTCCATGTTCTTTTTCCGCAAAGCCTGGTCTCGTTTACCTCCTCTCTCGCCCGCTGCGGCGCCCTCTCATCGCTCCTCCATCATCCGTGCTTTTCTAAATCGTTTTTTCCTCCCCGACTTTCCTCCCCATTCAGATCTTCCTTTCTCCGATTGCACTTCGTCGCCGGCGTCCCACGTTGCGGAAGAATACGTCAGAGTGACGTCAACAAATTTTATTTCGCTCACGCGCGGTCACGGATGTGATTCGGGTCGCAGAACTGGCGGAGCTCTTTGGGTCACGTAGTAAGACGATAGAGCGAACGAGATTTTTGGCACAATTATGGCGCTCATCGATTCTAGAAACTGTCGATTCACGATTACACCGAAATTCCTCGAAGAGAGCTGCACAAAGTGACTTGGTAAACAAATATCGGGAGCAATTTTAGATTGGACGAAGGAGGCGGCGAATGCGTTTCTGCTTGGATTTGTTGCACTTATTCGCTGGCCATTCTCGCAAATTTTCCGCGTTTATATAAACCGGTGAAAACTTTCCGCTCTTTGTTCAATCTATGCTCAACACAGTCAAAATACTGAATCAACGAGGTAAACTGCGGAACTCGTTACACCATGCATTTAAAAACAAAAAAGAAAGAAAGGGGGCAGAAAAATAGTGGAAAAAATCGATATTGATGAATCTGTCAGTATGCGCTAGCAACTTGGTTGCTTGTTGACTGGTCGTAAATAGTTGCGAAATTTAGAAACAAATATTTCATGAAGGCCCACGGAAGGGGCCTCCCTCCGCTCGTTAATAGCCGTTTCTCTGGCAGCTGCATTCCGCGTCAGCAACTATCGATCGCGATCGTATTGTTCCGCGTCGCAAGAACTGGAGCATCCCGATGCAGAGCGGACGATACCAAGCAATAGATGACAAAGAAACAATATCGATAGCACGTTCCCTCTCGTCGTCGTGTTAAACTATTATTATATATAAACGCACATTCGAAAACGTTACACACCGATTCGATCAGCAGCGAACGATCGCTCGATCGCTGATGACTCGCGAGCGTTGCGGCTGACAGAAGACCAATGATCGGACGATTGCTCCTTCATTTCGTTTGCAGATGGAAACATTTTTTCCAGCCGGCAGTTTACGCATCGGTCAGGACAGGGCAGACAATATTTTCCCGCCCGCGGCCGCGGCGGACGACAATCGGTGTAGCGCGCTTTAGAAAAATCGATGCACGCGGAGCAGATCCGCGACTGACGCGCTTCCGTTCCGCTGAAAGCGCGAATCATGATCCCGACCGTCGTTCCATCTCGGATCCCTTCTCGTTCAGCGTTGCTCGCGAGTAAGCGAGAGCAAGCCTCATCTGTAGCCGGACGGATGCTGCGTCAATAGCCGACAGCTACGCGGAGCATAATTGAGAGGCAGCGCGCAAGCGGATTGCAGATTACAAACGTCCACTTTGCCGCGAGCGATATTGAACGTGCGTATCACCGCCGTTTCGCTGCGCGAATCCGAAGACGATCATCGATCTCGCGCGTTCGATGGTCGACTCATTTTCAAGTTACGTAATTGCCCACCGGATCGAGCATCAAGGGGTTGTTCTGTAACCCTTCTGCCTATCCTAAGAGCGCAGAGTTGTAAGCAATCGCCACTTGGCGAGAGTCGGATGAGGGGTTGATTATGCGACGTAACGCGCGCGTTGTTCTGCGCGAGGAAAAGATTCTTTCGATCGCTCTTCCTCTTAAGGATTCCGTTCGCTCTTGAAAGAGAAGATCTTAGTCGGGTTCCTCATCGAGCTGCACGAGTAATGATATTTATTTTATGTCACGCAGGGGCAACACGCCACTATTGTTATCCTACTCGGTCAGCTGACTAAATAAGCGAGTACTTATTTTTCTTAATGATTGTATCATTATGCTCGCATGCACACACCAATCTGTACAAGGTCGCGAGTCTAATGCCATTCGATGCCATTCGGATTTTTCACTTCAGCATTGCGAGAGCTTGACGTCAACCAACTCGGAATACGAGTCTGTTGATGCATCGCGGTGTAAATCGCTAATATCGAAACGTAACGATTATCTCGTCGCGTATGATGCGAGGATTCTCGTTTTTCTCGAGGACAAGTCGACGAACATTCCGCGCGCCCCTAATTCCGTTATTTAATCATTCATGAAGAATGCATCGCGGGATGCATGTGCTGTCATGCATCTGAAACGATGCAGTAACCGGGTCGTCGTTAGAATCTACATTTAGCGGGCCAGCAACACAACAGCTATCCGTAATTGTTTATATTTGCATATAATTATTATTGTTCGCTCATACAGAACTGGTAATATGAGGCTAACAAGAAAGTTCTAACCTGTTAGAAGGCTCTTCTCTCATTAGCATCGGCGGAAAAGGACGTGGAGAACGTGATGTCAGCAAACCGCGGATGTATCTTTGCGGCAATGCGGAATGAAAGACACGGACGGCATGCTGTCTGGTTAGCAAATCCGCATTCGCGAAATTGCATGCGGAACAAATCCACGCCAGCATAAAACGCGACGTAGATCGATGCGATTTTTGCAATTTTTGCGCTGATCCGGGCGCAGAGCCCTGAATTAGCAAAAAAATTTCACGGAGAAGAGACGATCGCTCCCGCGTTTGGTCTACGCGACACGCAAAGTGAGATTGAACGAATCGATTTCTCATTCTTCTTGAAGAATTCCGAATTCGATTCGAATATGCGGAGTACGCGGGAGAAGCGCACTTTTCGCGAAGTAAACTTTGAGGAAGAGGTAATAACGCTTCGTGATACGCCGTGATCCATGAACGACGGTATTCTCGACGATTGATACGTTATGCACGCCTTATCGCGAAGAACGCTAATCGAAACTCACACATTCCGTCAGTTTCAAGGCGATTACATAAGTGGCGGCATGAATGTTCTTTCATGGACGCTGCTACTTTGGCAGCAAACAGCAAAGAACGCGTAAAGATAAAGAGCATTTCGAATTGCAAAGCATTCGTGCAAGAAGGAAGAGGTCTCTCGTTTGGATTTCCGCAGCTCGACGATGTTCCTTGAGCTTTTCTCGAATATCTAACTGATCTTATACGTTAGCTCCCGGCATTATCGTTGAATTCGGCAATCGTATTCCACGCTTTCCCAAAAGATATTCCGGGATCGCCGTCGCAAAAGTTCGCGAAACGGAACGAGAAATGTATATTCGTATTCATTATCGTCTTAAATCAGTTCTTAAATCAGTCGCATCATCGCAGCAGCTTTCATCGTGAGCGTTCTGTGATGACGTTTCGATAATGTACCGAAAGTATTCCTCGCGATATACTCGATTCCACTCCCCGCTTCATTTGAATACAAATCTTTGATCTTATCAACTTATCGATCATTTTAAAGCTTATTACAGAAGTTTAACCCAACTTTAATTTAGTCATGGATGCCTCGAACGCGCACACAAGCAGCGCTGACGTGATTACGAGCGGCTGAACTTGTTGCGGGGTGTCCGCTGAGCGCTAATCGAACTCGGTTGCTCGGTGCAACTCTCGAAGGACTTTGCGCGTTTAAACAAATCGCTTATAACGGAACGCATCGATGGAACTCCAATCGAGAAACTCTCCTAGCCATCGTGTAAACGCGTGATCCTTGATGGCTGCAATTTTCTACAAACCGTGCGACTCCACATAATCGCGGATCTGTCGAGTCGCGGGAATCGCAAACGCGTCCTGCAAGCGAGAGTAGCAACTCGCCTCGACGATTTTCTCGAGGAAAGTGCAACGATGAAGCCACAGCGTCCTCCTCCCCTTCGCTCCTCCTTGAGATAAGTGAGATGTGTCCTCAACGTGACGGCGGTGTTAGCTTACGCCGCGTTGGCGATAGGCTCATAATTAGGCGCGTTAATTTCGAATGCTAATGCTCGCGCCGCGACGCCAAGTATCACCGAAATACCGCAAACCGCAATCCCTCGCCACGCATCGGATGCAATCCGTGCGTTGCCAGTGGTCGGTGTGTTATCTGCGTACTATTAAATATCGAGAACTCGCTGCGCGCGGGTGAAACACCGAGGGCTCTCGTATCGTCGATACGGAACTCGCGGAAAATCTTTGATCATAATAAACGAGCTTTCAGGTACAGCAATATCCGCATGCGCGTTGCGTCACGTTCGATGGGACGACGCGACGCGCGCGAATGGTTTTAACGAATCGCGGAAATTGGTATCGATGCTTGCATTCCACCTGCGGAAGCGCCGTCTCTTTGGACAACGATACACCGTACGCAGACGGACGAGATAAATGCGCAGGAAGTGACGAAGCATTAAGGACTTTAGGACGTGGCTTCTCTGAATGTATCACGCGTGGAATCCTATCTAAGAGTGCGCCAGTTTCTACATTTCTTCTTGTTACTTTATTATTATTATTTTTATTATTTTATCAAATCGATTAATAATATTCGCGAGAGGTTCGATATAACTTTCATCATTAAGATTGTATTGATCTTCGAAAGGAATACCTTGCGCGGGAAAGAATTCACGAATACATATCGATGTTTTATTTTCAATAAAACATTGATAAAACCAAACGGGAAAGTTATTGATCATCCTGGATAAACTTTGAGGAAATTTAACAAGAATTGTTTGATTATTCAATAAAGAAAACCAAGAGATACCGGAAAGTCACTCGCATGTGCAGCGAGTGCGCTCCGAGTGCGCTTCATCGCCATCGGATGTTAAATAGAAATTGGTGGTCGCTGGGTCTTACCTTCGCAAGGACTCCGCACAGTGCTGCCAATGTGAGGAACGGAAATGTAGCTACCTACCCTATCGCCGAAGCTCGAGGCAACTTACCTTTCGCGTATCTTCGCGAAATTTGCAAAGCACGAAAATCCGTAATCCATGCGTAATATCATTCGTTTCACGATGACGTCAGATTATACTTGCAGGAATCGGGAAAGGAAAGGAGCAATCGTGTTCGAATAACACGTACAGATAAGTGGTCCACCTACCGATCGGAGGACTCGATGGAGTACGATCAGAAACTGGTGAAACTGGTCTGCTTTACCAACGCGAACCTCCGCACTGCTCGTAGGTAAACGTCGGAATGCCGCATGGGCGACAGAGGGTGCAAACCTACGGCTTACCCTGCGAGCGAGGGGGTGAACTCGTTGGACGCGGCACGTGCGCCCATCGAAGCGGCATGACGTCGTCCGCGCGATACGTTCACGCGCGCGCGTTTATGCTGATAGTCTCTCGAACGTTAACGGATGTGCACAGCGATTACATCGTTACTCAAGCCAAATTTGCGCGGTTGTCTGATTATGCTTGCGGGAAGCATGAATCTAATGATACCCTTCCCGCGCTCCAAGTCTCCCTTCGAACAGCGATCAACGCGTATGATCGCGCAAATGATTGTTACGCTCGTGAGGCTCGGAGGATCGAGTTTATCTCGTTGAGAGAAGTCGCGGATGGATTCACGTGACTACTTTTTATCTCGACTTTTTTAAGCGATAATCCTAATTTGCGATTTATGATACGAACGATACGCGAGCGACTATTAGAAATCCGAGGAGTATTACGAAATCGTTAGAAATACGAAAACTGCCGTTATCGGGAGCGAATATGAATATTTTTCACCCGGCAATAATCGTCTCCAGCAAGAATCGAGAGATCCGCGCGCATTGGCTTTGATAATAATGTCGGGACGTATTATGCTAGAAAGATAAATAGGAGATTCCTGTCGTTTCTTTCGGTTTACAGCTCATTATTATAAAGATCCGTCATAAAAGCTTTTATCGTGCATGAAGCGGGACGATACTTCCGCCGCGCGACACTTTTGCCTTGTTATCATCATCCGGATTCATTTGAGCGATGAGATAGAAGCGAATCCCGATAAACATCTCCATTAAATGGTCGGTTATAAAGTCAATATACGCTTTAACAAGAATCAGGAGTTGATTCGCAGATAGAATTTCGATATTGCTGTCTCCGCCGATTTTCGGAACTCTGAATTTTCGATACGAGGAATTTTATAAAATACTTGAATCGAGAAATCTCGATCGCTTTGGCGACGCCAACAGAAACTCGCACGTTGTCGAACTGCTAGAATTAATATGAAATTTAACGATTTGTGCCAATGCAGATGAAAGCGCGCACGGGAAAAAGATGAAGAAGTGTCCCGCATTGCGATCAACGATGCGCAGTTGAAGAGGCAATGGCGAACGACACGCTTGCCGAACAAATCAATTTTATGTCCGACTGCTCGCTTAAGAGAGTTACGATTTTTTTCTGAGGTGATTGTTGCCTGGCTGTAGGTCCGCGATCCAAGAAAAGAATTATAAACTACATCGCAGATTAAAAACAAATGCATGCTGAGACGAAACGCGTCGATATAATTAGCAGCGATCGTCTAATGTTTCAATATTACAGATGTTGCTTATACGTGTTTATATTTGTTTCCGGTATCAGAAATCTTAAAAATATAAGAGATTAAAGAGACCGAGTGACGTGGAAAGGTTTAAAGTTCGCCAAGAACAAGATCGTCCGTTCGCCGTATTGATTTTCGATTAACACGATGAGAAATTATACCGGATGAATATACTTTGACCGGACAGTCGAGGCGAAAGTGAAAAACGGGAAAGGATTAATCAGACGGAAAAATGGATGCCCAAGTAAAAAGTGCAGTTTCGGATTGTCGAAACGTACTGCTCTTAAGCCGTACTGAGAGAGATAAAAGGCGCACTTTGTCTTTGTCGAGACACAGTCGCTCTGAGAAACAGCTAATTTACGCCTCTCGGACAGGATTTAATACTGCAGTCCCGTCGCGCGGCGAAGAAAACATCTCCAGATTCGCGTTGACAAAAATCCATGATGGAGCAGCACTTTTACCAGCGTATTGTTTTCTAGCAATCTGCGAACGCGCATGTGGATACAATACGTTTCTATCCACTCGAATGTACAACCCGCATGGAGTACATCGCGCGGCGTGACAGTACAATAAATAACCGATTGAGAGAAAGAAAAAAAAATGCAAAGTTAATATCGCGAGTTTGGCTAATGCTCGTCGAATTCGCAACGCGAAGGAAGCGAGAACGGAATGACGTTTGATGACATGAGATGAACCGAAACGGAACACGAGACACGAAAGAGACTCGCGAAAAATTAGCGCACGACGAGTGTGCGATGCGCTTCACGTTTCAGCGAGACGAGAAGAGGGCGATAGGAAATACGTGTTGGATTTTATTCTAAAAAATTCGGCGTGATTCGTAATTGGATGTTCTTCCATCGTCGGAACACGCTTAAGCGAGGAGCCGATTACTTAGTAGTCCCGTAATCGTGAAAAATCTCTCCCGCCGCAATAACGAATGGCTCATTAGCGCCGAGTAATCTCGGTGATTCGATCGAGGTAGAATTTATTCGGGCTAGCCGAGCAAGTCGACTATCCACGATAAATCCCATCGTTGTTGCACATGCCTTCGTGCTCCGATGGATTTATCCGCCGTAGAAATTTGTGCCGGAAGATTGAGTAAACGACAACAGCCTCGCCACGATGAGGACGCTCAATCGACGACATCCTTTGTCGACGCGTTATCGAGAGAGCATTATCGCACGATGACACCTTCGCTATTTGCAGTCGCGAGATACGCGATCGCAGCGAATTGTACGTAACGAGTCGAGGACCTAATTGACCGTTGCTTTCTCAGCCGCACTATGACACGCGATCGATGGACCCTACCTAGGCACATAATTAAATTTCATTGAGCACGTTGGGAATAAATATCGATCGCTACTCGGCCTCCGAGTTCGATGTATACATATATACGTCCGGTGGTCATACGCAGGACCTTGGACGTTCTCCATAGCGGCAATCAATACGCGCGCGCGTGATAACGGAAGGGAAGATAGCGATTTCAACGTTTAGCCAACAACAAAGTTGCGCTCACCCAGCGTGACCGGTGTAATAATAATACCGGAAGTGCGAGCGTCGCGCTTTTCCGACACACGCCTTGCGAGATCCCTTGATACGCGACTCGTCGCGATGCAGACGCGAAGAGTGCCAACAAACGACACGAAGATCGAGCAAGCAGATCACACGATGCAACATTATCATGTAATACGGTAACGAGAAACTTTTCCGGGAAACGCGGATAACTCGTGAAGGATAACTCGTAATTTCGATCATCTCCGGGTCGGTGACGCGGATTACAGCAGCGTCTAAGCGTGTCGTGTTTTCAACTCGACGGGGGAAACTGCAAAGTGTTGAAAACTGTACGTTGATAAATCTCCGACGACGGTATTCCCAAGAAGGTAACGAGTAGTGGCGCGACAGGTTTGAGTAAATTCTCAGCGACAACTCCAAAGTCATGTTTTACGATGTAAAGGGCGCTAACGAGCCTCTCGCTATTACTTTCATGTGGATTAATTCACGTATCAGCCGGCGCGATTAACAGCTGACAACAAACCAATCTAAAAACCAAACACGAGCGGATTCGGAGACCACGCGATCTCTGGTCTAAGCCGCTTAGAAGCGCAAACGTTAGCCCTCGACGACGACGACGAGGGTGGCTGGCATGCGTGGATGGCACGCTAGATCGGGGAACGGTGAAAAAGTACACGCGACACGGCGATAAGGGGCGGCGGGGTGAGGCGGGGAGTAAAGAAAGGACTAGAGCAGGCCAGTGGGTTCTATCGACTTTTAATTACCTCGCATCGCTTCTCACAAAGAGCCGGCCATAGGGGCGCACAGAGCGGGCGGGCTCCGCTCTCTCGTGTGTTTGCCCTCCCTTCGATCGCTACTTTAAACTTTAAGCCAATACCGTCCGCGCGATCCACTGGTACCCGGCAAGCGAAACAAGGGCAATTTTCACACGGGTATTATACAGGCCAACGTGACAAAAACCACCACATCTCTACAATGCGGGAAAAGGAGGCGAGGTCGGGACCGCCTCCCTCTAACGGAGAACAAACCGCAGCGTTGTGAAATAGCGATACGCAACTGTGCGAGCTGTTGCGGCGCTTCTTGCAGACATCGATGAAACGTTCGATCTCCTGGTCAAACGCTGCCGTCATCGCTGACGCGCGAATACCGTTACCTGTCGCGGAATAATTTTCCGAGGATTCAGAGACCACACGGAGCTGCATTGTTCTTCCATCCGAAAGATTTCTGTGTAAATCTTTTATTGAAACTGGGGACGCATAAAGGGAGATGGAAAGTGGAAGCGCGAGTGAGAACCGTTAATTAAATTTTTATTTCCGAGTTTATTGCGGCCAAATATATATTCGACAGCATATATTGCGGCATCGCGCGTTCGCCAATTACGGAAGCCGGCGGCGGCCTTCCGCAACAACACGCACGGATAAGCGTGTATATGTGTCGGTCAACGCGAATACGAATTTAAATATTCATCATGCGCGGAGTCGTTTTATAATGTCGCGCTAATAAACGTCAACGGACCGAATTATGTCCGATCTTCCGAAATCGCCAAACGGCTCAAACGAATATCGCTAAATATCGATCACGCGACTCGAGAGCGATAGCGCTCAAATAAAAGCACACCGCCATACAATTCGCATTCGCGCGGCGCAATGCGCCCGAGTGCAGCTTCATTTGTCCGCGGAATACTGATCGATGCCATTCTTTCGAACATACAAATCGGCGAAAATTCATGCCCGTGCATCTGCTCGTGCATATGTATGTACACGCGTGCAGTAATCGAGGATGGTAAACAGCGGATAATACACGAGCAGAATGCAAGCTTCCGATTGCAATTTTAATCCACTTACGAAAGGGGCACTCGGAACGAATCGGTTATTACCGATATGTTTACGATACATCCGCGCATACGTTCGCGAGAGACTGCGGCTTCCTTAACGTAGCGCGATGCTACGTTCTCCACCGCGTTGCATGTATTATTGCCCGTTAACGTCAAGTGCATTCCGTGTATCATCGTTTTTGAACAGGCTCGAAACACTGCGTGCGCGTCTGCGTATCTGTCGTTATTACGTTATACGAGAAAGCTGATGTCCGAGAGTATTTGGCGAACGCGAAATGGCGCGTTTGTCGAGAAAAATCCACGTTCAACGCTGCATCGGATACTCACCGAAGGGAAGCTGTTTGTTTGTCGGCTCGCGAGATGTGTGCGAAAGCGATGGACTTACCTGAAACAAATCGAAACAATGGTCACGATTATGATACGTTGGCGTACTTTGTTGGATTAATCAAGGGCCATTCCGAACCGGTTACCGATTGTTCGAGGAGTCGCGCTTCCGGGAAACTCCACGATTCAAATGCCTAAACAATGCATGCGGAAGATCCGGCGCGGAGAGCAAGAGATTGCCCAAAGACGAACGTTCGTCTTTTCTGCCTGCCATTAGTGTCGGATAAAATCAAGAAGCATTTTACCGGAACGGGCACGTAGCATGATAATATAAAGCGCCAGGCAAGCGTGTGGAAGATTGATAGCGCGGATCCTCCCGAGTCCACAGCACATCCCGAGCAAACGCTCGCGCGTAATGACCTCCGACCTGCATGTAAGAGTCCGATCCGTCATGGAGCGCGGGATTAACAGGCGCGTGCCGCGAAGGGATTACTCGCATGCGACCTGCAGTGGGTGACAACGAAAGCGCGAAGGTGGGTGAGCCGCGACCTCGTTCACCCCGTAGGTCACGCTCCAGCCGTCTCCAAGTCTCTCTTCCGCCCCCGCCGAGCCGAGCAGCGTTTTGACCTCCTTCCGTTTGCTCGTAGCACTATTCGCGCTCACGGCGAATACATATCCGCCTCGCGGTGACATATTCGCGTCATCTCTTCTGCTAGTTTCGGATACAAACGAGAAATTGGTCGCTGAGCGGCACGGCGGTTCGGCGTACTTATTTGCTCTCGACGAAATCTCGATTGCGCACGGCCCGAATTCAATTATACGCCGTAATGGAAAACACACTCGGTGGAAAGGCGCGTGATCGGAATACCTCGCCGAGGGTGCACCCTCTCGTGCATTCACGCGGGACCAACCCGAGCTCTGCTGATGCTTCATCTCGTTCGCCTGACCGTGCAGAAGATGTAATTATGCGTTCCATACGCGAAACCGTGTTCGCTGCGCCTACGAGAAATATCGCGCGACTATTTAATGATTACCGACACGTAAAAAAGTCGACAGCAACAAGTTGTTCTGTGACTGTGAAACCGGTGACTGAAACCGGTACGTAAACGTCAGCGTGATCGCATTCAATGATGACGATGGCGTTTGGCGTCCGACAACGCTATCCATCTCGAGATGCTGGATTCTTGAGAAATCCGCGTCTCACGCGGCATTGCTGTCGAGAGCGAAAGGTCGTGGATACATAATTACGACGCATTCTCGACTTTAAACGCACGCTGGCGATTAAATAATATACGAACAGCGAGGCAGCGTGATCGAAAGTTCGATCTCGATCATAAACCACGATGGTAAAACGTGACGAGGCATTAATGAGGTCTCGCTCTCGTAAAAGTATTATTAATCCATGCGCGTAATAATGTCACTTTTATCCGCGAGGCTCGATCGCAGATTATAAGCGGGATTAAGCAACATGCGAGAAGAGAAGAAGATTATTTTATTAACCTCAAAATGAGACACACTCGCACAACGAGGATGTCCCTGAGTGCACGCGCGCGCGCGCGAATGTGAATACGACATTAAATTCCTTTTAGCAAAAATTTTAGCAGCTTGCCTGCGACGGTTCTCGCGCGGCGAAATTATTATTAGGTCGCGTGAATGTTATTAATAATATCACTCGGGAAAAATCTGTTGGAGCGATCCGCCGATGAGTATGAATGACCGCGAATAATCGGAGTTACCTGTGCTCTGTCACGTTGATTCCCGTTCTTCGCGCGTCGCACCTTATCACGGATAATTTACTCAGTGGAACAGATAATATCGACAAAGCGATGTTGAAAATCTGCCGCCCCGCGTAACCTGCATACTTGCACGCTGCTTAAGTGCATACCCGGCCTCGGGAAATTTCGTAGAGATAACAATCTCAGAGCTATTACGGGACCTATGGCCTATTACGTCTAGTGCATCGACGGTATGCACACACAATACACACACGTACGAGGCACACGCGCGCGTGGCACCGCGGCATTTTCAGAGCCGAGCAGCAAGCGAAGCGGCGACGCGCGGCAAATAGCAAATCGAAATCGACGATATCGCATCTGTGCCACGATAACGCTCGTGGCCGCTCGTAATGCCGCGATACGAGCCCGTGTCCGTATGCTGTGTCCGGATACGGTGCTGCAATGCACGACTAATAAAAGCGATATGATAATTGGATACCGTCGGTGAACAAAAGATACGCGAGTTGGATAAATTATTATCGCAAAAAGCCCTCGCGTCCCGGCTCCGCTCCTGCATTCTGCATCCGCGGATTCTCTTCCCTTCTCGCCCGCTCGCGGGAAATTTTTTCACCGAGCCTCGCTGATGTTTCAACGAAAAGCGCGATAGAGAGAGAGAGAGAGAGAGAGAGAGAGAGAGAGAGAGAGAGAGAATGCTTTGCGCAGATGTTCGTTTATTTTACCTATTATTTCGCTAATTACGCGAATACGGATTCCGGCACGAAAACGGAGGCGGGGAAGGTTACACGCGGGACCCATTGTTATTCGGTATCGCCGCGCGCAGCTCATACATTTTCAGCATCGATTCTCCCACGTTTTTCCAGTCATTAGCCGGCAATTGTATATTTGTAAGCATTTGGCTTGAAACCCAAGCGGAAACGGGAAAGCGCGCGCGGCAGCGCGCAGCAGCGAAAATTCCACGTGATTGAACGAGGAGAATTCTCCATGCTATCGAGATCGGAAATTGAATGCGCGTTTCGATTTGTCACGAGCTACGATCGCGCCGCGCGATATCCCTTAAAAATTCTCTTGAAATTCGCGAGATTAACCTGCATTCCGTTAAGTAGATACGTCGGCGGGCAAGCGAGCTCTGAACGTTCGAAAATGTGATCTGCCATGACAGAACTCGTCTCGTTGTAATTAACAGCGAGAAAGAGAGACACGCATACAGAGAGAGAGAGAGAGAGAGAGAGAGAGAGAGAGAGAGAGAGAGAGAGAGAGAGAGAGAGAGAGAGAGAGAGAGAGAGAGAG
>JAHMML010000040.1:1420129-1506917 GCA_020341155.1 Eciton burchellii
GAGAGAGAGAGAGAGAGAGAGAGAGAGAGAGAGAGAGAGAGAGAGAGAGAGAGAGAGAGAGAGAGAGAGAGAGAGAGAGAGAGAGAGAGAGAGAGGGGAGAGAGCGCAGTTTAGAGATCCCGCTGCGTAATGAATCTCCGTGGTTGACGTATTTATAAACCAAGTTCTGACATTGAATCGATCATGTTACACGCAACAACGACGAGTCATACGATTCGTGTGTTGGAATCGATCTCGATGAGCAATCGATACAATACGATCTCGAAACGAGTATCCGAGATCAAACGTTGCCGCGGCCGCACTTTGCTGCCGTGTTCGTTTACGGCGCCCTGCGAGAAAGCATCGCTCATTAGAGACTACATTCGCGGCACGTTTTATCCTCGGCTGGATCTACGTAAATCCCTCAAAAGCGCGGCTTACAGTTCGCGCATTCGCAATTCGCGCCGGCCCTTTTTGCGGCCGTTTTTTGCCTTAAACTGTTCCGGCAGCTTTTCCGAATCGCTTGCGCGATATAATTCATGGCGCGCGTGCGTGCGTGTCCCGCAGAAATATTCGATCGGGGCGATACATTTGCAAATCGAATGAAATCATTTGAATAGCTCGAGCCGCGAGCCGTGTTCAAAGAGCGCACGTCTCTATCGCTGCGAACTTTTCTCTCTGCGCTCTCCTCTCCCCTTTATTAAATTAGATCCAATTTCATCGAACGTGAAAACATCCGTATTCTCTTTCGCTGTTTCTTCGTTCGTTAGCTCTATTCGATTTTACATGGAAAAATATTTTCGCAATTCGAGTCTCGTTGGATATATATCTCGTTGCGTGCGTGCAATATCCTGAAAAAATAGAAAGGCTCCATTTCGAAGACATTTAGAATCGATTATTCGTGTGCTTAGCTTGCCGATCCCATGAAAATTCAGGATTGCATTGATCGTTCCTCATTGAAATTTGGATCGATATTGATATGTCGTTGCCTCGATCGAAACTCATCGACAACCTCAGCGCTATGAAGCGACGATAGGAAACTCTGAATCCTAACTAGCGATACGTTGTTAAAGAAGGACGGCAAATCTCGGGGAAACTTGGTCGTTTCCTATTATTCGATGTGCCAGGAGCAGATCGGATTGTATCCGATCTCTGGAGAAAACTGATTTCTCGAAATGTCTTGCAATTTAATTCAAATCCCTCGCGCTCCGCTCGTTTTCACCGGCGACTGTCCCCGCTTTTTCTTTCCCGTTCCCTCGAACAGCTGACTCAATTAGTATTTTAATTAATGCTCTCCTGCATGTGGAACTTGAATAATTAATTGCCGTGAGCGGGAGATTGTAAATATTAATTAAACGACAGACGAACACGAATGAAGGCGGTTTTTCTTTTATTTATCAACCCATACGATCCTCGTCATTTTTCCTTCCGTAAATGTATCGTGCGAATAAAAAATGAAGAGCACAGTAGATACTGTGCTGAGTGCGCGACGTATAGAGCGAATAAAGTTCGATGCTGTAGAACAGATCTCTATAGCGAACGCTCGTTGCCTGCTGAATTATTTATACTGGCATAAGTTCCTTCCACTGAAGAATGAGGTGTCACTCCTGCAATATTACGGTTACGAACGATCTCAATGACTCCAATCGCGCCTTGGTAACGATGACGAGGTAGACGAGAATCTTTGGATCCTCCTCATGATTCATCGCGAGGAGGAAACACTCGATGCGAGTGTCGTCGAACGAAACCAGTTGACTCGCAATCACAAGCCTACGATGCGTGTCTAATCGTAGAAAGACTCAAATCCGTACGCATGTATCTATCCGGCCTGCCATTCGAAGAGAAATGAATTTCTCATCAGAGATGACAAATCTCGAACTTTGAACGCGATACGTTCGCAAGCTCCCCGATCTTGGTATTGCCTCGGTTACCTGCGCGAGAGCACGCGAACGCGAAATCCATTAGTCGGTAAGCGGTATTGAAAGTTAAGCGATCGGAAGTGCGCTTTATAGCGTCGCGCGTGTTCAAGTCGCGAGGAAGGAACCTCCACGTGTCCTATATTATCGCCGCGGTAATACCTTGGGCTAACGAGGTTCAGGAGCGGCGAAGTGCTCGTAAACAAGGCCTTCATCGTGATAGCGCGAGCGGTCGCATCGGTATGAATTGCATGCGATAGGATGGCACAGAGAAGACCATCCAGAGATGCTGCGACGTGCTATCCGAGGAGGACACGAGTGAAACGGCACAAAGGAAAAACGCTCCGCTTGGAAATCTTCATACCCGCACTCGCCGAAATCCTGTGTTTGCGCTAAAGCGCGCGCATGCGTGTGATCGATTTCGTACGATTATTAGGGAGAGAGTTATAAATAATGGAAGAGAGAACGATTTGTTCAAACGGGTGACTCAATTGCGATTTACCAGATCGAAATGCGAAACCGTTCGTTATATTCCTGCGCATGCAGCTGTTGTCGTTCCGAGAATCACGAAAACGGCGTTCTCGTTATATTGGGGAAAACAGCCGCGACTTATAGTCGCGATGATCAGAATTTAATAGCTGCGATACAGTTAAGTCCCTAATATTAACTCGAGCGGTTGCATTTCGACAACAGTGACGTGTGATCGCAAGCTCAAGCGGCTATGAAAGTAAAGGATAATTCGAATAGCGTGATGCGATAATGCACAAGCTACTAAGTAATCAAATCGACGCGAATTCTCATCGAGTATTATTGCGAGGCGTTGGTTTCGCTCTCTAGTAAGAGCGTGACATTGCTCGAAGATCGAAGGCGTAGACTTGGATTCAAATTAAGAGAGAGAGAGAGAGAGAGAGAGAGAGAGAGAGAGAGAGAGAGAGAGAGAAGTGCGTTCCTCGTGCATTTAACACGGTATTTCATCGAGGCAGAAGAATAATGTGATTCTCGTTACTTAAATTCGCTTAGAAAGTCCTTCATCCTCACGAAAGCTCTCGTTACGGTTAAGTCAGCGTCGCAAGGGATTCGTAGAGACGCATCTTCGTGCCGTGAGAAATTGATTTTAATTGGACAATCTGGCTCGAAGAACGCGCATCGCGACCACTATCAATTACACTATATCGGCTAGCGGAATGGCATGCCGGTGTGCAGTTGCGATCTCCGAACATTCAGCCGCGTGATTTCGAAACGCGTCCGCAATGCACCGTCCTGGCCGCAACCGGGCGGCGATTAGCCTAAATGACCGCCCGATGTTGAAAAAACAACACGACCACCAAGTGTCATCAGCGGCTACCATTCGGAGATCCGGCTGGAGCATCCGCGAAATTGCATCCGCGATTCGAGCACGACGTCCTTCCGTAGCACGATCGCATTCGGTATTTATAAACACCGAGGTACGAAGACTGCCGGAATTCATAGGATGTTGCAATTCGCGTTGCAACAGTAATTTCCAATCCACGTGCCGGCGTGATAGCGCGATTCTCGCGTGATTCTATGAATCGTAGAACGGGTGATGTCTTTCTCTCGCACCGAGCAGTGCGCGGAAGAGGCGCGATTTCATGTAGAATCGCGCTTCCGATCCTCTCCTCGCTGACGCGAGAGACAAACGATTCTCTTTTCGCTCAGCAGGCTGCTTGAGCGGCCAAATCAAATGGAAGTATTTGGGATCTTCCTGAGAGATTTAAAGGACCGCTACTTGCTATTAGTTTAATTAATCGCGTACTACTACCTTGGAGTATTGATCGATGCCTCTCGCCACGCTATTGATTCCTCGCGGCTTTCACATCGATGATCTCGGCTTCGGTATAATTACAATTACATGGAAATAGCCCGTCTACTCGTCGCCGACAGCTTCCCTCGCAACGGAGAAGAACCGCAGCGCGGTTTCAACGCGCGGATTTAACATATATAGAATTGTGTCCAACGAAAGAATATACAGTTTCAATGAAACGACCTTTGCACGTGTTTCCAACGCGCTGCATTTCATTTGTTTTGACGTGGCGAAACTAATTGCAAGAGATCTAACGCCACAAGTTGGGTCATCGAGATTTCTAGCGCGCAATGCAGCAAAAATCTTTTTTCTTTTCTTTCTTTCTTTTTATCCATCCAATATTTATTGCAACTATTGCTACAGATAGAACATTCAGCAATACATTTGTCCAAATAATTATGTCAGGAAAGATATATAGTCAGAGTCATCCTTGTATAATACATAAACGTATTCGCACCATTGCGAGTATGTTATTCAGAAGTGTTTAACTATGGAATATTAGTTTAATAGATCTATAGGTCTCTTCCTGTCGAGTCTTTTCGCTATTCCTCTTGCTTTCGTAAGATTGGCAGCGAGATTGTTTGGATACTCTTCTAGTCTGTCGCAATATCTTTCAGATACAGAATTCAGGAACAGAATTCCTCGATTTCTTTAATGGTTGGTATCTTGAGTTCACAATAGAGTGTATCATTTGTGACATACTAGGGAGCATTAGTGATTATCTTAAGATATACCTTTGATTGATATCTTTGCAGTATCTCAACGTTGGAGTTTGCGGTTCCGGGGTGTGCCCCGGAGTTGGATACCGTATGTTCAAATGAATTTTAGTATAGTTTTCTGTCATAGTATTTTCCAATGTCAGTGTTATGAATTTCTGCTTAGTAGATTTTACAAAATCCCAAGTGCTTGCGTTTACTGCATATATGTTTTTTCCAGTTAAGTTGCCTATCAAAGTACATGCCGAGATACTTGGCGTTTTTGGAGATCTAGAATCTAGATAGATAACAGGATAGGTTGCGCGTGAACCTAACATGAATTGACTCGTTCTTGATCTTGATCCGCCAAAGTTTTAGTCTGTATGAATTCTATATGAGGTTTAAATTATTTGGAAGATACCTTAGGGATTTTAGGAATGATATGTTAGGGTCTAAATACGCGGCGCAACTCCAGGAGAAGTCGACGAGGCAGTTATCCGTTTGGAGAGAAGAAGCCTTGGAAAGAAGAATATTAATAACACTGAACATTATTGATGTTCCTCAACGAGACAAATGAGAGCGAGGATAGTCATTTAGACACGCAAGAGTGAGATTAAGACCTCGGATATCGACAGCGAACAATTATCTCGTTGCGAGCGCATACTTTATGAAAAGCGATGAGTCGGGCATTAATCTGCGAGAACCGACGATCGCGAACTCGCGAGGGAATCCTATGGCGGCATTGCGAGCATTAAATCAGTATCCATCAATACGACGCATCGATGAAGAAGAATAACGACGTGACGTATGCTCGAGTGATGCGAGCGGAACGCTGACTATAATGCAACATCGAGTCTTTCGTCATTCGAACGTCGAATAAAATGCTGCCACCTTCCCTCGTTCGCCGTCGTCGATGATACGATCAGAATCAACGACAACCGAAGAGAATATGGAATCGCTAGCTGTGTTTCTTGCGAATTACGCCATATGAACTTGTCTTACGCTCATTTGTCATTTATCACTCATTTCAATAATGATAAGCGCATCGCGGTCGAGAATTATTCTCGCCGCGCGCCATTATTCCGCTGATTACGCTCGCGGCACGCTCATACGAACCGAATATACCACGGATACGTGCGAGAAGGAGACGAAACGCGAAATCACGTGTTCGATAACCTCATGTAGACTGGTATTCAATTTTCGAGCGCGATTAGCGCTCGATCGGACATTCATTCACGGCATCGACATTGTACGTATGAAATCGAAATATCAATCGTGATCCTAGCCGAGAGCTCATTCTCGGAAGCATTTCTCCTTCTTCTTCCAGCTTTCTCATCGGCCCGACTGCGGCGATCTTAGTCTAGATGGACTTGGCTGAAATGTGCCGCCTGAATGCACCACGCCGTTCGCGTTCCCACCTTTTCTCCTTCCCCCTTTTCCCTCTCTCTCTCTCTTTCTCTCTCATTCTTTCTCTTTCGCACGTACACTGGCAACAACCTCGAATTACTTCATTCTCCCCTTCGTTCATGGCCGTTGCCCAACCAGCCTTCGTTGCATTCCGCCAGCACTCTGCCGAATCCCATTGGCTTTTGGCAGCACGACCAGCCACGCTCTTGCAAGAATCCAAATCTCTCTCTCTCTCTCTCTCTCTCTCTCTCTCTCTCTCTCTCTCTCTGTTTCTCTCGCTCTTCCTCTTTCTCTTTTACATTCGTTCCGGCTGCGGCTCTTTTCCTATTTCCCGAGTTGATCGTCGCTCTCTCGCCTTCAGGCGGTTACCGCCATCCCTTTCGCGCGCCCTTCGCCCTTCTCCATCGCTCCCGTGCGACGCCAAATTATCCCGATGTAACGGGTGCGGGCCGACGTCTGCTCCGGGCTAATAGCCGGGATTTCGGAAAATTTATCGGTCCACGCTCGGGGAAACTTGCAGCCGAACGGCCACAGGGACGTACGCGAATTTCGGCTTACGAATTACCAATACCACCTGTGCGAGGAGGTACTCCGTCGTTCAACTTCTCCCGGCGATATTACGATATCCACTTCTCCGTCTATCCCCGTTAGTTTACGGGCGGCTTATCGCGGCTCCCCAATGGAGAGCCGCCATGTAACGCGCTGCTCAAGCTTGAGGAATCACGTCGGACTCATTAGCGAGTTTCCTAAATCGCTCTGTTGTGATACCGGCGCCCGAAAAGCCTCGGAGACTCGGTCTTCGCAGGCTTATAATCGAATACATCCATCGATCAGAGATATTTGTCGATCTATTCGGCATTCTCATGTATCACGTATCAGCAGTCGCGACTGAAATCTCGCGAGATCATTCGATATCGTTTCATGTAATAACGTGAGATGAAATCTGCATACACACGCACACACACACACACACACACACACAGGTAAAACTATATCGCACACGTCGGACGGTTAAATGCGAGAGATGCGAGGATACGCGAGAACGCTGCAAGAGCGAGAGCATTCGTAAACAATTCCGCTTCCGAGCGTTTCCTCTCCGTGGCGCGATTACGAATTTTATCGATGATGAAAATTCGGTGGACTGCGACTTGTGTCGAGTGGCGGCGCGCGATTAATGATCGCGAGTCGCCGTGAAGTAGAGCTATTCATCGTGCTAGCTCGCGAATTAATTTTTCGAATTTCCACATGCTCTCTTACACATTCTCGATAATAACGTTCCGGTTTGCATCCCGAGGCAATATGAATTCGAGTGGACGAGCTTGTTATTACGCTTTGCATTTTTGCACAAAGGATTAAACAGACCGCCGCTATTACATTATCTGTTCCATTTCGCGATGCGTTGTCCACAATACATCCGCAATTTGTCGGCACATTTTTCTAACCGCGCTTTGATTTCCTGAGGATATCCTTCCACGAATGTGTTCTTTCTTCAGAAAATCGCGGGAACTTGGAAAGCAACGTTCGCGTGATAATAGAGCGATAAAATCACTTTTATTCCATCTCGAAGTATTTCCCAAATCGTTTTGACCGCTTTCTCTCTCTCTCGCGCGCGCGCGCGCGTGATAAAACGGAGTCGTATAGATTCGAAATATTATACCCATTGTCGTCCGCGAACGTCAAATATTGACACGCGAATATTCCTCCCTGATATTTCAACGAAAACGCGAGATATCATCCGTAAATACAGGCGTTGGCACTCGTGCGGAAAGACACGGAATTAGCCAGCGGATTTGCCCAAACCACCGACCGTTATTATTACCGGCGATATGTCGCTGTTCATCAATGATAGCAATCTGTGATAACGGAAAGCGACAAGAAGAACATGTATGAGGAAAAAGGAAAGTAATTGTACGAAGGAGCCGATATGAGTAGAAAAGCAAACCGAATGTAGTTCAAGACAGTCTCTCGCGACTAGAGCCGTCTAGCTGTTCAACGTACATTCGCGATCTTTAAAATGACATTGCTATTGCTATTTTTATCGATGCGGACGCCGAGAAGAGGCCATTAGGTACACAAAATTCTTCCTCTGCTAATGACCGGGCTTCGCTAACCCGTTTCGCGAAAGCGGAACTGGAAACTCCCGTGGGAAAGCTCTCTCGTGAGCTCTTGATACTCCTGATGCATGGACCGATGTTTCGGGATCCTCATTGTCGAGAAAATTGCTCTACACGCAGGCGGAAATACCGCATTTATTTATCACAGGCACGATTCTTCGGTGGATTTATAAAAAAATAATATAGCTACGGACGTGAATCTTTATCTGAGATCGTTCGTTCGTTGCATCGCGCGACGATTGATTCAAACAAATTGCAAACAAAATGCAAATCGCGATCGTTGCATCCTCGAGTTCGATGTTTCTACATCGAATACAATTTGCGTTGTAATTGTCATTGTACGGGACTCGCCACAAAAACTTTGATCGCATGCTCGCTTGAAGAAAACGCATTACCGCATCGAGCGGACAGAGGAACATTTGTGACGGCAACAATGTGATCGCGCCTCGCTTTTAACGCGTTTTCACTCACGCCTGCTACCGGAACCCATTGTCCCACAGAGCGTTCCGCGCTGTTTCACTTACGTCGACTCTGGATTTCGTTTACTGACCAAGCACACACGCATACACACGCGCGCAAGCGCGCACGCATTCCACACTCGTGCATACGTCGACCGTATGAATCACAAGGCATTAACGTCTCCGTGATTGTCCCAGCATGTACAGCGAGAGATATTAATGACGTTCCTGACGAGATAAATGACAATTGATGAAATATCGCGCTTGCAAACACTTCGTCAGTGTTTCGAGATGTTTCATTGAACTGAAACTCGACTAATCTGCGCGCGCGTTGCTGTACGATGTTTCAATTTGAGGGAATAGAGCGAGAAGCCTTGAAAGAGCTATTGATCGTCTTTCATGACGAGAATTGCGTCTTTCATGACGAGAAATGCAAGTCTGATGCGACAGAGATGAGCCCGCTGATACTCTCGTCCAATCGATCAAGGGGAGATCGATCAATTTTGCACGAAAGTCGTCGACGTTTCTTTCCGTCGAAATCGGCCGTTGTGTCATGTTCTCGCGTAACAAGCGCGAGTGCAATTCATCCTAAATTAAATGGCGCAATGCAGGACGGACTTCCGGGCGGACTACACTGCGCTTCTCAGATTATGCGCGAACGCTTGCATGGTATGCTTCCTGTATCCGTTCGATGCGAAGGGCAGCTTAAATCTTACGCGCTTCTCATTTTGCAAGATTTCGTGCTGAAGTTACGAAGGATCTTAACGACTCTGCAGAGTCGGCTCCTTTCGCGAAGAATAGTGAATTTGCGTGCTTTAGCTTTCACCGAAGACGTGCTCTTATTAGGAAATGGCGAGATCGCGCGATGCTACCTCTCGGCTCGCTCCTCGAGTGCTCAACTTGGAGAACTCCGAAATCTAATACCGGAAAAAGTTATCGGGCATCGGATGATGCTCCAATATACGAAACGCGCACCTGGTCTTGCCTTTGATACTTTTATCATAACTGTCATGTCATGGCGGCATAACGCGTGAGATCCAGTTGAGATAATGAAAAAGGCTGGCATGAAGAAAGCTTCAATCGCAGACAATCGGTAGAAGAGTAATGTCGCGTTTAAATGTATCAATAATATAGGATTGCTACGTCCTATACCGGGAAGAACATTTGATTATAATAAAATGGCGGTAAAACGGATATTTGTTTATCAACTTTAATAACATGCTATTATACGAATATTGCAAATATCGATTATGTAATTTGTTATCGCTAATTGCGAGTAAATTTTTGATAAGTAATTCAGCCAGTGATGACATATACGCTAATTTATATTACAGCGTTGAATCGTTGAATTGTTGAATCGTTGAATTATATTGCGATACACGCTTACAGGGATTTACCCCGCGCATTGATTAAATTACGGCACCGGTTCTAATAAAGAAATATATCCGATCCGACATGAATCAACATGCAGCATGTTCTGCTCTGAACGATAACGAGGAATAACGCATTCAAGTTATTCGAGAACGAAGTCGGGCGACTAACATTAACGGAAACGCTAGAACGCTGTTCGTGTTTTTCGACGCAGCGTAAGCTTAAATGTCACATAAATTTACATCCTTTACATCTCGTCGCTTACAACCACTGACCCATTCGTTTGTGAGAGTTGTACAAACCTTCTACGCGTTTCATTTCATTTAACAATCCTCCTCAGAGAGAGAGAGAGAGAGAGAGAGAGAGAGAGAGAGAGAGAGAGAGAGAGAGAGAGGCAGATAGAAGAAACAGAAATGAGAATCGTAAATATTAAGGCAACCTATGAGCAGCGATACAGTGAAACATTTAAACAGCGCTATACGGTGAATAGTACCGATAAATCGTTTCCCCGATATATATTTCTCCTGCGTGCTTCAATCTTCTTTCCCATTCGCGATTCTCCTGTATGTCGCAACAACGCAACATCCAACAGTGCGGGATCACCTCACGTCATCGAAGATGCGCCATTGTGCGTCCCTTTAAAAACGTTCGATTTTAATGGAAAAAGTCAAGTCAACATTGCGAGATGATGATCGGTGGGGAGTAATGGGAAAATTGAGATCGGATAGTTGAGTAAATAGGGCGAACGAGGCGACGCTGATAAAAGTATCTGTGGGAAGCAGGGTCATAAAGGCAGCCGCTTTGAGCTCTTTAGACGATCCGACAAGATGACGAATAGGTGGGGGGGGGGGGATCTAAAGGTAACGAAGGAATCGACTTGAAACGCACGACTGATGCTCGCGAGATAATGAATCCGGAAATCCGATACGGCGAGTGGTCTCGGTAATAATCAAGAAAAATCGAACGGCCATTGACATCCCACGGATCTCTCGATTTCCGTTCACGCGATTTCTTGCCGCTAATCACACATGACGAATCGCGGACGCCTCGGCGATGCACTCGTAAACGATGCATCCGTAACGCGAATGTTCAGCGCAAGAAAGGAACGCGAGAAACGCTTGACAGGAACACGCGTGAGAAATTCTGCATTTTCTCTCAATGCCATGATAGATCAGAGAATCATTTGTCTTGGTACGGCGTCTGCATTCGTTCCTCGTGAGACGAAACATTGCGGAGGAAGAGATCCTTGCGGAAGCACTACACAGCTTCATTGACGAAACTAGATGCCGAGATCGCCGGAAGGAGCGTAACTGCGTCCGGAATGCCATCTGAATGTCCTACAAAAGTCGAGTATCCAGGAATTCCGAGGAATTGATATATGAGACTTCGACATTGACAAATCCATGGCGATATCGCATTGAAACCGCAAATATTTTTGCTCTACCGACAGCGAGACTTCCGCTTCCAGGAGACGGGAAATCCACTTTGTTATCTGCGAAAGAGTGTAACAAGCAGAACGCGAAGAAAATGCACGTCACAGTCCAAGACGCTGGTGCAAAAGGAGCTCGAAAAATTGTCAAGCGAATTTTCGCGAGCGCGCAACGTAATTTCCGTAGGATTCGGGTGATAAGGGACTGATAAGAGGCTATCTCTTTTTTTTCTTTTTTTCTTTCTTTCTATGTTTCAAGTCGAGGAAAATGGAAAAGCCAGCGAAGCTGCACGATGGACACAATTTATTTCATTGAACACCGCCATTGTGCATTCTCCGATCGGTCGAATTTCTTTTATCGCGTCTCCCTACTCCCACTTCCTCTGTTTCTCTCTAGCTTCTTTATCATCCATCGCTTTTCACGCGTCTCCTCGAAGCGGCATTCGCTCTTCTATCAACGATCGGTCTGCTAAATTTCCAATGCGGGAGTCCTCTGTGTGCAATATAATAAAATAAACAATTAAAGTTGACCTGAAATTGCCGTATGATCAATGAATGTCAAAGCAGTCAGGGACTTTGGTATGATCGATCATTCCTCGATTTAACAAGAAGCGGCATCATCTAGTTTCTTCGTCGGCAGTTGCTCTATTGTTCAGAGAATTATACGATCGCGAGATTCATCCGATCAAATGACACTAAATCACTACGATTTCGTAGACTATTGTTTCCCTGATGTACTTGAATCGCGAGCTTCCTCGTGTCGAATGTCGTACGAGAGAGAAAAAATATGGATTCTCGCTTCTCCACAAGAAGCGAGAGATCGCTTCAGATCGCGCGCGCGCGAGCGGCAAGAACTGACGGAATAAATAGCATAAATAGAAACGCGCGGATAAAGATGTCATCTACCGCTGGAGAGGAAAGAACGGCGATTAAAGGATAAGCAGCGTGCAGCTACACTCGCTCCATTCCCATCCGAGTCGGTAACGGCTCAGCAAGTTTCAACTAATTAATTTTCCTAGCCGGGCGCACGATCGATACGAGCACCAGTCTTCACGGAGGATTGCCACGATCTCCGATACCGCGACGGACGATTCTCGTTCTTCGACAACTCCGCGCAACGGGTTCACGAGAGGGTCACGCGGAGACCCTCGCGATAGGAAAGCAAAGATCGGGAAAGCGGCTGGATGAGTCATCCAACAAGGGAAATTTAATACGACGTCGGTGACTGACGTGAAGGAAAAAGGCGACGTGTTGTGTTCTCTTCTTTCTCCTCTTCTCTTCTCCTCTTCTATGATATGCAATTTTTCAGCTACGCCCGTACGTCTTACTCATACCGACAACAGCAAGTCACAACTCGTGTTCTTATTCTCCCGCGACGAAGGCAAGTTGCTGGAAACGCGTACGGGACCATCCGCGAATTAATGGCTTGCATTGACTCTCCCTCCCCGTGAAACATCCTGGAGAAGCCTCTGTCTTCCGGATTTTCGGAATGACAAAGAAAGACCTCTCGCATCGTTAATCTTCTTAGCGTCGCTGATACTGTTGCATCCCCGGAAGAGCGACAGTTTACACCATTCGCACCTGCCGGCTAATAAGCCCGGTCTAAATCGGGTCTTAAATATTAGATGAGATCCTGAATGAAGTCGAGCATTAGAACGGATATGCGACTGGTATCAGAAGCGGCTCGAAATAATGCTGATGTAATGAGCTTCATATTCCCCGATTGCTTCTTGGTATCTGGAATATATTTTCCGCTAATTGGTTGATCTCGAGCCGAGGTAGCTTAACGGCGCGGGTAACGCGCAATTATTGTAATGGCATCGCAAACGGGTAGTATTATCAGGCGGGGGTTCCCAATCGGCTTAGTGCCGCCATGGAGAAGCTGTACAGTGAGCCAAGATAATGCGTGGCATCAAAACTTGCATCTGATAGGGCGAAGTCTGATAAGGCGGATCGATATGGAGCGATAAACCATATGAATACTTAATTTCGCGCGCTGTTCGAAGCGCGACCCGCAATTCCGCGTTTTCTCATCGAGATCAACGCTGGCATGTAATGAGACATGATTGTCGCAACGAGCTGACGTGCGAGTAATACGCAAAGTGAGACTGATGGTCTCGGAGTAACGTGATGTACGATCCGAGACTCTCTTGCGGGATATCGGAGGGAAAGGATTCTTAGATACTCGAGAGGGAAGCGAGGAGGCAAAATGGAAACGAGACATGTTAAAAATGTTGTTTACGGATCTTGTAAAACCGCGTTAACGGTGCAAGTGAATTATCGCGAGAAGATAGTATCTTACGTTCCTTCGCAAGGTGAGGGAAAAGTATATGCAAAAGAGTCCACTGGAAGAAAGGTAAATTAAAATCCGTTGGACGTACCGCGGAATAACATATCGCCTGAAATATCGTGTTACCATAAAAGAGATTTGCATACAGCAGAGCGATACGGCACGCACACGTGCCGTAAGGCATTCGTTTTCTTTTCCTCGAATCTTACGAAGCGTCAAAAATATATTATCCGCTTGTTCTCCAGCGGGAACGCATTTTCCATAAAGTAATAAGCGCCGGGCGCGGGGCCTGCTCGAGGCTGCCTCCGCGCGGTGGATGAAGAGAGATATCGTACGGCGAGTACAACGTAGCATAAAACAGCACGCGTCTGGGACTTCTGTTATCCCTGACGCAATTTTCCTCCCCTTAGGCCGCGCTAATCCGCGGCAATTGCGCATTATGAGGCGCTAATCCATTGCGACTTGTATCGAGGAAACGGCGAAGAATGATAGAAGCAGAAGAAGCGAAACAGAGTTGGGAGAATAGCGAGGAAGGGCGAGAAGTAAAAGCGGCGATGAGAGAATCGATACGATCAAAATTACAGTCACCAAGAATCTGGCTTAAAAGTTGACCGCGGATGAAACGGCCCAACGACCAATCCAGCCGCGAGATAAAATTTTCAGCGGGATGGGAAAGCGGGATCTTGAGCCCGATCTACTACCGCACGCGCGTACGCTTCTTCTCCTCATTCGCCTCTGCGCAGAATCCGCGGATTATGATCAGAATTCGTGAAAAGCCGGGAAGGAAATTTCTGCGGGGACGTAATGGACTGGTCCTGCCGTTGGATCCGCGGATGCTGGGAATGTTAATAAAGTCGGTCCCTGATCGGGGAATATTCTCTCATCGTTCCTCGACAAGCGTGACGATGCAGCCGAGTGCAACGGCTGAAATGCTCCTCGTCGCTTCTCGCGCTCCTAGCCGGATATGAATCTCGCGGCTTCATTGTACAAAAGAACAAACGAAGAGCGAACGACAGCGAATCACATGCAGCGATCGCGTATAGCTGCGTTAGCCCTTTTTACGGCTCTCTTTCTTCGCGCGATCAAAGCGATGCTCGTATGTCGTTGAATGTGTGTCGAATTACGTGACGAGCAGGGGCGTGTAAAGCGATGTCAAAAAGTTGACGAGCGAGACTCGATGAGATGCGCGTTGCGCGCATGTACACCGCGCTTAATTGCAAGAAAATTTACAAAAGGACTTTGTAAACGAAGCGGCCTGTCCCAAGACGTTAAATGCTCGTAAAATTACAAATGACAGATTTGAATGCGAAGTTGCTAATTAAGATGGATCGATAAGTGGAGAATGTACTGCAACATCCCATCGGACTCCAGAGAACCCTTGAGAACGGGAGATCGATGAAGGGAGAGGGATGAAGAGGAGGGGAAGGAAGAGGAGAAGGCGCAATCATGCAGCGTGCATAATAGGTCGCGGAATATAAGATTTTCTCCGTGCATCCATTTTCTCCCTTTCTCTCTCTCTCTCTCTCTCTCTCTCTCTCTCTCTCTCTCATTTGTGCAAACATACGTGCATTATGCATGACGCATCAAAAGTGGAAGAATATCCGTCAAACGAACACCGGCACAAATTAAACAGCAACAAAGTACCGCGGTTGCTACGATAGACAAAGCGAATACAAGGGAATAAAACAGAACGTGAAACACGATGCATCACCCGCACGTGCGTGTCTGTAAAGACTGTCGCATTTACAAAGAATCATGTTAAAGCGTTGAAAATTGCCAACGGTAGTACACACAAGAGAGAGAGGGGGGGAGGGAGGGAAAGATGCGGTCGCGTGGAACTTTTTACCAAGTAATTACGAGTGTATATCCAGCTGGTAGCTCTATTCGAAAGCACCGGCACGATCAATACGCGCGGGGCATACGTTTTGCGTATCGTAAAACTTGATGCGTATCTGAGCGCACGCGTCTGAGAATGGGATGATGGGGAACACTCGGAGATATTTAGCGCGCGACATGTGCGACCAGGATCGAAATATGTCGCAGGACATCCGGGAGCAATTTATATGGTATTTTCGCGAAAGAGATTCTGAAAACACGACAGCTGGAAAGCATGATCGCATCGGTTCCTGAAATAATAAACATCGAATGCGAATGGCTGTTAGTCCCGAAGATAACGAGAGATGCAACTCGTTGCATCTTGACGCAATGCCTTGTGAGGAAGGAGACCTTTTAATCGAAGATTTCTAATGTTGCCTGAATGGTATATTTTTCGCGATACCACGTGCTATGTACGCGGAGCAATGAACGTAGCAACGAACGAGAAATCAATCCGGCGCGCTCGCGTGATCAATATCGACGAAACTCTGAGCGACATTATTCATACGAACATTCAGAAAATATAGAAACAGCATAGTAGCACAAGTAAATTCAGCGAACGTCGATTCAAAGATCGCGCAGCATCGGCAGCCAGACCGATGCCGGATACGCCGGTGTTATCGAATGTGATTCCCTAATGAAGATAGCCCACGCGTACACTAACGCGGATCGTTTTCGGACAAGGCGCGTCAGACAGACGCGTCAACTTGCGAATGCGGAATGCACGTCGACCTGTGGAAGCACGAATCAAAGCGAAGCAAAGAGCAAACCGAGCGTCACGGAAGGAAAGAAAGACAGGAAGATATATGTCTCCCGTAACATTTCCCGGTACAATTAAACCCCAGCGATCCGTTACGGATACAGCTGGCTAATCACGTACGTGTTCTTGATCGATGAAGTTGGCGGCGGAACGGATTGGCTGCGTGGCGATCAACATTGACGAAGGTCTCGACAGGGTCGATGCATCGCGAAAATCACGGGGATGAGGGCAAAAGCGTGCTCTCGGCGGCTCGTAAGGAGAGCGACAGGGGACGAGGAGAGGGCATACGTGGGAAAGAGAGACATACAGGAGCAGCCAAGGGGAACGGAATGGGGAACAGAGGGGTTGGCAGGATGGGCCACGTTGTCGAAAGGGCGCGTATCGACCGACTCGCGCGTACTCTCCACTTCATGCTCGTTTCCCCGGTCGTTCATATGTATGCTCAGCGATACACGAACGCATGCAGAATGGCTGCTGTGTTTTAGCTTATGGTGGCCTACTCTCGTCTTCGTTGTAGCGTCTGTTGCACTCACGCTCGTTCCGCCAGTCTCTGAGATTCGGCTTTCGGTACGTGAGTTTGTTAGCTAACGAGTTATGAACTATACGCACTACTCGCTCGCAGTTATCGCTGACCAATCGTGCGGATTAGCTCTCGCGATTCTCTTCCCGAAATTTCGCGGAATCCCTTCGGCCAGGCCGCAAACAGAATAAATTGATGTTTGCTGCTGCAGGATGTTGCAAGGATGGAAATGATAAGTACGATGGGTTTTCGACGCCTCAGATTGAGAAAACAAGGAAGAACACTTCATTCTTCTCAGTGTTCCTCGCAAAACTGGCCGATCTCGCTCCTTTATATATCCGAAAAAATTGTTGCGTTTCAGAATTGTTCAGAATTACCAATCGCTACATACTATCATCTAATCTAAACCAATCACATCGGTTTTTTTTCACGGCTGTCTTTTGTTTCGGACACGACGCGCACGCAACACGCACGACGCTTCGACCGACTTACAGGCCTTAAACGTGCAACGTGCCACGAACAATCTTTCGGTCTTTTTTATACTACAGATAGTTGCTACTGCAGCTGGATCCCGAAAGTCTGGAATTGTGTACGTGATACACAGCTTCTCGAATATACCGAACAATTTAGCTCGCGTTAGTCTAATTCGATCGCATAAATTGCAAGGAGAGAGAAAACTTGTGCTGACACTCTGTCGCCTTACATACCCTCTCTGTATCACATTCATCATTAAACGAACGTTTATCTCGTGGTAAACCACTTGCAGGCAGCGCCAAGATGCCTCGCAGTGAATTCAGGGATTCCGATGTAATTCCGTTCTCTATCGCGAAACGTAAAACGGCATGTACCGCGAATCGCGTAATGATGACATTTTATTTGCGAGCGATAAAAATGTCGCGCTCTCTCTGATTGTCGTGAATGCAACGCGTGCGCTTTTATTTTAATGTCCGTAAATTGTGATACGCATGGAAGCGATAAAAAAGCTCTTGAATTCACGACAACAAACGTCGTTTGTGGGATTTACTGCCGCATTTAAATGTCGCGCAACGCGAAAGCGCGAATGTCCGAAAGTTCGATGCGCTTCTCTGCCGACCGCAAACTCTCGATTATGATTCGCTTGATTTCGATTACTGCAAGGTAACGCGAACAACATGCATCGATCGATATTTGAAGGCCGATTCGATGAAACGTCTTATTATATTCAAACGAATTTGCAAAAAAGCACAAACGGATTAGCTGGCTCGAACAACGAGAATTGCCGGATCTTGCATTGGACGTCATGAAACGCAACGTTGTATGCGCATTTTTCGATCGAAATTCAACCTCTGCGTTCGCGAGATTCGAGATTCACATTAAAGACATCCTCGACAGCGGAAATATTTACGACGGACGCGAAAAAAATATCCCAAATACGAGATTGCGTGTCCTGCACGCTGCGAGGCATCGCGTCTTTCAGGGCGAAACTCAATTGTCCGTTTCCATGACTTCGATTACACAATGCCATTCGCTCGATATGCATGTAGGTGAAGTGGTCACGGTAGATATAAGAAAACGCATAACCAACGGAGAAGGACAAAGGTGAAAATCGAAATAATGTGCCACGTATAAATATTTTAATGAAATACGAATCTTTTGGAAAGTAGCACGTGGAAAGAAATCGCGCGGGAAATGGTGAGTTACGGCACACGCTACAGATCCAATGAAAATTCCAGAAAGAGGACCAAGTGGCCCGATCGGTCACGTGCGAAGAAAATCAATATACACGCGGATGTCGGAGAGAAATCACGGTATTTGCTCCGAATGCGCCAAGTGAATTTTTCGGGATAGCGCAAGACGGATGGCCGCGATAAGATTTCGCACGAGATATTATTACGTTCCTTATCAGGGTTACGGTTTGAAAGAGAAATGCTCTTCTGGCCTTAAAAGAAAACCGATAACGGATTCCCGGTTTATTGATATCGAGGCAGTCGGAGCCGAGGGGATCGATGCTATTTATAGCGCCGCGAAGTGCAAGAAGAAGTCGTATTCTTTTCGAGCGCCGTGGAACAAAATAACGAAGCTGAATGCTTTACGACGCGAGACACGATCAGGAAATAAATAGCGCTGCCCTTTTACTCGCATCGCGGAGCTGCGATTGTCGCGATTTGCTCGAGCAATCAAAGTAACCGAGAGAAGCGGAAGAAGCGCATAGCAAAGCTTTTCATTACGTTACATTATATCGAGAAAAAAAAACTATATTTACAAATGCGTTTGCAAACGTGCATTGAGCAACGATGCGTTATCTCTAAATCTGCAACAATATTCGACAAAATCCGCACGTATTCCAATCGGCGAAAATGTCCCTGACAAATGCCGGGAGAGGGAAGGGAGCACGAGGTCCTAATCTCGTTCGAGTTTCAATACGCGAAGATAGGAATCCAGTGCTCTCCGCTTAAATCCGACTTGTGTGAGAGCGTGCTTCCGCTTACACGGAGCCTCGAGGTGTATCAGAGGCAAGCAGAGTCCCGAGATTCGAGAGATCAGAGTCGCTCTGTGACTTCGGGCGAGTTGGCTGCTTGGTCGCATATCGTGAATCCGCACGGGCCTCGCGCGGGAAACGTGTGCGACCGGGAGCGATTGGGCGCACGCCGGTATTTTCTCAGGAGGAACGCGATGCGCAAGGTACGATTGTATCGTAAATTTATAACTCCGTGTCTAGCGCAGGTTCACGATGGACAGGAGGAGCAGAAAGAGGGACACGGGGATGGCGTGGTACCGTGAATTTCGTACGGCGGTTCCCTCGCGTGGGACCTTGCGGGATTTTGCGGGGATGCGGCGCCGTAAATATTCATTTCCCAGCGCGCAGCGTTGCACAGCGCAAAAATAGAAAAGGGGAGAACGAGGAGGAACGCGGCCGGGCCGAGGACACGATCGTAAAAAGGATTGTAAAATTGCGCGAGCATGCTCTCTCGTTTCTCGTGATTCGACAGACGCTACCACTGGATTATCACCGCGAAACATTCGGGATTCGGGAAACTTCGGGACGCGTTAGATTCGAACTGTTTGCGCGGGGATGAAACTCGGATACAGTATTTTATCACTCGGGTAGCCGATGGAATGAATCATGAATGGATGGAAGGAATCGCCACGCGTCGAATACGAAGTACATTGATTTCGCTGATCAGCTGCTGGCTGAATGACGAACCAGTTTTACGGAACATGTTTCTCTCTCACGCGCGGTGTAGAAATTTCAGACGCTTGTTCCAGAGTAACGTATGCCACTTCTGACTCCCGTGCGGATATCTTTGCCCTTACAATACCCCTGGGGATTTCGGGAAGATTGTAATTGACGAGAGTGCTCGACACGACCTGGTTTGATGCTTCATATTAATGCGCGAGAGTATTAAATGCAATAAATTTATATATTAAGGAGGGGGCGAGGCGGGACGACTTTGACACCAGATACTCGATCGCTGTAATTATCTGTGAAAAAAGTGGAAGAACTACGAGAAAGAGAGAACAAGGGAAGAAGCCAAGAAAATCGATTTGTCTTCCATTGCATGCAGCATAATCGCGACGGATTCACTGATAAAGTGTTAAATCTCTCAGTCCTTAATCCCCTTTTCGATGGAATGAGAAAACTAGATCCCATGGCCAACGTCATCACGCCGAGATTACGTTGCGTGAAGCTTCTCCGTCGAACTTCTCCGTCCGTTAGATTCACAGAACCTTCTTCCCTTTTCTCTCTTTTTCACTGACTCCTGCCTCTGCTTCCCCTCTCTTTCATAGGACTGTGGAACTTGGTGCTTTTGGTAACGAATGAAAAAGCAACACCATCGCGGCTTGGCGATTCACCGGGAAGCCCCTGAGAGCTTCTTGGCCGAACGCGGCATAAAATATCGGGCCCGTAAAATGCCGCACGGGAAATAACGAGAAAAATCTTGCCTCTTCGAAGAGGGTAGCTAGCTGGAGTAGTTGTCTGTCATTCTCTCTTCTTCCTATCTACATCCAAGAGTGACGGAATAGATATATAAGAGAGGTAAGGCGTATCGATCTTTAAGCGCCTATAAAAAAAAAAGAAGGGAGTGTGCTCACCTGCTTGAAAACGAGATTTAGATGCGATTCGAGTAGAGTTTCGATGATGCTCGGTGATCTCGTGCGTCGAGAGTAGCGTACGAATAATCTATAGGAATGACATCGTTCTTTCTTATCTCTATGGGGGGAAAAAAAAGAAAAAAGCTGGGAACATATCGCTGGTAAGAATATGAAAATGGAGGGTCGTCGTACAAGCTCGGCTGCGGGGAACGTGCTTGTAAGTTTTTAACGAAAAATTCCGAAGTTTCCGTGTCCCGGAAAACGTTTATTCTTTCTCGAGGAAGAATGAGACGAAAGTTTGAGAGGTATCCCGAATGTCATGCGGTAGGGAACGCCGCGGGAAACGTTCTTAGATTGAAATTAATGTGTGTTCGTCACGAATTCTGTAGATTTTCAAAGCGAGATGCCCCGAATAACAGACAGAATATTTCAAAGAATATTAAAGCGGAAAGAAGTCCCGAGTAACAGCCGGAGCGTTTTAAAGAATATTCAACTGGAAGATGTGATAATAAGAACTTGCACTCATGATATTTCAAGGGATCCACCTTTGCTATTTCAACGATGTATCTCGATTTTCATGAAACGAAAGTGCTCGCTTGAAATGAAATGGTAAATATAGTTGTGCAACATAATTCATACGTCGCGGAAGATTACAGCGATTCTCGCTATTCCAAGGATTGATATAACATTCGAAGTTGGGACAAAATTCAGTCCAAAAATCAATCAAGTTGGAACGAAGCAAAGAGAATACCGCTCCACCGCATCCTCGAGTTTAATAATAGATTTGATAAACTTCTATTATCGCTATTATCATATAACGATGTAATATTGAAATATAATAAAACTCACACGTGGAACACACGTCTGCGTAAATCAAAAGCTGCTTATCGTGTCGCATTAGCATAGAAATCGAATGTTCACGCGAAACGCGAGAGACGTCAAAGAGATAGCGTGGAAAAGCGCGTTTCCGGTGCGTATCCGCGAACTCGAAATCGCGAGGTGAATCCAAACTTTCGTATCCAGCGAAGATTATACATATGTCCCGATGATGCTCGCGTTTCAACGCTCTGGCTGGCAACGTGACATTAATTCCGACGTGTTTCGAGCATTTCGATGGAAAGAGCCTCCGTTCTAGAGACGAGCGTAATGGCTCGACTCTGGTGCGAGCCTCTTCTGACACCTCGAAAGTGACGCGAGCCGTTTCGATTTCCGCCGACTACGTTAAAATCCCCGTCGACCGTCGACTGATTTATTTACCGCATTGCCGGAGCAAGCCTCAGCCTGCCGTTGGTCCGTTCTGTCGCGGATTTATTCCACTGGAAATCGGCGCGAATATCCTGCGACTGCATCCTCGAGAAAGCGCGCGCACGATTTCTCATCTACCCACCAAGGTGCATCGCGAGAAGTCGATTGTTGGATTCGCTTTATCGAAATTTTTATTCCGATTTTTACAGATCGGTCCGCTCATATGCGAAAGCGATCGAACAAATTGGCATTAGATCCTCTGTAGATTTCGCTGGAAAATTCCGGCAGCTGATGAATTTCTTACATTGGATTTATGGCTCGCGTCTTTTCATCAACATCAGAATGAAACGGGAAAAGCGACATTCCTGCGTCTTCCCGCGGCGCGATAGTCCATATGACGGATTCTATTTCGCTGCTTAAAATCGGACGGACAGAAGCACATAAAAGTAAGGACGATAAAAGAGAAAAATGTTTCAGCGGAAAGATATTCCGGCATTATTTGACCCGTGAGAGTTTTACTGCAACAGAATCTCTCCGGCAGATCTTCGTTGCATCGCTCTCTCTTTCTCTCTCTCTCTCTCTCTCTCTCTCTCTCTCTCTCTCTCTCTCTCTCTCTCTCTCTCTCTCTCTNTCTCTCTCTCTCTCTCTCTCTCTCTCTCTCTCTCTCTCTCTCTCTCTCTCTCTCTCTCTCTCTCTCTCTCTCTCTCTCTCTCTCTCTTTCTCTATTTATCATCTATGACTTAAATTGATTCAGGCATATTAATCCGCAGACGTTTGCAGATAACAGAGAGAATTCAAATCTTTCCAGATGTGCACTTTTAACCGAATCTCAAATACGATTCCGAGAAAGTTCAGATTCAAAGCGCACAGTTGAGATGATAGCGATAGTGATCAACAGATATGCTGATAAAATTAATCCTTGACAGATTTAAGTTATTCGCAGCGCTCATAGAAAATGCAACGCGCCATTTATTTAGCCACTAACTGAGAAACCGCGAAATTTTGTTGAAAGCGAGATTGACGTTCGACAATACCGCTTAAGCAAAGTCCGCGAAGCAAGACGACGAAATTCTCGCCGCGGACAGAATTATTCAGCGTAAGACCTATACGTCTCTTGAAACGTAAGGCATTTCTCGAGATTTTCCTCGCGTGGGAGACGCCGGATAATTGTACGCGGATGCAACCCCGCCGTCATGCCATCTCCGAGCTGGACGAGGACTCGCGAGGACAAATATAGGGCGCTAATTGGAGCAAACCTCGCTCGGTATCTCTGCATCTTTCCTGGACGAGCGTGAAGTCGAAGCTGCGGAAGCACTCGCGGCTCGCTCTCCCGCGACTCGTTTAAAGCGGAACATCCTTCGAATTTTCATCCCGTCAATGAGACGTTCTCGCATAACGGGCTGCACAAACGCCTATATTTTCGACGAGACAGAGATCGTTGGTGGAGGAGTTTACAACCGCAACAGGATGCGAGAGATAGAAGCCGGCAGTAATTGGGTTAAGACACGAACGCGCCGGGCGTTGTACATAATTTAAAGATTAAGGCCGAGTAGCACTCCAAGAGGTACTACGGTACTACGGCTCGGCGATATTCGCCGAGTGATGCAAAATGATGACGCGGGCGCACCTTTGGTACACACAGACGGCCGTCCCTCGTGCCCAGGTGTATTAGCACCACCTTAATTAAACCCATGCATTCGAGATTATCCGAACCGATTCGAGATACTGCCCGGCTGCTTGTACAAGCCATCTAATTCTCCATATCTACTCTCGCCACATTCGCAAATTACGCGCGGTATGCGGAACTCCATAAAGCCCGAATCATCTGCTTTTAGCGCACGCGTGGCGAACGCCCGTCTTAATTCGCGTGTCGCGAGAAAGGAGCTTGCGTTCGATGAGTGCAGGAACGATGTTGCTCGTATTCGTTCTCGATTAAGCGCAACAGTGAATGATAGATGCCTGCGGCGGATGAGTGCGAAAACGACCGCCCGCGCGCAATCATCTATAATTTTAGCTTTCATCTATAATTTCATCTATAATTTTAATCAATCGTTATCGCTATAATTTTAGCGCGAGTGCGATAACGATTGATCCACGAGACAGCTCGAGAGAATATCCAATAGGATCGCTTGCGACGCATCGAGGGGAAAACATCGGCAAACATATCGAGGACCGAGCTTCTCTTTCCGCTTCCGGTTCCTTGAGCCTCCTTTCCCCCCATGCTCTGTTTGGTAGCGAGCTTCCTGAACGGGAACCGGCGGTGAGATTATTTGCGGATATTAGGAGCGCTGGAAACCGCGCAAAGAACTTATCAAAGACCTCCTCGGCGGAAGAAAGGGTGAAAGGTGGAAAACGGACGGCGGGGAGGATGGGACTTTTATCGGATAAAGTTCTTTGCGGCTTTCGGCGAGAATCGGGAGAGACAGTCACAGCGCGCGGACGTCGCCAGTCTTCTCGCGTTCGTCCGACGACGAACAGTGGATATTTCGACAGGCCGTAGATCAATATTATTTCGCGAAAGAGCTCCTCGCCCGAAGGAATCGCGGGGTTGCTATCGCAAGGGTGCAATATCTCCTCCACCATGAAAGATACATGGTCCAGGAACCGGCCACACAGGTCTCTCGCGTAGAAATGATTTCGCGAGTACAGTAATCGACTTCCTGACTATGCAGGACTAAAGAATTGTACTCGCTTTTATTTGTTTATCGCATCGATCCAGTTCTCGTTTCGTCGCTTCGCTGATCGTCGATCGAAACGTCGATGAGGATGATCCTCGTTATGCAGCGATGACATATTCGTTGCATGTTGTTTTTAGTGTCATCTCGATCTGCAAAGTCGAGTCGTAAATATTTCGAGTTGATGTTTAGAATCTGGGATCCAGAATCAGTTTTTGTTGATTTCGATTATTAAGCTACGAGGGAAGCAGCTTCTTACTCGGAGATCCTTCTGAGACCACATTTTGCGCGGGGCATAATTCTGTTTTTGTTATCCACGTAGAACTAATATTGCCAGTTTATCGTGTTATGACAAGGGCTTACTCGTGATTGATACGAGCGTGTATATTTATCACTTAGCAAATGTGCAACGGAAAAATCTGCGTGCCTGCGATAATCCATTACGGATGAATCTCAAACAGAGAATTTGAGAACACGATTAGCATCAATTTAATCATCCTTCTCCTCGGCATAAAGCAGGACACGCTTGACCCACGTGTTTGGAAAGTGAGCGATAAAAACTGGGATTGCTCCGAGCATGCTGATAATGCTCCACGTGCGTATAATCCGCGCGCCGTAAAGTTCAAGTTCTGATGGTTGAGTTTAGCGATTCCCTCACGCTTCGATTATTCGCCCGCGCGTCGGTTCCACCTGATGCAGTCGATGGAGGAGGAAGAAATTCCCAGGAGGAGAATCGCAAGGATATCCCGCCCCTCCGGATACATTTCCCACCGAAAGAGAGAGAAGAGATGCCCCGCATCGTTTATCTCTTGTCGCGAAAAACGCTTGAAGCCAGATAATAATGAAGAGAGCAACGAGCGGAATAATACGCACGCGAAATAGTTTGAATATTCGCGTTTATTTCTTTAATGTGAAGGCGAAAAATTTTCAAGAGAACGACTGAATCCATTTACACAGTTATCGAATGACAAAATCATCTCCGAGTGAAATATTTCCGCGGCTGGATCACACTATTTATTTCCTATATAATCCTATATAATTCTACTTTAATATCTATAAACCAAATAAACTCTATTGATATTAATCTAATTATTCACCTACCTTCAATTACATTCATCTATCAGTTTCCTTTTAATAATTCAACCTCAATTAGAATAATCTTCCTATTAATTACATTAATTTCAAAACATCGTAATGTTTTGAAAAAACAGTAATCAAAACATCGAGCTCTAAAATTAAAAACGAGAAATTAATTAAATAATATTTACCTTTTATATATATATATATATATATATATATATAAATAATTTAATTATAATTTATTTATCTACAAGAGAATAAATAGAGTCTTCGTTTTTAATCATCTTTAATGCCTCTTTTACTATCTTTTTCGTAAAAAGCTGTTTTTATATTAATCCCAATTGATATAATTTGATCGAATTTACCAAAAAACGGAAATACTCGGACGCTGTTTTTATGAAACCGCATTACCACGATACTTTACGACTGCAGCGTATCTTGTTATACGGATATACAACGGCCATAATTATGCGTCGTGCGAGGTGCATCGTCCAGCAATTCCTGCAGATATCATTACGTGTGCACAGAAGTTATCAGTCTAAACGAACGCGATTAAAATCGAAGAATCAGGCTTGATCGATCTTAAAATATTTCATCCGCCTGTCAATAGCTTCATCCAAAATGAAGATTCGCAAGACGCACAGCAGTGATATTCGACCATAAGTCGAATCTCACAGGAAATCGTGACTAGACGTTAGATGCCGTGTAATTTATGCCATTAATTACGAGGGCGCGTTACATGCCACTGTGTTTCTCTCTGCGAGCCGTCATCGTTTGTCCGACTTGATCCGACGACGCCCGAGTCAGCCGCGCGTATGTTGGCTCACTGCATACACGAGGAGCATTACGCGCCAGCGACAAGAAAGGGAGGATTACTATAATCATGAGGGATGATGTAGGAAGCAGGTAGCCGTTACGCGTCTCTAATGACTTAAAAAGACGCCATCGTCGCGCGATCTCGCCTCAGTGTCGCTGCATATTCGGGTACGCGCTTAATATTTTTATCTTCTCAGACCTCTGTGCCCTCATATGCGTGTCCGCGAGCGATGAACATTGCACGGAACGAAAGGATTCCCTTCATCGGAGGGAATCTTCGTGCTTCTCGAGCGAGCACAGCTGCACCTCGAAATACGATCCTTGGAGCTTTATCTTCGCGTGTCTTCGAGGCAGCGTCATTATCGAGTTAGCTTAATCGAATTGCGAAATTCACGAAAAGGCGGATATATTTCCGAATTAAGACACCAAGCCATCCGGCATGCTTCCTCCTGACCGTCTCGGAAAGTCAGTCGGAAAGAGAACAGGGAGTGAACCGCGCGTTCAACCGTGCGAGATGGGCGAGAGAAAGTTCGCAGGCGTTCGCCGGGAACTCGTTGCAGCTATTAATTATCAAGCCTAATTATTCAGCGAGATAACCGTGGTATCGCGCGAGGAGATTTCTGGCTAGTTATTAATATCACGCGAGTTGCCGAATGCTGCCAACAGTCAGCGACATCAACTAGATGGCAAGAAATGTGGCAGGATTGGATGCAATTCTCGCGGCGGCGAGTTCGCAAACAGATCTCGCATCCTAAGCAAAATGCGTTTTGGCGCGGGATCTCTTAGCGGAAGTGCCACCGCGGCGTGTTTGAATTAATCACTCGCATTATGCGAACGAAGCGCGTGTCATTCTACGACTGGACATTGCACATCGCGGCATGTAGAAACCGGAAATACAAACCCACGCGGAGCCATCGCTCACGAATCCCCCATATACGACAATCGAAGCGAAGTAGGTCGTTCCAGCATTGTGTTATCCGTCATCGGACGCGAAAGTCTCGTTCAAGTCGGCTGGCCTTTTCACGAACGACGACCCCTCTCATCTCCGAGATGAAATTTCTATCGACTGCCGCCAGTAAATCGATCTCGAGACTCAAAACAAAATTAGTGATACTCGCTCTCATCGCGCTCATGCGCGAGCTGATGTAATCTATGATGATAAGAATGATGAAGATAAGAAATATCATCGTCGAACATTTAAGATAAGACCACTTCGGTAACGAGATGATAACTTGGTTAACTGAAAAGAAACGTTGGAAGGTCTTTGGAATGTATCGAATGAGGGATTGTCTTCAGCTGCAATTGACTTTGACTGATCATTCGACGTCGTTCACGATGCATCTCGTTTGCGAGCAGGGCTTCCTATTGACCTTGCCGCTGCTAAACAATTTTATTATCATGCGAGACGCGCACCGGTTACCATCGACGAATTTTTCATTATCACCGAATCATCAGCGAACGAATGAGTGTTGAACCTTTTTTCTCGAAATAACACATGTCCAGTGTCCATTCTCTTCGTGCAGAGTAAAACGGTATCGCAATTTTACGGGTGTCTCGAGGAATAAAAACAAAGAAAGACATCGCACAAATGAGGATCCTGACGTCAAGTCATCCGCGATTCACCTGATACCACCCTGTATACACGGAGAGTATCTCTTTTATTTACACCGTGACGTGCTCGGGGTGCGTTAGCGCGACGCCAGCTCAGCGGATCGATTACACGCAGATTACGGAGTGCAATTAAGTGCTCAAAGGCTCTCAAAGGCATCACAAATTAATAACCGCCGCTTTTTGCTTTTTGCTCATTCTAATTGCGTATTACGATTGAATCGCAGCTCGGAATGCGCGAACGCGGCGGTACGAAAGCAGCGAGCGTGATTGGAAACTCGTCGCCGCTATCAGTCGATTATCCGCTCGAATAGTAAGCTCGAATAGTACCGGAGAAACAGGAGAGTTCTTCCTCCTCGCGGTTCGACACCTGGAAGTTCACTCGATATTGACGATGACGGCAAGTCGACGCGACTCGATTAAGCACATTTAATTCCGGCAGGAATCAATCCCACTCTACTACAACAGATCTTCCGCTCTCCGATACAGTTCACCGTTCCACGATTGCTGTTTCCAATTGCACGAGGCGCGACCCCTTCGGGATCCAAGTCTCCGCTCTTGCAGAACGCCAGGTTCCCACCCATCCTTGGAACTTACCCCTTCTGCGCGGCGGGAACCTCTTCTGTCTGACTGTCAAAGCGAATATCGCGGATTGTCAGATTGCCGCCTCGATCGCGCGGCGGTTGCTTTGTGATGCCGAGAGCGCGTCTGTAGATTTATCGCGCTTTCTGGCGAGTGCGTGCCGCAGAACGAACGACATTTTAATGCGAGACGAGCGTTGACAATCGCGGCTAACACGAGATCAGAGATCTCGCGATAAGACGGGAACGAGGGGAGAGCAGAGACGGTTAAGATTGATAATCTATCGAGGATATACGGAGCCTGCGATTATCTCTCGTATGGTGTGCGGAAAGTCGCTCCTGCGCCCTCTTTTTCATCGATATTTCCCGCATGTGGAATGTACATTCGCGTACGCCAAATGGTTCCGCGTAAAACATATCGACGTCGACGGCCGACATGCGCTCGACGTCGATAGCATATTGCGGGATTGGAAATTCGTCTGGGTCGCGTTTCGGATCGGCGATAACAACGGATAACGGGGACAAATTTCAACAATACCCAGCTTCGATGATCATGAGCGAGCGAGCGAGAGAGAAAGAGGGAGTTAACTGAAAGGGAGATAAATGGTCGAGAGCAGGTTCAAAGGGTCACGTCAGCGAAAGATATTTTCCCGTGGAAAAACGAGGGAAGCTCGACGATGACGATGGCGACGTAGCCGACATTAAACATTTCAATACGGGGGCAAAGGGCGATAGATCGATCGCCGTTATCCTTCGTCGAGCACGAAACACCACGCGCGACGATAAACCGATAAGGCGCGAGGAAAAGTCGGTTACGGCCGACTTTTTACAGCCGCGCGCGGCACGACCGATCTTATTCCGCTTCGCCGCGATATTCCCGCCACCGTAAACACTGAATGCGATTATCAGGGGCCAACAGCCCGGAGTGCTTTGCTGCTGAGGTGGAAGAACAGCAAGTTGACCCGTGCCCCGGTCAGTAGTACGCCGCGTGCCCGCACACGTTGAAGGGGAACGTCTTTGGCTCGCAGAAATATGCAAATGCGGCCCCGGGAATCCCCGACAGAATATCGAATAAGTATAATATCGCCGCGTAGCCAGGAAGAGAGAGAGAGAGAGAGAGAGAGGGAGAGAGAGAGAGGTCCTCTGCATCTCCTCGCCTCTCTCTTTCTCTTTCATGGTCGACATCTGCGCATCGAGGGATGTATCAACAATAATTTCATCGGCATGGAATATCCGGCGCTTAGAGACCTACGATTCGCCATCATACGAACGACAACGCGTATCAATGTCCTCGCAGTGCAAAATGAGAAAGGAAATTCAATAAAGTAACAATGGCGCCCAATACGAAGCAACACCGCGCCATGTACACGCGCGTTCTCCATTCCTCTGTTTCCTTTCCTTTCCCCGTTGCTGCTTTAAGCTTTCAGCTGTTCGCTGAGGCAAAGAAATTCGTGCAGAGCTCATATTTTCGTTTCGTGGGGCCTCGCGTGTATGGATGCCTGCTTTTGAACGCGCGGCGAACGAAGTCGCCGAATAAAGAGAAGCAAAGATGCCGCCGCGGTCAATAAGCACGCGCTCGAAGCTGCTGTAAATGGCGGCGCTAGCAATGAAACACGCGACGATTGATTAAAAATAAAAGTAAAAATAAAAGCCTCGCATTTCGGGATCACGATCTGGAAAGAAGGACACCGCCGGTCATCGTAATTACGTTACGTATCCGCGAGAATTCCGAATGGCGTAACTGGATCTCCGTTATTGCACATTAGCGAGGCAAGGTTCAGCGCGCAAGGAGTTGCTCTCATTGAGAAATATCTTAAAAAATTCCATCACGTTGCGAGCGCGAGCGCAGCGGAAAATTTACGCGCGGACATTTCTCATCGGCGTTACATCAACTTAAGATATTGCTCGCCGATATCGCGCTGAGAGCATCTATCTATCGAGCGCTTTTGAGAAAAGCCCACCATCGCCGTTAAATATTTGATGTCGAATTACGAGATCAGAAAAGTGAGGTTCATTAAAAAGTCACTGCACGGAGTCTCTTTCCCTCTATCCTATCAGGCCGACGCACTGTTCGTCATAAAACACCTCTCGTGGGACTCTCCTTACATTAACAAATCCTTCCGCGCTCGTCCGCAGCAAAGCTGGGATTATGCGTCGAACCGCGGAGGTTGTTACAATCGCAAATAGCGAGGTGCAGCCTGGAACTCTCTAGGGCAACGACGCCCTTCGCTTGATCCCGTATACTCTGTCAGAGAAGCAAGAAATGACGAAATATCTGGAAATAAATCCGTCCGGCGAGCATTGTTTCGCTTCCGGCGAGCAGCGAATTTCCGCGCTTTAGCGGAAGCTTAAAGCTGCCTTTTAAGCCGCCATCCCGGGCTCTCGACTAGCTTTCGCAGAAGTACAGAAGCAAGCACTCCTCCGGGCAAGTGCTTTCCACGAGGATACCGTCAAAAGAAAATATTTCTAATATCTGCCGCTAGAAGCGCTCCACTCTTGCGCCGTTAAGAATGCAACAGCCGCGAAGCAACGTCGTTAAAGCAGAGACAGAGAGTTACTAAATATTACAACTCCCGAGGCTGAGTAATCCGCAAGATCAGACGGATTCCTTAATGTTTCTTCAAGCCGGAACTCAATAAATCGCATTTTCCTACACATTAACGTCTGCCAGTACAAGAGAGAGAGAGAGAGAGAGAGAGAGAGAGAGAGAGAGAGAGAGAGAGAGAGAGAAATCGACAGGGATTATCAAGACATTCAACATCGCGTGTATGATTCCAGTGAGAGAGCGCGATCTCGTAGCGCTGTTCCTGCCGTTAACTTTTAATCAGATTAGAAGCTATTGTCGATAACTTGCTCTCGGGCGAGTTTCGTGAAATGTCGAGAGAGGAAAGATAGCGGGAAGAAACAGAAACACTTCATCATTACGCGTATTCTGCACTTGACGTGTAATGCATAACGAATGAGAGAGATAATTGCCCGGTATCTTTTCTTCTTTTGTTTTCACGCGGAAAGGAAAGATATTCCCGCGGAGTGCTTCGTCTTAGCAAAAACATCGGACCTAACGTACTCGAAATATCTGGAGTGTCTTTTACGGAGGATTATTCGCGAGAAGACTGAATGTGTAAACACGATTTTCTATCCATCGGGCTAGCAGAAGCGTCGAGACTTACTACAAGCGAATGAAAAGCAACGAAGAGAGAATGAAAGAGAGCCCCCTTAATTTTTCAAACGCGGAGAGTGTGGTCGTGATCGTGAGCGGGGAGGGAGGGGTAGTGGTTTATCTCCGTTCCAAGATAAACTGAATTCTCACCCTGTTCGAGCTCGCGCGCATCCAGCAAAATGATTCCGCTATCGCTGGAATTATTCGAAAATACGGGTGTTTAAGCCTCGATTTTCTGCTGGCGGTAACGGCGCCGTGGAAAATGGAAGGCAGAGACGCGCCAAGGACCCTAGAGCGGATGGATTTTATAACAGCTTCCCACATCGGCGGCCGGAATAACGTTGTACAGATCGTGACATGCACAGGCCTTCCTTCCCTTCTTTTTTTCATCTCTCTATCTCTATCCCTATCTCTCTCGCTTGATCGAATTTATACAGGTAACGCATTTTCCAGGGCCCCACTTTATGCAGTTCCGGAAAACGAAGAAACGAAGTTGGAACCGACAGAACATAGTGGAAACTATGCAGTTCGCGTGACTACGAATCAACGTTGAATTTTCAAGATAGATAACATTGAAGAAATATTCAAAGAATAATAGATCCGTTGCGACTAAAGCGGGAAAAATAAATTGAGATTAAAACTCCACGAGACATGTGTAGGAAAATAAAGCAAAGTAAAACGAATCGAGCAATTTTGACAACTGGCAACGGACCGCTCTCGATCGCGTTAATTCGACTTTATACTATTCTGGCGTCAAAAGACGCTGACTCTTCGCAAAAGACTGAAACTTTGAAAGATTTTAGAGAATAAAAACAATCGTTAGACATTAATCCGACAACCAACCAACCCAATCCAATCTTCGATTCTCACTCTGTACTAGCTGAAATGTCTACACATGTTGCTACAAATAGCAGTTTCTATATCTTAAGAAATTTTTCAAATTTATTACAGTTATTATAGTTTAAAGAGCATCCCTGCGCGAATAATGTGCGCAGAGATGTACATTTTGAACGTACGTGCTCTTCTAAGGCGTGAAAAGTGTTGCTTCGCGCAAAGAAGTGTCCCTTCTGATTGATCGCTCTCGCTCGGAATCAGCTCTCTAGTATGTTTTGTACCGAACCGGCTTGCTATATAGAGCACGTAAATAACACACGTGTATAGATAATCACGGACAAGCGTGATCCGCAATCTGAACGCATTATTTCCAAATGTTATCTCCGCCACGAGTTCGCGACACGGCAGACTTCAGATATTCGCCGGAAACGCGCGTTCTCCTCGGAGGATCGAAAAGCCAATGTTTTCACCGGTCGAAAATCTGAATTCTCGTGTATTTTACGTATCGCTATTGTAATACTGCGCATTAAGGCTCGTGAATTATTAATGCGAATGATACGTGAAACGTGATCGACGCTGTGAAAACCTTTTCATCTCCATCCGCGATTTATTCAACAACCTGTGGATAGCACAATCGATCGCGGTCGATCACGATGCCTAAATACAAAAGCTGCGCCCTACTTTTTCGTCCATTTTTAGCGCCATCATTAATCCCCCGTTATTTGCACGAGCAACCCTCCCTCCGCCACGCCCTACGTTTTGTTACCCAACGCCCGAAATTAGCTTCCGATCTCACCATGTGCCGATCGGCTTGTTCACACGAACCGACTTGCTCGATTATTCGATCAATAGCTCGCGAATAAAGAGATAGATTTTTTTTCTTCTCATCCTTCTACACGCCCATCTACACGCGGACACACCGAGCCGTCTCGCAATTGTTTATTTAGGATAACTGTAACTTTGGACAGCGGTACGTTTCGAGCAACCCAGATTCGTTTCACCGCAGTTTGTAATTGGAGGACTCAATCCCCCTACCCTCCTCTCCTCCCTCTCACCCTTCCTGCACCCTTCCTCTCCGCACTGATGCAATCCTATTTCGGGACATGATACTGATACGGCGGACTTGATTTCTGACACAAATCGGGCTGATCAGAAATCCCTGTTCTGTGCATTATCTCGAAATAGGACGGAATCTTTCTATTTTAGGGCATGAAGCAAAAACGCGCGTGTCCTTAAAATTGATCCCCGTGTAATATCAAAACGATGCGGCTCTTCATCGAATCTATCTGCGAATGTGTCTGTTCGCGAGTTGTAATTGTAATTATCATTATAATGGCGCCTTTTCTTTTCTGAAGAGTCCCGAGTTCAGAAGAGCGAGAGAATAATGGCAACTGATATCGGGAACATTCACAAATGTCGAATGTATTTACGCGTCAGAGTAAAATTGTGCATTTGTGAAGAGAGACGAGATGAAATTCTCGGCACAGTCGAAATTCGCATTATGCGCACACGCGAAACACTTTTTAGCGGAAACTGTACCTGATGTTTGCAAGAACCGCGCAGGCAGTCAGAATACTACTTGCACTGGACGATGATAAAAAGCGAACGCGGCATTTACAATGGCACATCATAATATGGCAACGGAAGTTGTGGTCGTGCATAATACGCATGCATTAATCGCAATGCGAGATGGCACTGCGATTATCTGCCTTGGAATAACTTCGATACGAGCATCGAAAATAAGATGCACATATTTTTCCAGATTCAATTCAGAGATTCTTACGCAAAGATCAAGTTGGAACCGGATCGATTGCAACGATGACAATGATGCCGAAGATTGTCTAAAGATTGGCTAAAGCCATGTAATTCCGAAAACAGTAGGATGAAAAGATAAATATGTGAACCTTCGACTTTAGAGCACTTTGAATCTCGCGTGTCGCGTGACACTCGGTGTTCCATTGATTATGCAACGTGCAACCAAGTTGCTATTGTAATCCTTCAATTCCGCTATATTAAATAACGTAAGAAAATTATTCTTGCCAACTGGTCCCAAATCCTCCTAATCTTTTTGTTTGCGCAACCTGGTTTCTTTTACTCGTGCAAGTTTTTTATTTGTACAATTCAGATCCTCTGTTTGTAACTAATCTAAATTCTTTATGTAGGTACAGCTCGACTTTTTTCATTTGTACAACATAATTTTTTTATCTCTACAAACTGAGTTTTAGTAATAATACACAGCGCGACCTGTGCTGTACCATTACAACTGTCTATCCTTGAAAGAAGTAACTCTCTGTGAAAGACTAGATAGCCGATATGAGTAGCATTTTGTTTATTGCTAAGAAATGTAAGTATCTCAAATATTGATAACTTTTATGTGTACCTTCAATAGAATTGATCATCAAACGCATGTACGTATCTATAGCAACGGTTAATATAAAGTTAATATAAGATACAAAAACACAAAGTACAGAATGTAGGACAGAGTAAGACTCAAGTTTGTCGCATGTTGTAAACTCTTGCAACGTTCGCTTCAAATTGCTTCCTTATCTATCGAATGACCTCCCTCTTATATCATCGATAAATGTTTATGTTAATCATGAAACAAATCGACGCGAAGCGGTACGGTAAAGATAATCGAATGCAAATAAGCGCTGAACGGATCTCGCGATATTTCTCAAAGCGCTCCAATTCTCACGCTTAATATCACGCGGAAAATCGAATGATCGCAAGCATGAAAATCGGATGCAAATGCAGAGTAACGTTTCCATCGGATAATGAGGCTAATGAATCGATCTCGCTCGTTTATCTTCCTTCGGTTCTCGCATAATGGCTTTACCAATATCATTTACGTCGAGCCATTCTTTCATGCGGCGATGCGGTAGATGTAGGATACCCCGATGGACAATTTGCGGTTCAGCCATGTGTATGCGCCCCAAATTCCGGAACCGAACTGGCGAATCGATTCGTATGAAATTTTCAGATGAAGTCGCGCGGCCCGTGTGAAACTTTCAGTCGGTCGGCCGCGCACAGCGAAAACGGCTGATTTATGCAGATAGCGAAAGTTCCGCTTTCGAGATTAGTCTGCCGCGAGAACGAAACTATCACGATCGGATCATCCCCGTTCTTCAATGGTTCCGTTCAACTGAACTGAAGAATACGCCGATGCGACGTTCCTCGGATGCTGAGAGTCGCGTTTGCCGCGTGTCGTGCAGAGATGGGGGAGAGGGGACTTTTTCCCCGTCTGGTCCAGCGGACACAATCGATGCTGCGCGTAGGAACGATGAGCCCCGAAAGCTCACCGCATCCGCAAGATGTGACGCTCCGATCGCTTCCGCAAATGCCCCGGAAGAACGAAATATCGCTCGCTGCTGCTACTCCTCGCCGCGTTGTCGCCGTTCGACGACAATCGTGTCGCGGCGTGAAATTGGAATTTCCGCGCGTCAAAGGACCCATCGGCGGGAGTCTCTTATAGCGGGCATCAGCGAAACGGCCACGTCTTGTCAGCCGGTCGACGTCAACGGTCAGTCCTGTTCCGTGTGTGCGCTCTCGATCGATCGGTCGCTGCAGCGACTAATGTGTACACGAAACGTGTGTGTTCTCCTCCCCTACGTTATCCATATATCCGATACTATGCTCGTATGCGCGGTCGCATTCCGCGCTCGAGACTTGCTTTCACACCGCGTGGTCCTCCGAATGCATTTCGGTTCAGTTCGGTTATTCCGGTGCTAAAATGCTGAAATAATCTGAAAGACATCCAGTCGAAGAAGACAGAATTTCGTGTATTGATCAATTTCCGCATGTAAAATACACCTCGCTGTGATATAAATGTGGCATGAAACAAATTCGTGAATTCGTAGCTTCCACTTCGCTGCGACAGGGGTGTATAATTTATCGGTGAGGAACGCAATTGATGCTCATTTTGAATAAGCAGGAATTACTCGAGGAGCAAGTTCGTTTAATTGCGCACTCACGATCTCGCGTCAAATTTGCGCTGATGCGAAAGGCTTATTCGGAAAAAATGCAGAAGGAGGACTCGCTCCTCCGTTCTCGCCTAAGAGGCTCAAGAGACAGAGAAAAGAGGCTTTACCCGACACGTCCTTCTCCCCCCTCGCGAATTAAAACTCGAATTAAATCTCGGCCTCTCATCAGAGAGCTCATTCTCCGAATCACGCGACAGAAATGTCTGAGTGCAGAAAACAGGCTTCTCCGCAAGTTCAATGCATGCTCACTCGTTTCGACCAACTTGCAATTCGCGTCTTGCACTTTGCACCCGTCCCTCAAGATATACCGACCGGTAGTCGGCAATGTATCATTGCTGAACGTCATCTTGACTTGTACGCGCGCGACATCAGAATCCCTTTACGCCGTAAACTCGTATGTAGTGCGCGGGGCACATTCCGCCAGAAGTGCGCGCTCCCGTTGATCGTTTCCTCGCGAATCGCGAGCTAGAGTCTTTTGGTACTCGGAAAACGATTGTGGATTCCTCGATACGTTGCGTTTCGACGATGCCTGTCTGATAGCTCGTCGAGAAAATCGAAAAGATGCTTGGGAACCGTTGACGGTCCGATTGTATTTATGTCGTTGCTGTCGTTGCGATATCGATGGTTCCACATGCAGCAACATTACTTCGCGATTTAGAAACGGAAAAGAATCTCGGGTCTATCCCTTCTTTCAGATTGTAAATTAATATCGATCGCGCTACTGCACCTTACGTCATGATGCATCATCGTTCCAGAATTTCGACGATTGCAAGCAACGAGACGCGTCGCATTGTGACCTCGGTGACGCGCGCCATTTCATCATCGGGCAGCAATTTCTGGCCGGCGCAAAAGTTACGATCTGTCGGCCGGGAAATTGGAAAGATGTAAAAATGGGACGAGAAGGAAAGGGAGAGAGAGAGAGAGAGAGAAAGATTTCCATCTCCTCTCCTCGATAATCAAAACCGCGAAAGAAGTAAATTATCTGCCGTTGAAAGTGTTGGCGTTCGATGATTCACGCGTGGCCGTTATTTCTGGGCGATATTGATGTATTTATACACACACGTAGACACGTATACACACGTTATAAGCCTGTAGCTTGTTCTCCAGATGCGTACGAAATTTTAATGAGATTCAGTGCACGAGATGTAAACGCTTTTTCGGGAAAATATTTTTCCGCACATTTCCGCACATTTCGACAAAATGATCAATGATCAGCTACATCGGATTTATCAGAGAAATCAACGCGATCTGAATAAATTACTGTTCACGCGCGATGATTTAATATTCGAAGGGGAACGGCGCGCGCATCAGCGAAATATTGATTTATTAATTACTGCATTACGCATAAATATTAATACTGGTAAATCTTTTATCATATAATACGAATGAAAATCCGTAATCGGATATTTTGCAAACGAACGAACGAAATGTCCGGGCAAGCTTTATACGGCGACGAATGTGCCGCGAATATTTCCAAGAGAATTATCGATCCCGTCCCATCCACCGAATCTCATTGCATTTATTTTTTACATAATCCGTCGTATTGTAACAATAATACTCACAACACGAATTACCAACGATGAACAAGAATAGGGGAAAAGAGCTAAAGGATATTGCGGCTTGCATTATTATTTGATATTCGTGATTTACTCCCGCGATCTCTCTTCGTCGTATCATCAGCGTCCTCTCGATTCGGTTGGCCAAGGTGAGACATAAAGACCTCGAAACGCCCACATCAGATTCCGTCGAGCATTCCCGGAGAGCAAATCCTCATTCTCCATCTCGTGCGTGAACCGCGCGGAGAATGCAATAACTTTTTATCACGTGCCTCGTTTATGCATAATGTCGTTTTATGCATAACGAGATCGAAGTGAGATCAACGTGCACTACACGTGGAATTGTCACATGACGAAGTGTATTGGACACGATTATTAGAAGAAGAGACTCGAGAAAGACGGAATTATTCTCTCGTGTTATTTTGCAGTCCAAGAAAAATTCCACAGTCGCGCCCGCCATAATCGGAACACGTTAATTTAGAGTGTCCTCGTGATTTTCTGCAACGCCCTATTTGATATCCAACGGCGCCCATTAGACGCGCTCGCTAAGCGGCTTCATGTGCCCCATTTTATTCTCGGACGCACGCATCTTTCCACGGCGCCTTCTCGGCTATGGATAACGATTATTCTCGAGGTTGCTCCCCATCGATCCCCCCCTTTGATCCTCGTCACATGAATCACGCAATCATGCCGGGGAAATCGCCGCAGGAATATCAGGGACAGGAAAAGCTGGCGCGACGATAATTAAAAAGACGATGAATTGCAATCCTCATTGCAATCCTGCAAAGTCGATTCTTCCTATTCAAAGGCCGATGATCCGCGATCGGCATTAATATCCATAAGTAATCCCATTCGACGTTCTCTCCCTTTTTGGCGGAGAGGTAACGTACAACGCACGACTCGAGATCAGATCGAATGGAAGCGCGAAAGGAGAAGTGATCGTCTTGGAAACCATAGAACAGCGACGAGGCATCCTTGAAATTTTCATGCAAGCGAGGGGAGAGTTCTCACAGAGAGTTCATCTGGCGAGACGCCAAACGCGCTCCCCCAATGTTGCAACCAGTAATGTGGCGCCATCGACACCGAACACAACTTTTCTAATAAGAGCGTCGTTCCCCATGATATCCATGGTGTAGCGAAAGCACACGCGCGCACCCACGTACACCCACAAACACATCATCGATTCCGCCAGTCTTCGTTCCACCGGACCGCTCCTTTTCACGGTAAATAGCAATTCCGGATTCCAACAGTCGGGGTCAACGCTTCTGAAACCGCGTTCGGCTCGACCTGATCGCTCGTAATGTCCATTAAAGTTCGAGAGGCTGGAAGTGCCTCAAAAAATTGCTTCCCACTGGCTCTTCAAAGTTGCACAGCGGCGATATGCCACTACAAGAAATACCCGCACGAGCGTCCCGGCGATCGTTGCCCTTAAACGACACAAAGTCCGCGCTAAATGCAGATCGACTGGCGCCAAGCGTATTCCCGCAGTTTTTCGCAATGGTGATATTGCTCACAGTTTTTCCACCAAATCCCTTAAACCTTCCATACACATATTCCGGAACAAACGATTCTGGGTCGGACGATTTGCGCGGGAAATATAGACGCTCTCCTTCGGCAACGTAACGTTGGGGAGTTTCGCGAATGAGCGATCTGAATTGTAAAAATACTCGGCCTTACTCGCCGTCACGGCGTTACTCTCGCCGATATCTCGCAGAACACGATTCCATCGATGCTGGAGAACTAACGGGCTTCGAGTTCAAGGGATATCCGGATCCGTTGGTACACAAAGAGAGAGATTACAAACACGATTATTTATTCATTTGAATATTTCATCGGGCGGAGTTAAAGACATGCGTTTCACAATAGATCAATTCATTTTATTCATTTTATCCAGGATGAATATACTCTGGGAACAAAAAGGTTGCGAGATATCTTCCGATTACTCAAGGCTAACGATGAGGCATGAGCTACGGAGGATCCCAGAGCATGGGATTCGTTTGAAAGTTCAGGACAAAAGTTCCAGAGTAAAGATTTAGCTATTAGGAATGAGTCGGGAAATTCGGAAAGGAAAAGCTGCGACACGTGCAGGTCCCAGATTATCTTTCGCGGGATACGAATATTGCCGCGCTCGTACAAACAACAGGACGAAATTTCGCAAGTGAGTGCAACGCGTTATTGAACGTGGCAGCAGCCAGCGCGTCATCAATGAAGCTTACGCATCATCGGACGCGCTTTGATCGACGCGCCTCGCTAATTGTGAAAAACTAAGTTATTGGATATCCCGTTTCGCGTAATGCCAATAGCCCTGCGCGCACGGATTCTGAAAAGGAGGGGCTGAATACGTTCAATAGCCCTTTCATCCCTCCGTCGTTACTAACTATCGGCCGTCCCTCTCGCTTTCGACAATGAGAGCCACTCGCGTGCGCCTGCTATCTCTCGCTTGCCGGGAGTTTTCCCGCATCGTTTCTCTCTCTCTCGAGCGAGCGAGCGAGCGAGCAGATGTTAGGATGATATTCCGATACAATGGACGAGTAAAATTATAGGGCAGAGAACTCTTTTCTTCCTTTTCTCGTCTCTTCCGCTTCCCTCATACTGCCATCTATAGCCGTGATATCTGCTTGATCGTATTTCTTACGAGACGCAGACCTTGTAAAGTGGCATTACGACATTTTTCATGAACGACAGAACAAAAGGAAAGAAACGAGTCGATCAATTGCCGTCGTATAGCCCAAACCATTGCACGGTTCTTGTTTGATCAACAGTAGATAAAGATTTGTGTAGTCAGCCGCGCGGCTATGTGTCGCTAAGAATTCACGGCATTCGCGTGAACGCCAATCAGCAATTAATGGAACACAATAACGCGTCTCAGCAAGATCTCAGGATTTCAGTATTTTTTTAACCTTGTTTGATCCATTAATCGATTATTGATGAGCACAGAAACGCCATCCGCGCTGTTGAATGCAACGAACGTCCGTTCGCTCGCTGATGCGGATGAGCAGAGCTCTCGTCTGATCGCGCGATTTGTATGAACGTTATCTCTCATTCATTAGACGAGTATATCTCGTTCTGCTAGACGGCAGGAAGGACAGGTAGATGCATGCATGTGAAATGAATCAGGGAATTCGATCGGAAGAATGATGCATGTTTGGACAATCGTCGCGAGTGCCGACGTAATCGTCGATGCGATGGTCAGTGTGTCACCTGTATGACCTGAAGCTTTCGCGAAATTATCACAAGTGTGCACGTGTCGCATGAATAAAACAATGCCGATCATCGGTGAGCGAGCGAGTCTCCGGAGACGAGCGTGCAAGAGCGTGCACCGCGTGGTTGTTTGTAATATCTCGCCATCGCAGAGAAAGTCGCAGCGGAAAGTACAGCCGTGTACTGTCCTTAAATCGTAATTAATGATTCGCGCCGCGACGAAACGCAATCGTTGAGCTGCCGCCTGCGTACGCGCGCGGGATGAAAATTAATGGATGGAATAATCCGTTTCATTAATCACCTCCGTTTCTTCCGCGCGGAGATGGCGCCGGCGAGAAGTAGCGTTCGATAATAATTCGCTATCGCTTTTTGTCGACGTAGCAGGAGATTTATTTGGAATTAAACTTTGGGAATTATTCGAAGCGAGCGGAAACGCACGCTCGCCGGGCATATCGTTCTCGAGACAAATCGGCCGAAATGGGAAACATGATTTTCGATCATTTACCCTCCCTCCTATCTGGCAATTCCCTAAACCATAAACCATGACTATTTGCTCGCACCATCGCGTTAGCTACCATGAGGCCGCGTTAAAGTTGACTGCACACAGCAGCCGAGAATGCTGACATATCTCAATATTGTCTCGATAAACAAGACTACTGCCAAACCGTGCTTGCGAGACTCATGATTTGATAATGGTTTAATGCCCGTATATACGCGCTGTGGATATAGCCGCGGCGCTTACCGCTATGCAACCTGTTACCGCAACCACAATTAATTTATCAAGTTAAGACGCAGTTATGTCACCACCAGTTCCACTGGCAGTTGCGCCGCCGCTGCACGCTGCACGCGTGCCACTTGCGTATTTTGCTTTTCTTAGCGATATCCAATTAGCAAACGCCAATCTCGGGTTCACGGCTGCTCCATCTAATTTGCATGCGGAACGAGATTCATCAACAGGTGAGGAACGAGCGATAGATATCGAACGAGAAATGAAAAATCAAGATAACATGAGATCCACGCTTCTCTACCTAACAAGCGGAGGATTATCCGTTTCAGCAGATGACAGAGTTATGCGAAACTGCTGCATCTTCGTTATCGATGAAGGCACCGACAGATATTACAAACGGACGGAACGAAAAGAAATTCAATTTACGGCTAGGCTAGTTAACCGTCTGCCTCCATGTTGAAACCGACAGGCGCGGTTAACGCCTTTTCCAAACATCGCGAGAAGCGCGCGCACCGTGAGCGATTTTAGCCTTTCGTAAGCTGTCGTGACGGCGAATCCAGATCGAGATAATCGATGACTACGCAACACGCGAGTCACGCTTGCGAGTACGGAGAAGAGGTAAACCGTGTAGCCTGCCGGCGCGGGCAAACGTGAAAGCAAACGACATTCCTCGACACGGCTCGCTCGGTCGACAGACGCGCTGTCGCACGACGAAAAATAGAGGAGCGCACGAGTAAACGAAGGTGGAGTGTCATTATTTTAGATTCCCGCGGTCTGTTTTAGACGCCTCCACGTGAACGAGCACGTGTCGCATGAAGCTCGACATGCGTCACGATTCGAAACGCTTAAAGACCTGCTTTCCGCGTCACGCTGCGGGCCGTCATTAGCGTGCAATCAGACACGATGATCGCGTCTGAATGGCGTCGATGATGTTCTCGCATCGCCACCGAAGCAACCGGCACCCAGCATCGAATTGATTAATAACTGTTCCGACGGATTAACCGATCCGCGCGTTAATACTAGCCGTGTACGTTAAAGTGCGTGTGTGTTCAGGTTGCGGCAAAATCGCGATTAGCGCACGAGTGCTGTCGATGAAATTGAACGAACCAGCTGTCGGTTCGACGCAGAGCTTAATGATACAACGATCAAACGGCCATTGCAAAACGGAATTATGCGCGTTTGATGATTGTGTTTGCGATGGACATTTGTCCGTAGCCTGTGCGTCAATTGCCGCTCCTCTCCCTTCCCGTCTCTCTCTTTCTCTCTCTCTCTCTCTCTCTCTCTCACGCGTGCGCGCGCGCGCGCGCACGCCAATGAAAATATTAAGTCGACGAAGTAGCCGCCAATCGCACGATAGGGCCAATCGATAGGGCTATCGATGCAAAGTTCCAGAAATAAATTTATCTACACGCTTTTATCATGATGCAACCAACCGTGCGATAAGTTCAAGATTCAAGGAAATCCCGGCTGTATCCAGTGTTTGAACAATGCATATTTAATATTACTCCTCCTTACGTCGCTGTTGAAGTCGAGTTTGCTTCGCGAGCAGGCGCAATTAACGCGTGTAAAAAGAACGAAACGGTCGCGGGAATTATCGAAGGATCGCTCTGGTGTCGTTACATAACGAGCAAGATCGCATCAATACGTATTTACTCGATCGCATCGCGGTTTTACGGTTCGTAAATCTGTGTGTTATTCCACGGGATCATTCACGAGTCGCGCGTAAAAATGTCCCCATCTGGCGTCCGGCAAATCGCTCGCTTCTGCGTTTCCACGCAGAGCGGAAGCTTCGAAAATTTAGTTGACGCGCATTATTTATATTTCCGTCATTTACGAACCATTAAACAATCCGCTGGCATTGGCCAGCATGCGAACAAAACCTAACGTAATGTTGCGCGTCGATCACGTCTCGTGCACATACGCGAATAGCGAAACCATGATCAATAAACGTACGCCTCTCTGTATGTGTACGTGTACGTTGTGTGTGTCGTCGTATACGAATGTATATATACACATAGATCGCACGTGTGTATAATACACGTGTAGAAATCGACGACGACAATGAACCGTGAATACCTCTCGCGCAATACGGCGGGGCATCTACGATTTCCATTTATATGGAAATTGCAAAATCACGCTTTTGTCCGATCAATTAGCAAGGGGCCATTGCCGGTAGGCGAATTCGCGGATGCCGCTCATTCGACCGAGGATGGTTTACTCCGCCGCGACGATCCGCGGGATTCATTATCGCGCCCAAGATCAGGACACGAATGCAAAACGATTAATATCGGTCGCGCCGGGACCACGGATGATGGATTCACTTTCCTCGATGTGCTCGAAAATCCACGAACCTTGAGTGCAAGTATGAATTGATGCTCATTTTTTCTGTATGAGTAATGCTGAGGAAAGAATGCATGGACTCGATGTATTTCGAGATTTAGGCTCCGCTGCGGCAATAGGAATTCAAACGCGTTCGATGTGGAGATCTTAGGATCAGAAGTAGAAATAGATGGAAAAGATTACAAACGAGAAAACCCGACGAAACTCGTTTTCCCTCGATTCCTTAATGACGGAACTAATCATTAAAACGCGATTGAAGATACAAAGTATCATGGAAGAGGCGTCATTTATGAGAGATTTTCTCTCTCTCTCTCTCTCTCTCTCTCTCTCTCTCTCTCTCTCTCTCTCTCTCTCTCTCTCTCTCTCTTTCTCTTTCTTCTGCTATCATTTGCTGTACCTTTTTCTGTACAAGGCTCGAGGATGCAACAGAATGGTTGCTCCATGACGAAGCTTTAGAATATCATAAATAAATTGAAATACCGCGAACTGGCTTTAGCTCTCGATTCAATAAGAACTTGCGATGAAGAGAATACCAGTGATTGGCCGCAAATGTGACTTAAACAGTCACAGAGAGTACGCAGCTTTATTCTCACGATAAGTAAAGGATGCCCTTAGAAGAAGTAGATGAAATTCTCGCGACTTCGAGTCTTCGCTTCGCACCGCAAAAATGGATATCGCACTCTCGCGAAGCGTCTCATTAAGCGTGTTCCTGAAAAGCAGACCATGCGGGAGTAAAATAGAGGCTGTCGAACGAGCCACGTCGACGAGAGCGAGTTGAAAGTAAGCTCGCATGCGGACGAATATGCACATAGCCGAATCGATTAACACTCGAGCGCGCGATGGTCAAAGCAGCGCACGGAACTGTGTCACAAGTATAAATAAAGTATATCCCGTAGAAAGTGACTCGGCCGCTCTCGTAGGGCGACGTAGAACAATCGGCGGACAGGGAACAATCGAGGACCGGACGCGAACAATGTCGTCGCGATGAATCGCAGTGGCAAATTTGCACCTAATTACTCCGCCTGACATTCATCGCATCGATCGCGTCTACCGTGACCCGCGTAAACGCATCGATTTCCGATTCGATATCGCACAAACCATCGTCGATTGATGACAAAATAGCCCGTTAGGAATTCCCGCCGGCTTTACGAGAGCCTTGGAGAAATCGCTCGACGATAAGAAGAAACAAGAGCTTTCCTGCGAAAGAAAAAGCAAACGAGATTTGACATCGATATGGCTTTTCCCATTGCGACTTTCGCTCGTGTCGCCTCAGTCGCGTCAATCGATCTTTATGGACGTATTATTTGGTGCAAGCGAAATAAATCGCACAAACGAGGAAGATAATTGAAAACTCGGCGCCTCAGGCGTACTGATAAACGTATATCTGGTGTCAAGTGTGAACAATTCTATCTATCATGCTATCAATATTCCAAGATGGTATCTTGTGCATGCTACATTCTCAGCGTTCTAGGCGAACTAGTCGACATTGTCGACCTCTGCATCGCGTTTTGATATTGAATGACGTTCCACGATCCTAGGATCGGATCTTTTATTCGTATTCTGCCACAGGAATTCGATCCATTCCGGTCTCGACCGAATGCGCCGAGCGGCCATGAGATTGCACGCCGCGACTTATGCAACGGCATCGCGCGACTGATGCTAATTAATCCGAGCGATTCGTCGTTTCGCGGTCGACATTGGTCTTCAAGGCACGAGCACGTCGGTCTTTCTCTCCGGCCGTTGAGACAATTGCAAGATTGTCGTTCATACACGGAAGACGCGTGAATCTCCGCGTGGATCCTGTCTCTCTTCATCCGCGCGCAGATGACGGTTTTGTTAAGTAGCAATGATTTTATTCCTGACCATTCGTGAAGACCCTGAATAAAGCTTGCGCGTGATGTCGCTCGTATATAATGTACATCGACGTAAAACAGAATTGATGTTATCACGCTGGGGATTGGCCGGACAGCCAATGCAAGCCAATGTGCAAGCATCGCCGATGAGCGACGAATGCACGAATGCGTTCGTGCGAAATCAATTTTTTGCGTACGTAAAAATGTGGCGAAGGGGGGGAGGGAGAGAGAGAGAGAGAGAGAGAGACGGAAGGCGCGCGAAACGTAGACGAAATCGATAATGCAAAATATCGCAAGCGACATTCGCAAATAATGCGAATAATGGATAGACGCAAACAACGAGCGCAAAATACGCGCCTGACGCGTAACGCGCGCAATACAGAGATATTGGCAGCGACGACGAACGTACACGCGGAGATAATATGGTGAATTTATAGCGGCTATGCTGCGAGCTCGTGCGAATGTTATTATCTTCTCGCAGATGATCGCATCTGCATTGCAATTCCCACTGAGCGACGCCGCAAATGTACACTTATTCTCAACGTCGCAGAGCCGACGTCAATTTGATGTTATCGTCTAACGATAACATCGATGCGAAACGAATGAGCGAGAGAGAGAGAAACCTCCTCGAGCTATTAACGATCCACGAGAGTCATTAACGGTTTAACCGAAGATGTTACGAAACTCGCGATATTTGAAGATACGATTCCTGCGGAATGCTTCGTAGAAACCTCTAAAGCAATTTCTTTTATACATGCTTCCGTACAAGCGTTCCGTCAACGAAGAGCAACTGCTCTACTTCGCGCAAACGACTCACGTCCTACCGAGCACTCAAGAGACTACATCGAACGGAGTTAAATATAAGTACGAGAGTTACGAGAGCCTATAAGTTCGAAGAAACACGTGCTGGAATAGCCAACGCGATATCAACGATGATTTAGAGGTGACTCTAAACGCGGCTCATGAACGACCGGACACGAATCATTGTTGAACGTTATGCGATATCTGCGAATGAGCATTTCGCGAGTTCGCATTGCATTTTTCGCGATTCTCGGAGTTTCCTGTTGATCCCATCATCATTGTCGGCTGACAATGTTACCGGTTGCCGCGGTACAGGCGCTCGCACGCGCGTGCGCAATCTTTGAACGTGCTCGATGTCGGAGCGAACGAGCGAGCGCGCGCGAGTTCAAGCGCGAAGGACGATCGACAAGCTGGTAAAGATAACGCATCATCGTCTACGTGGCGACATGGAATCCACGTAAGCGGCGTCGTTGGAGTGTCGGCGAGGCGATATCGAGAGAAAATCGACCGCTCGCTCCTCCGCGATTAAGACGCGCCAATTTCAAGCCGATGACCGGTCCTCTCGTCGGCACGTGGCGCATTTCCTTTGATGCGTTTTATTTATTCGTGAAAAACGGACGACACGGCAACGCGAAAGCCGGAGATCTCGATCTCGAGTTCGCCGCTTATGAATATCCGCGACTTGAACAGTTTGTTTGCGCGACAACAATCGCATGCTTGCATAATCGCGTCTTGGAATATTATTCCCGTCTTGGAATATTAAATGCGTTTTCCGCGTTTAATGCTAAACACGAGCCCGTGGCTTTCAGATTCTGGCCGCTGTTTGTCCATTACGACAGTCGGCGTTATCGCGCGCTGATTATCATACGGCGGCGCGCATTTTGTGGTTAAATGCGCGACGTAATCATGATAACAGGTGCCACAGCCTCTGGCCAAGGCGGCATAACACACGTCGAACCGATCGAAAGCGGCCCGCTTCAGTTGAACCTGCCGTTTCAGTGATCAGAGATGATATCCCGAGTTTACTCTCATCTTCTACCATTGTAGTAGCAAATGTAGAGAAAGAAAAAAAAGGAGGTCGTTATACAGATTATACAGATCTGGGATAATGTTCCAGAACATATGTTCCCAAATCATAATATAGAGACAATCCGATGTGAGGTCGGAATGGAGCCGGAATTTCCACCGAAGAGAACCGAGATGATGCCGTGACTCGGCATAGGAATGAAAACGCATGCAACGGACAGGAAAATCGCCATTGGCTCGTCTCGTCGCGAGATAGATGATGTACGTGACGGATGTCACAGGGCTCTCTAATTACATCGATCAATCGGAGAAATCCCGCAGCCAAGAAGAAGCCACGAACCGGGAAGTCGCGATCTCTGATTGACCGATCTATGAATACACGAAGCGGAATCCTACGGAATCCTATTCCAAGGCCGATCCCTTCGCGCGATCGCGCGCGAGGATGTCTCTGACAGCTCGGCGCCGTCACTCTGTAAGAAATGACGGGGGTGACGGGGCGCGGGGATGTAATCGCAGCGCCGAGGTCGGCAGTGATCGTCATCGTCATCGGCGGCGCCGGGTGTGTGCTTAGGCGCCGTGGCAGCATTTCGCTTGGCTTACCAGGTGCAGCACGGTGTTGACGACCTCCCGATTGGACACCTGTCCCACCTCGATGAGGCCGATGAGCACGGCGAATTTGAGACTGTCGTTCATCGCCATCGCCACCACCTCCTCGGGCCGCTTGATATCACTGAACGGCGGGCTCTTTAGGTCCGCCATCGCGACGGCGGTTTAATAACGCGACCGCGACGCGTCGCGCGTCTCACACTCGCGAGGTTATGCACCGGCAATCCAGTTCCGAACGCTTCGCACGGAGGTTACGATCCTATCAACGGGAGCGTTTCGCCGTCACATGATAATACAACACAAATTGATCTGCCATGTTAGAAAGTGAGCACTGTTGTGAGGGGCCTGCCAGCTGCGCCGGCCTGAATGTTCCTAGGATTGAGCGCCGTCACCGCTGCACGCGCTGCAGACGCGCGCGCCTGCGCGCGATGAGCCGCGAACTTACGAACTTGGTCGGTGTCGGTGGTGCGATGTAAACGCGACAATGTTTTAATCGCGATCTGTGATAGCCATGCTTATTCGTGTCGCGCAAATTGGGATTGGACTTAAAGATGAATCAATCGTTTGGCCTGCCTGCAAATTGCGCGCTCGGAGAAAATAATAAGAATTTCTTTGCATCCGAGTCGAGTCGATGGAATTCGATATTTTCGAATATCGCCCCATTTCCCCAGCTCGCTCTCGCATTCCCAGCTCTGCCACTTTCGCTATCTACCAATCTAATTGCGCATCTTTATTAAGTCTCTAATAAGCAGCGATAGTATTTGTGATGTGTACGTACATTCACGCGCGCGTGAATGAAGCGCTGAATCGTGTAGCTATAATCGAACGCGGTTTCGATTGTGGCTAGCGCGCTGCATCCAACTAGTGCTGCGCCCTAACGGTAGCATTCCGCGTCGATCATCGCACCGCCACAGTTGGCGCACGCACCGTTCCGGATTTGGTCGTGAGCCGCAATTTCCGCGTCAAAACTGTTCATTCACGGCCTCGTCGTGTCAGTGGTGAGCTCGCAAGGAAAAATGGCGACGGAAGATCTCGATCGCGCCAAGGTATCGTGAGAACTCGTCGTTCGACGCATCGATTTCATCCCGTTGTATACACAGCATTCGCGATGACAAACACCCGTGCATGACGTGCATGTATTTGCCTCTGTCATTCCCGAATCCTGTATGTGTGCACACGTCAGTCAGAGGAAGCTTCACTTGCGTTCGATGGATCTCTGAGTCATGAATTTTTCCAATACAACCTCATCTCGCCAAAGAGTTTAGATATATCTGCATTCGTTAATTATGAAAGACTCTCCCTTGAAATGTTGTTTTATTAGAGCATTGATGTCAATGAAATCTTCACGACTTGAGAGCTAACTGACGTATAATGAGTTCAAGAGTGTTGGTTTACTATCTCTCTCTCTCTCTCTTTTTCTCCTTCTATAAATAATGATAACTGTATCATTGAGAGACACACCTTTCTTTGCATTCTTTAGTAGCCTTGTATGTCTTTGCTTCCATTTATAGAAACAGCCAATCACTTAACGTTTGTAGAATTACGGTTAATGATTTTTGTTTCTCACGCTAGATGGAATCGATGCTACGCACCTTAAAGTTGTCAGGCCACGTTGGTTTTGATAGTCTGCCCAGTCAGTTGGTTAACAAATCAGTACAAAATGGATTTTTGTTCAATATTCTTTGCATCGGTATGTTATAATGTTGATCTTTTATCTCGGCAAGATCTCCTCTATTGATTCAATAATATTCCTACAGGTGAGACCGGTCTTGGAAAATCCACGCTCATGGATTCGCTTTTCAACACCAGCTTCGAATCCACGGCCAGTTCGCATAATCTGCCATCTGTGAAACTCAAAGCGCATACTTATGAGCTTCAAGAAAGCAATGTCAGGTTGAAACTGACCATTGTCGATACGGTCGGTTATGGCGATCAAATCAACAAGGAGGACAGCTTCAAGGCAGTCGTTGATTACATAGACGCTCAATTTGAAGCTTACCTGCAGGAGGAATTGAAGATCAAGCGCAATCTTTCGACTTATCACGATAGCCGTATTCATGTCTGTCTCTATTTCATATGTCCCACTGGCCATGGGTGTGTGAATCGTTGATTTCACATTGCTTATTAACAAACAGATACGTCGTAGGAGTTATATCGTTTCATACGTATGTTTTTAGATTAAAATCCATCGATCTAGTGTGTATGAAGAAGCTGGATTCCAAAGTTAATATCATTCCAATTATCGCGAAAGCGGATACGATATCGAAGACTGAATTGCAGAAGTTTAAGGTACGTGTAAGATGACTTTTAATATTATCCTGATTTTATTAGGTATGTTTTATCATTCTCGTGCTTTTTTATTAACCCGTGTAATTCCAGAGCAAAATTATATCCGAATTGCAAACGAACGGGATACACATTTATCAGTTCCCAACCGACGACGAGAGCGTAGCGGACGTAAACTCCACCATGAATACCCACGTGCCCTTTGCTGTCGTTGGTAGCACCGATTTTATTCGTATTGGTAACAAGATGATGCGTTCCCGTCAGTATCCGTGGGGTACGGTGCAAGGTAAAATTGTTAATTTTCCGTTTGTGATCAGTTGCTAAAGTCGATGGAGAGATCCGAGAGATCTTGTTACATTAAAAACATTGCTGCAGTCGAGAACGAGTCTCATTGTGACTTTGTGAAATTACGCGAGATGCTGATAAGCACTAACATGGAGGATATGCGCGAGAAAACGCATTGCCGCCATTACGAGCTCTACCGCAAAAGAAGATTGGAACAGGTGCGTTTCATTCGGAGATCTTGCGCTTTTTCACTGCTTTATTCTTCACTGACATATTTTTCCAGATGGGCTTCAGTGACGTTGATAGCGACAACAAGCCAGTAAGCTTCCAGCAGACGTGTGAAGCGAAGCGATCTATCCATTTGCAAGAATTGCAACAGAAGGAAGACGAGATGCGACAAATGTTCGTAGCCCGAGTGAAGGAGAAAGAAGCCGAATTGAAAGAGGCCGAGAAAGAGGTAACGTCACTTCGATCATCATTCCGTTTATTGTATATTAATTCTGCCGTGGATATTTCAGTTGCACAATAAATTTGACAAATTGAAAAAGGATCATACGGAAGACAAGAAAAAATTAGAAGAGAATCGTAAGAAACTAGAGGACGATATACTGGAGTTTAACAGACGAAAAGCGCAATTCGCGCAACAACCGCAGCATCACACACTCACGCTCGGTAAAAGTAAGAAGAAGTAAGGAACATCCCGCCATAAAGATACCTTTTTTATACCATTGAAAGACATGGCCGCGCATTTTAATTGCACTGTTCGATGATAGTATTATTATTGTATTTAATAATTATATCTGATATTGAATCATTTTATTTTATTATTATTTTACGTTTTGTGATGGAATATTCATTTATACGCATATATACCAAAAACTTTTTCTAAGGGTAAGCTCTAAGTCACGTACAGTTCGAACGCGGAAGGATATTAGAGAAACATTTAAATAAATTTTTATTTACGCATTAATTATTAATGCATTTGACTTTGTACGAAATATTATATTTGGTATGCAAATAAAGATATAATATCTCATTCTGCCAGTATATTATCAATTGGAATTCATTTTATGACAGAGATAACGGCATCGCACGAAAGCGCTCTCAGAAAATGACGATGTAACTTTCTACAGCAAATCAAATAATTAAGGACAAGATAAATATAAATAAATAACAGCACGATTTATTATAAGATTCATTATCGTCGCATTAAATCGCAGTCGGTGTAACGCTCAAGTAAGTTGAATTAAGTTGAAGTATATTCTTTCATATTATCTTGTCTATTCTACCACGATATGCTTGAGGAAACAAGAAAGATATCGCGCAGATGATTCATGGTCAAATATTTTATTGCTCAACAAAGTATAACAACCGATATTTTCGAACTTAAGCTTGATCGACTAAGATAATATTACGTATCGCATATTATATTATACGATACACTAAACGTAAAAGTTGTTACGAAAATTTGTTACAATTATCGTAAACGCGCGCGCGCGCGTGTGGTATGTGTAAGCAGCGCAGTACTAATTACAATACTGATTAATAGCCGAGGCGATTAATAATCAGGCTGGAACGTAACAGCATTGACAAAGACGGTAACATGTTTAAAAATAGTCAATTCAAATCGCTCTGACATCTCGCTACAGATAATAATCCAACAAATTTCATAATCTTCATATCATCAAAGAAACATAATCGCTCTCCTAATTGAATTTTGACGATGGAAGGCTCCGAGATATCATTACATATTCGAATATCTAACGCGACATCTGATTAAAACGCAATTGACAACATGCGAACAACTTATTCAAACATACGGAATACGCAAAAACTTATGCACAAGATCCGCTGAACATTAACGCAGGTACGATTAACTTAAATCAACTATCGGTCTATCAGTGTCGTCAGAGCAACGTATTATTTACAATTACGTAATATATATATATATATAGATACATATATATGTATCTATATATACATGGCGAAATCAATTTAATTAGGTAGAGTAATTCGGTCGCATTCGATTGAGTTAATCGGAGCGAAACGTGTGTGAGAAGCGACTTCGCGACTGATCGTGTCTGTGCAACGTAAGGCTCTGTAATGCCAACGTAAAGGTCCAGTAACGCCATGCAATTCTCGTTAAATCTATCTCTACGTAATAAGCCCGTAATACAAATTACGATCCGATTACCGACTCTATGCCGCAAAGGATAATCTCTCGAAAGAACCAATTGCTGAACTCGTGACTCGCGCGCAAGAGATATCGATCCGTGGAAGCGAGCACCACCGTCCGGCGATGTGATCGCTACAGAGCGGATCGCGCGCGGATGACAAGTCCTGATCGGCCTTTTAGCGGGCCGACAATACTCGTCGGCGTGTGTTTCTTTGCTTTGGTATCCCTTTGCACACCGTACTCCTGCACTTCTGTAAGCGGAATAATTGATACGGTTTTTAGTATCTTGGCTAACGTTAGGCCGACCGCAGAATAATCCCTTATCCTAAATATTTATATAAAAGTACAAAACATATATATATATATGTGTGTGTGTGTGTGTGTGTGTGTGTGTGTGTGTGTGTGTGTGTGTGTATATGCGTCGTGGCGATTATCGTAAAGCACTTTACACATTAGGCGGTACAGGTTGCTTATTAATCGAGACATTAATCGAGCTTTAAAATGCGCCGATGAATCTCGAGGGAGGGGGGAGACTGATTGACGTTGAGAATCATGAGCTGGCAATAAACGATCGCTCGTAATTGCAGAGGTATGATAGAAACATATTTCTGATGCGGGAATAGCGCGTTTGATAATTAGCGCACGATTCTCATAAACATCGGCATAAATATACAAATGTGTAGGATGTATACAGAAAGGAATTTGCTTGTCAATAATCGTGTCACCATCACAGCGATGCGATTAATTCTCAGATCGATTCTGGATATTGAGCGTGCAAGAAAATCGAGCCGAACCCGCGTGATCGTTATACAAGTGCCTATCGCGTGCTCATTGCAAAATATGAGAGTGCACTATAAGAATATATTATGTTTGTAGAATACCGCAATGACCAAACAAACGAAGAACTCGAGTATTTTTCAGAGATACAAGTTGCAAGCTGGTAACAGTGAAACGTGCCATATTCAGTTCGACTATGAAATCTTCATGATATCGGCACGATGAGCGCTTGCGGGAAGAGATCAGTACACGTGAACGAACCGATCTCGAGAAAATCACTGACCGATCTTGTTTAAGGCATGACATGCTTGTACGAACTACGATATTCTACCTGAGATTTTAATTGCACTTTTGTCTCCTTTATTGCATACGCATACGCGATACGTTTGAGCTTTCTCGTTCAAAATTGTTATCGTTATTGTTACCGTTCTCTTCAGTAATCCTTGATAATATACGACGGAGCGAAATCCCGATAAAAACATGGTTCTCAAAACAAGCTTGGTCATTGCAATCTTAAATAGTCTACCACCGAGAGCACCACGTTCCTTGAGCTCTGTCGAAAGTTCCATGAGAAACGCCAGATACGTCAGGCATCCCGAAGAGACAAACGGAAACGTATTATACGGATTCATCGTCACGATAATACCAGATAAAGTTTCCGTGAATCATGCGAAAGTGCTTTGACTATGCGCCATAGCTCTTCAGGGTGAACCAGGACGTATCGTGCGTCCGTGAGGGCACGCTTCGACAGAACGCAGAGCATCTGCCCTCCGAGCATATCCGAATATCTACTTCGATCCCGTAATAAAAATAGTGATTCGTGTACGTTCCTTGACCTATATATACGTGGCAAATGTAGTTGATACAATTGATGATGTACGCGAGTGGCTGCGAGGAGTGAAAGAGAGGCATCCTTGTGAACTTGGCAGGTGGCGATGCGTAGCCGGTAATTCCCAGGGAGTCGGGAGGTGCCCGATGAGTACATGAATATCGGAATGTGCATCGCGGATAGTCGCGAGTTCTCGAGTGAACCGTCTGTTTTCCTCTCGCCAACTCGGCGGAAGTGTACTCGGGGAAAGAGGGAGGGAGAAGAAGGAATGTAATCACGCGCGAAAATCGCCGTTTCTGCTCGATGATTCGAGCCGTCACGTTTCGCCACATCGTTCCTGACACGTCGACGGATCCGTCCATCGGTGTCCACCGTCATCGAGTCGCCAATCGATCGTGTCAGAGAGACTACCATAAGACGAAACATGACGGATGGGGGATGATAGCGCCATGTCACGGCGCAAGATTGGATCCATTCGAGAGACCCACCGTTGAGAGAGTTCTTCGAGGATCACGCTTATTAATAGTTATTAATATAGTGCGCCAAAGAGTTGTTGCAAAAGTTCGCTTCTTCTCATTTATGTCGCTGCTTCCTCGATGCTTTGTCCGCGTCTTTCGACAGTTTTGCTCTCGAATGGACGCCAAGCTCCGTAGGCAGGCCGTAACGTGAAATCGCACGCGCCCGCATAGAGGGTATACGTGATTGCGCATTAAGCTACTATGCTGGTGTTGTTAGGCGAGCGAACGACGTGAAAGGCTCGACTCCGACGGTGGGCGATACTTGGCGCGAATGTGCAGGAAGCTGTCGTGCTTGGTGCCGCGAGCTGGTGGCGGCGTGCTCTCACGATTGAGGACCCTCACCTGACAGGGGTCGTGCCTCGCCAGAAAATGCTCCAGGGTATCCCACCCTCCGCCCACTCTCACCATCATGTGTCTCCCTTTGAGAAGCTGCGAACACATCAGCGGCGCGGTCATTAGCTGTTAGCTCACAAGGCCTGGTGACGTTGCGGAAAAGGGACAAGAGGAAAGAGGGAGAGAAATCTCAAGAGAGATCTCGAGACTCTCGAGGAAACGTTGACGTTGACGGAACCCTTAAATTATAGAATACGGATTTCCGCGAGGTTCGACGGTAAGTCGAGGGAGACTTGTGGAGATCGGAATACCAACAGCGAACGTTAATGATACAATTTGTGTGGAAACATTGGAAACGTACCCTGATAAACACGTTACGTCCCGCGATATGATAGCGACCTTCCCCAACTTTGCGTACGTTCAATTTGGAGCACTTTTCCGATGGACACTGGCAGAGTCTCTGGATGGCCTCGGTCGCTCTTCTTACCTGCAAACAAAGAAAAGTAGTTGGCACGCGATGCGGAAACGGGCCGAAAGGAATGCACTTAAGGGAACAGGAGGCACAGGTATATTTAGAGACCGGGCGGTTTTTCTGTCCGGTCTGTCGCCGGACTGACGATCGACCCTCACGCGAGATAAATCGCCTCGACGCATCGTCATAAGCGGAGCATAGAAGAGAGAGAGATGCAAAGGCGGTAAAGCGTTCGACTTCCGCCGCCAGGCATGCAGGAATTCGACACGCAGAGACACGCGTGCACGGAGAAGGTGCGCGAGGAAACGCCGGTTCCCATTGTCCCTTCCGCTTTGCCTCGTGCGTTTCTTTCCTCTCATGATTACGATGCAACGCGACAGCTGCGACAGAGAACTGCAGGACCGAGATTTTCCCAACGATACGCACGAGATGTAATATGCACCGCCCTACAGCACAGGTCGGTGCATTAACATTAATAAGGAAGATATAAATTATTCAATTCGCCGTTACGCGCTTCTTTGCGGCAGTGCTTGTGTGTCGCGCGACGACGTCTCAATCCTGAAAAGGTCTTTTTATTCTCGAGAGGAGAATGCATCCTCGCCAAGTGGAATCTCGCCGTGAGCTAGCAGACACGCGAGCGCTGCAATGAAATGCTTCTAAGAAGAAGAATCGAAAGAAGAATCGCCGACACGAACCTGTTCGTTCTCTGTGGACCGTAATGATCATCGGCGACCTAATATGAAACTAGATCCTGAAACGTGGGAGGCTTCCAACGAGTTTGCAGCTGCAAATTGTACGCCATCGAAGTTCCGGAGTCGGGAGATAAACACATAGGCCGATAATAGCGATACGATACCTTGCGATCGAGTTCCGTTATCGGACCAGTGTGCTCCGGCGGTTCGGCTGGTGATGGTGACGGCGAACTTGAAGGTGACGGCACTTCGTCCGGATCCTCGGGACTACCGCGTGACCAATCGTCCTCGGTGGTATCACTGGGCACTCCATCACTTCCAGTAGGGCCATTGTCGCTAACGGATCTTCGCATCTCGGCTTCATGCGTAGCGTCAGACACCGGATCCAACCATCGCGTAGCTGTCGTCGTGACTTCAGACGCTGAGCTGGAACATGTCAGAGTTTCGCGTTAGACTTTCGCAAAGGATTCTTATAGATCACAGCGAGAGACAGATCGAAACGATATGAAAATCACGATTTGTAATCAACAGCGAGAGATATTAACAATGACGGTTGTGCATAGTCGAAGAGATCAGTTTCGTGTAAACAGTTTGGATCTTCAAGCTAACAGCGCAGATTCGAGGATTGGAAATAGCAACGCGCAAACGTAGCATCGTGGCGCCTGGAACGTTACGTTGATGCATCGTAAGCTTCGCGCATCATAAAATTCAGCCATTCCTACAGCGCGAGTCGAGGTCTCCGTTCGCGGTAACACCTCGAGGAATTACCCATTCAGCCAGCGACTATTAGGTCGACGGGGGAATCTATTGTAAACGAGTCGGAATATCGTCGTTTAGAACGCTGCACGCGAAACGGGAAATTATGCGAGAGAAGACGCGGAATGAAATTGATCGCTCTCGCAGATCAGCTTCCTCGAGGAAGAGTCTGTTTACCTGCTGTGCTTGATCTTCTCGGGCGGCGGCCTGGGCGTAGCAGTCGGCGATGGCGATTGGAACTGCCAGGAGACGAGACTGCTATGCGATATACCGCTGTCGGACATACAATGAAGATCTCGTTCCTGCTCCGCTACGATTTCTCTCTCGAGCTGCACGAGACCTGGCGGTTCCAGGGAATATCTAGCCGCCAATCGCGCGACCTCCAGCAGGCACAAGACCACGTTTCGCGGTTGAGCATGTAGTACTGTAAGGAGAAACGACAGATTTATCGTCCATGCCATAAAGATGACAAAGTCTCGCGTTACATCATTGACGTTAATGTTTTGTTATTCCACGCGCATTCGCGTGTTGACCGCATTCTCGTCGCATCTTGCCTTCTTTCGTCGGCTTCTGACAGTTACGCGCAAGCGAATGCTCAAAGCGGCTCGACCGCGCCACGCTTGATCACGCTGATTGCGTCATTGCGTAATTGCACGCGCATTGTGCCCCGGCAGCGATTAAGCCCCACGTCGATTGGGAAAAAGCATCCCGCTGCTCCACTTTTCCGCAGACGCGCGGCGAGCGGAATCACTCTCTCCGCTCCGGATTTGCATATCGCGGCATGCCCGGTTGTAATTTATACGCGAGACCGGCTTCCCACAAACTCGCGGAATTGCGCTAGTCGATTGCCGCGTTTCTCGCAATTAGCGGTCATTAAAGGTAGACGAGTGTACATGCTGTCAGGATCGCGAATCTCGAACGACGTGCATGACTCGCTGGTGTTTGACTCGCGTGCATTGGAATCAATGGTGCCTGGTCCTTACCGAGATCGTCGCTTTCGAAGAGCAGGTTCTCGTGAACGCCCAGACGCCGGCAGAACTGTATAAAATTCTCCATGTTGTCACGGGAGAAGAAGCTGCGCCGCGCGGCGTTCTCCCAGCAACGACCCTGTATCACCGGCACTGACTGCAAAAATATTTGCCCGCGTTCTTGAAAAATGAAATTTCTCAGAAATTAGATGAAATCTCTCCGTCATTATTGGCGCATTGGCAGGAGGAACAAACAGAGGAAGCAATTTTCTTAGTTTGCAAGTCGAATTTCTGATAAGCGCGATTACGCGCCAGTTGAGACGAGTAAAGATCTGTGCAAGAAGTGCAAGCTGTGTGTTACGCAGAATCATAAAACTAGATTGATGGACGAATATTATTATGCTTACCCCTTTCGCCCGTCCAGCTTCTATGGCGGATCTCGCCTTCTCGTGGATAACTCTTGCCAATCGACATACGACCACGCCATTATCGAGTACGTCGAAGAAATTGTCGCCCGTTATGTAATCGACATCTGAAATACGAATATATTACGGCATTAGTTCTCTCTCTCTCTCTCTCTCTCTCTCTCTCTCTCTCTCTCTCTTTCTCTTTCTCTCTCTCTCGTCGACAATTCGCATGTATATCGACACACATCTCTCAATGTATAAGCAGCAGCAAACGTCTTTCATGATACTCAAGTGGCTCGATCAAGTGCTACATTGTGATAAAAAGAGTATCCGTTCACGCTCATCAAGACCTCATTCAGGCTTCATCAAATCTGAATTACCGTGCTTCGCGCCAGCCTCTTGATTCACCTCTCGCCATAATTAAGATCACTTTTGATCTGCGCACCGGAGAGAAAGATAAACGATGCTCGTTGCCTGATTGAAGCAGCGGATAAATCCGCGGAAGCGTTTGTCTAAAATTGATTTCATAGACAGCCGAGAGTTGCCACGCGGATTTATTTCGCAAAAGGCGTACGATGCAGCATCGATCGAGGACGTACGATCGTAATCGTCGCGCGTAAGTGTACCAACGGCGTACGCAACGGTGATTCGTCCATGTATCGAATGTCGATCGGCAAGCCGGTTCGGTCAGTCGCAGAAGTCCGTTCGGAGAAACGCGTACACGTCGAGCGATCGTGCAGTAAATCAGTTATCGGTAGCACGCGATGTTCAAGGACAACGCGTTTAATGCCACAATCGCGAGATCAATCATCGAGGGGACAAGGAGATCGACTGGACCAGCCGAATGCATCATCCACAGCAGTCTCGATTCTTTTTCTTTCGCATCCCGTAATTTTCAAAAGAAAAAAAACAATGAAGGAGCCTTGATCGTCGCCGCGATTGATGCGATCGGTCAAGCGGGGAAACCGTCAGCCTTTCTCATGGACGACAGAGAGGACGACTGGACTCTCGTGCGTGACTCTCGAAAATCACCTCAGCATCGATCGCCGTCAGGCATCGGCAGATCAAGGACGCACGTTCCACTTTTCCGGATAATAAAACTTTCCAACGCGCGCATTCCCCGATGTGGGAAAACCCTACGCGATCTCCCGATGAATATTCAATGAGTCCTGACTTTCCCTGCTAGCGAATCGGCTGATCATCCCACCTTTGGACCAATCGCTGTTCCCCTCGCAGATTCTGGGACCAGGACCGCCGTTTGTCCCCGCAAATCGCGTGATCTCCATTACAAAAGAACTCCTACGCTCTCCTTTGTCCAACATCAACGTGTACGCTTATCACATACGTTGATCCGAGTCTCCGCTCGTTATTAGCCCCTATTAACCATCATCCCTATCGCGCTTGCATCATCGTCTGCTTCTCGCATCCGCCTCGCGCCTTCTCGATATGGGTTCTACCAGCGTTGTGACAAATTATGTCCAATGCTGCCAGCAAACGCGCCTCCCGTTTCCTCGTCGTACAGCTCCACCAGCTTCGTTAATGTATTCTCGCCATTAGCTGTTATCTATTATGCGCCCGTGTTATCTATTGCCGATCCCCCTCCGTATCGATGATCTCTCAGCGACTTGTGAATTTCCATCCGCGCGAAAGATGAAGCACATCTGCGCGTTCAGCATCCGTTATCTTCTACCGCTTCTCTTGCTTCGATCCGTTATCTCTCGTTGGCGTCGGACGAGTGTCAGTGGCACTTTACGACCGTCTGATTATATCTGTATCATGCGCCGAGGGGATATTGATAGATATCAATTGCAATTGAATTTCACCGGATACATGGGCAGGACTGGGCAAGCAAGCGCGAGTATCTTTTTTCCATCGCAGGCAACTCCTTCGCGATTTTCATCTCTCCTTGTGTACACGTGTATGATTTTATTATTATCACCTGCACGGCGTCGTAGACGTGCATGAAACGAGCGGTGAAAAATTTATTAGTTCCACGCCTGTCGAAGCTATCTCGAAGTGGAGCGCGTTATATTTGAATCGGAGGAATAATTAAATTTTACGGCGTCGAACAACGCGGACGAATCTGGTGATGCCGTGCTCGGGAATATCTATGAGAATATCCGCTACATGGGGAGAACAAAATTAACGTCCCTGTCGTCCGCATGCGAGAGATCAGAAATCATCGGCTTCACTCAGCAAGCGCGCCCCGAGTTAACCCGCCTGTCAATGCATCGTTTCTCTCTCCCAGGGTGGAGCAGCCAGCCCGCCTCAACGAGCGGATCTAGGGAAAACTCGTCGGGCTCGGGTCGCGACTCGATCTCGTAGACACTCTATATAGATATAGAACGGCCACGATGGGAAATAGGAACTAGGTTGGGCCTCGGCGCAGCGATAGTGCCTCGCAGATACGGATGGTAATGAGAAGCAGCGAGCGCGGGCTCGTGACTCGATCCGGTAACAACAATAGGGTTGGCACTGGGGGCACGAGGGAAAGAACGGGGTTCCAACGGCGCCCCATCACGTGGCGTGCCGCGTTACCAGCAACGTGTGCACCGGAACTGCGAATGCATTATGAACACCGGAGGCAAACCCCCGGCGTTTCCTGTAACGGATAACGCAGGCAGAGGTAAAAGGAAGAAGCAAAGCTCGATGGCTGCGAATCAATCGTACTTTTCGACGTCCGAGTCTGCTCTAGTTTCGCTCGGCTAAGCGTGCTGGTGGCTAGCTTCTGCGAGCTAGAAGAGTGATGTGAAGTTTGCGGAAGCCCGTGCGCGGACGCGCAAAGAGGAAATCCCATCGTAGCAGGAACTCGGTCACCCGGAACCACGTGCTACGATCGTGTCCCCCGTCAGCGAGGTAGATACACGTCCGTGACGTGTAATCGTTCCTCGGTCCGACTGCGACTTTGGAGTTGAAGACTTCGGCTAGATATCCGTGAGAATCTCGCGCCAGCGAAATCCGCGCGCGGAACGTGCGAAGGCGCGGCTTGTTGTCGCACGTTTGTTGTCTCGTTGTTGTCAGCGGAGGCTCTCCTCCGATATCCAAAGATAAAAGCTGCGAGAAGCTGAAGAGCGCATCTCTTGGACGTTATTTCGAGCGCACCGATATATATTGCGCAAAGTCGCTCGTTTGTTTCACTTGTTACCAGACAGCAGACTTCGCAGCACAATAGCTGATCGGCTGCGGCCGATCCGCGCGATGTTTCCCGCGAGACGCGGAGTGTTGCGCAGGTAAACTGGCGGGAATAGCTTGTCTCGAACGGGAACGCTTCCTCGTCAATTTACGCTTTCCATTGTCGCTCGCGCGCTATTGACGTGTAACGGCGAATGCAAAATACGAGTCGGGAAGATGGGAGATTGCGGGTTCGGTTCAGCGCCGATGCTCGCGGGAGTTCAAGATTGTAGCTTTAGCGGCGCAAGTCGAGCGCTCCGGGTTCGCTCGGGAGGAATCGATTCCTTATACGAATCAATTCTCGAAACTGTCGTACTCTTGTCTCCCTCTTTCCCTTTGAAGAGCTTCGCGATGTCCCGCGATGTACCGACGACGGTATTTCCTCCGGCTTTTAGCGCATCCTCTCCTACGTCCTCACGCGATTGCTCAATGATCCGGCGCTGATCAGCGCGTTCCACGACTACCGTGATGCGTATCCTTGATGCGGCTGTCTCGAAACATTGGATCGAGGTATCTTGGATCGAGAAGCGGGCGTTCTGCGAGTCCCGGCTAAGAACACGGTATATCTCGATTATCGCCGCGTCACGCCTGGACACGCGTAATCTATTCCTTATCCGTTCGTGTTGGTGTCATAGAGCGGCGGGCTCTGAATAGCCGGCATTTTTCATCCGTTTGCCACGCAGTACCTAGGCGGCGAAGCAAAGCGATTCGTGGCTCGATCACGATTCGCTCGGCAGCGCGCCGCTATAAACGGCGCATATCGTAAGTCCGCCGCAACCCGGATCCCACGATAAATCTGACCGGGTCCCCAGAGCCGTGAACGCGGTCGCCTCTCTACAGCGCCTTGTATCGGGACGAATAATCGGCGGCGATAAATTAGCACGGCGCACCGGGAGATCCCGCTGCCTGATTCGCGAGCGTCCGCGAGCGCGTGCCGATACTCGCCCGGATACGGTATGATCGTCCTGTCGTGTCTTGTGTCTTCCGCGGGACGCGCGAATCGACGATGCTTGTCCCAAGCGTGGACGCGCGAGCAGGAAGGCGCGCGTACGCCCATTATGCGTAATGCGGCTTCGGCGATGCCCCGCGCGATGAAGGGAGAAGAGAAGAAGGAAGGCACGAAGGAAGAGGGGTGCCCCGGCCCGACGACTTCCGGTTGAGTCACACGGAGCGGCTTTGCAACCACGCCGAGGGCGCGCGTGGGTAACGAAAGGCCGTGTTATTTTTTTCTCTTCACGGACGATGAGACGGTGCTTTGACAACCGATGAATCTCAATGAACAGCTCTGTTCTTCTCTTACGCTTTCATTTCGCGCGAGTGCACCTCGGCGACCCGCTTGCCACGCAGATCGCGCTGGACCGTCTAATTTTATTTAGGTGAGATCTTTCGGTAGATCGATCGAAAGTTGGTCGATATCGAGTTATCGAGCAATATAATAGCGATATAATCGAGCGATATAGCAGAATATTATCGCGATTGATACTCCGTCCTACGCGAGGATTGGGACAAATCGAAGATCGAGAGAGTCAAGAGAATGATTCTCCCAGCCGTGCCGCTGTCGGTTAAACAACTCGGATGAGCAAACGCGGCGTTTACGTTACACCAGGAACGCTCGAGCGAATTTCAACCTTTCTCCGGCCGTCTTGCGAGGACTCATTAAACGCCTTTTTTTCCCCCCTTTTGCGATCTCACGCCTCGTTGAAAGTGTCTCTTTCGAAACGTTTGGAACGTTTATTGAATATGACAAGCCGAGCGTGATTAAAGCGGTATCTTTCGCAAGCACCTCTCGTTGTTCGCGAGAGAACAGGAGGAGCCTTCAGATCCCTCTCGGTTCAGAGTTCAAATTCTCAACTATATAATTGGCACGCGCGCGAAAGATGATCAATAATGTCGCGAGCTCGCTCACGTGTACGGCTCTCCGCGAATAAATTCATAAATTAGAATAAATCCATAAATTCGTACTCCATTAAGGAGAAAGTCCGAGATTGCACGCCAGTCGAAGAAAAGGGAAACAATTTGCAAAATTGCAGGGCGCGTACGTCTCGTGCATGCACATTACGACGCGTGCGTTTCTCCGCGCGCGCCTTCGGGAACGGAACGCGCGCTCGCGCATCCCTTGCATGCTGGACCAAGATCCATGCGCAGAATTCCGTGCGCGATGAATGAAAGCGGCATGTTCATTGTCGGCCATTCAAAACGATCCGATCCGATCCGATCTCCGAGGCATCGGCGCATCGTGTCTCGCGGGCATGCTTAATGAGCTGAAATCATTGCAGCGTGAGTCATCGCGTGCACCATTCGGCATTAATCTACTGCCGCCTAGCAGCGACTTCTTCCTTCTCTTCCGTGTTTCTCTCTCTCTCTCTCCCCCTCTCTCTCTTCCGAGCTGTCAACATCATCGATGTATCCTAAGCGACATAATTCAAGCGAGTCACGTAAATCACGCTCGCGCGTCGCCTTATTCCTTCACAGCTAAATATACGATGTTCCTTCGCTCTCTCGTATCTCTCGTTTTTCTCTCGGTCCGGCCGTCCGTGTCGCAATCTCTCAGGGTGGTCCACATCTTGGAGTCTGGACTCTTCGAGGCCGCCACGCCGAGACCGTTCGTTTTTCGCGCATTCCACTCGCCGAACTGCGGTCGTTATTTCACGGCGCGTATAAAACTGCTCGTTTTCCTTCGATGCTGCGGCACTTCGATCGCGTGCACGCAGAGCGACTTGACAATCGAACGTGAAAGTGCAGGCGAAAACGAGTAATCGAATTCTGCGAAGAGAGAATCGCGTGATGACATCGTTCCGTTATTGATCGACTCGTGCATTTTCCAACGCGAAATCGTTCACGCAATCGCAGAGATCGATGATACCGTTTTCATCGACCCTTTTGCAACCGTATAGGTGATCTCGGTGAAAGGTACGCGATGATTCTTCCAGAATGGTCGTTAAAGAGTCGAGGAAAAGCGAGGAATCGATGCCGGTTCAGATTTCGGAATCGCGCGTCGGGCGAATATTTGTTTCGCAAAATGACGTTTAACGTCGGAATTGCTACTTTCTGCGGACGCTCGCTACACCGTGGCAGTTTTGTTTTACGCATCGACTCGTATTCGTACCGTATTAGGAAACTGGCGGTTCGGAAAGGCGCTCGCATGCTCGCCCGGCACTAGAGATAGCCATCGATTTCATCGTAGACGAAGAATTACGGGCCAATGTTCTCCTCCTCGTCGTTTCGCCTCTCTTTCTTTTCGCGTTAGGCGATTGAGCAAGGGCCTCGAGGCGACTGTCAGATGAACGATGATGATTCGAGATACTCGCGATCGGGAAATATTCGGGAGAAAAGTACGATACGTTAAAGAGTCACTTTCGATAATTCGCGGGCTAATAAAAAACCTATCGCACCACGAATTGTTGCCAGCGAAGAGGCATTAAGTTCAAGGGCAATTAAAATGGATCGATTAGCCGAGCTCCAGGTCGCTCCGGTAGCATTGGATTGGTAAAAATGGACTGACACCGCGCATTAGTGCACCTCGTTCGATTGGACACGTAGATTCGAGGGGAAACTTTTATGGCATCAAGTTGGCGGACTCGTTCCGAGAGAATGCAGCCGGCGCAGTCTTCGCGTGTAATCCAATAAGTTTCGGAGGCTTTCACCTATTTGCCGAGTTTAGAACGTACCAATCTTTACGCGGCACATTTCGTTTCCGGCGAACGTACGCGCAGCTACGAAGCCCGTGATTGCTTATTGATCTCGTTCGTCTTTTTACGGTTGCTTTTGAGGTCGTCTCTATCAACTTCTCGTGACGTCTCGTCATTCAGGTTCGCTAGAATACAGTTTACCATTCGTAAACTTGGACGACTCGAAACATCATTTCTTTCAAGAAACTACGTCCGGGTAGCGTCGTAACGATTTTCAGCTTTGAAAAATCGTCGCCCTATGTGTCGGAGCTTCGTCAAACTTGTCGCATGTGGTCGCAAAGTTTTTGCACGCCTCGTCCAAGCGAGGCGCACAAGGAAATATTATTACGAGTATCCTTTCCCACGTTGCAGCAGATGCGGGCTCTGCGTATTCGCAGCCGCGTAAGGCTTGCACGCGCATGCCACATCCCGTGGCACGACACGCCGGTTCTTTTAAAGCCGACAGCAGGTAGTCAGTCAGGTAGAGCGCGCGAAAAAAGGGGCTGAAGTTCAGACGAGCGGTGCGAAAGTCGAATCATTACACCGATCGTTACGTCACGTTGATCTTATGCAGCGAGCGAGTCAAAGGAGAAAACGTTGCGACATTTTCCTAGTTACGTTTTACAACGCAACGCGTAACACTTGATCTCTATAGATCTGCACAGAGCTGAATACCAATTCCGCGAGGAATTTATCAACGACGTGTACTCACTGATCGTCTTGTTGATCCAGTCGGCCAAGTCTTCCTGCAGCGGTATCAGCTGACGGCTCTGCGCCGAGTGCAGCCGCTCGTGGTAGAACTCGGCGAACTCTTCCTCTTCCGGTGACGGTCGCGGCACATCGGCCCGATCGAACACAGACACCGAGGATGGTCCCCAGCTGCTGCGATAACGGGTGTGCTGCGAGGATGGGAATCGGTTGGTGTACGACATCCTGGATGACCCCAGTGTCACGTGCCGAATGCTCCCTCGACCCTTCTTCTCTCGTGACTCTCACCGGGCCCTCCGCCAGGACCCACTTTATCCTCCGCGACAGTTCCCGGGCCTTTCAGGGGCGACGTCGCACTGGAATGCACGCCTCGCGATCAAGTGGCGCCTGAAGCAGAAAGGTTGATATCGCTCGTTATCGCACTCGGAAAGTATACTGGGAAAGCTAATCGAAAGTGAGAGCGCGATGATAAGGCGGCGGCTTATAATATTTTTCTCGAGAACGAGAAGAAAACGAAGGCGATCGAGAGAAGCACGGATAATCGTTTACGATTTCTCCGGCTAACGCTGATGGAATGCGAGAACGTCGCTTTTCTGTCCAGCGAGGATCGTCTTTCCAGACTGCGTTACCTGCACAACAGTAAATTTAAGTCTCGCAGATGAAATCTGGAAGATTGAGCGCAAATGGCGGTCTTAGATTCGCAGGATGCGCTCGGGGAGAGCGGTTAGACACTCGCCAGATGCTAGAGCTTAGCGAAGTTAAGAAAATTTGTTTACGTAATCTTTTACGAAGAATATCTTCCATCGAGTAGACGGCCTCGTACTGGCCACACGAACGAACGGATATCGCGAGACACGCAGCATCTCTCGAACGCGAGTAGACCTTCGAAGGAGCATATAATGGCCTCGGAACGAAAAGCGATTAACACTCACGCACCAATAATTAATTAGGTAGCCGTCCATCTGCAGCGAGTAGGAGCGTTTCTTTTGCTACGGTAACGCCTCCAATTATATGTTTAACGCGTATAACTGCATACATCTTGCATCGAAACTCCGCGTCGAGGTCACGCGAGATTTGCATTCTTCCGAAAAGATACGTCCAGCAAGGAGGGAAGGAAGAGAATCGCGATTATCGATCGTCAATGCCAAGAGGCTGATGTAAGGAAACGGCATCTCCGGACCGAGGAAACGAATCATCGCGAGATATTCGTAGACAAACCTACGAGTGTCCTTCGACACGTCGATTAATACGGCCGATTCGCGGCAAATGTTTCCATTACCGGCGATGCATGTGCTTGCGCATTTTTCAAATTCGCGGACATTAGGAACGAGCGGAGGCGACTTTCTTATCGAGACTTCGTGGCGAAACGGCTTGCGAAACTGTCGGTGAAACCTGATGATCGCGACGGACGACATTGTCATTACGCTTTTGACGCGCGCGTCACGATAATCGTGCACTTGGCGCGTGGGCGCGAAGTCTCCTCTCGCGATAGATCGAGCCCGTTGATCGATCGATGAGACAATCGCCGCGATCAACAGCGTTTTCATCGCCGGATGACGAACGGCGTCGTCAGGCTCGCGATAACGTTAATCGATTTCTACCGCGAGCTTCTGTATCCGCTTGACACGAGGAAATCGTGATGCGACGAATCGTCTCGCAACAATCGCCTGTTACTCACGTTTATTACATGCTCTGACATGATATGTGATCGAGGATCCACGAGGACCTTCGCGACGTTATCGCCGCTTTTGCATCGCGAGTAACGACAGCGTCTTGATTGATTTTAACAGCCGCATGTTTGTCGATAAGAACAACATGATTGGTGTTACAATATTACTAGAATATTTTTTACAAGCGGAAAATGTGGATTTATTCAACGTGCTTTTAGGGAGGGAAGACCGGATTCGTTTACGTCCGATCCTGAGGTCTTCGTCGACTCTCGAACGGCTCGATTTAAACCGGCGACAGTCCGATTTATGTAATCGCGCGCAAAATAAGCGGCCCTTCCGCGTAACGTCCCTATATGTGGCATACGCGATATTGCAACGAGCGGAATGATGTTAGAAAAAAGAGGGATACGAGTTGAGTCAAGCGTTTGTTTACAAGCGTCGACAATTATCCTTGACTGATTTGCATTCGTATGAGGAATCGGCCGTGTAAATTTGGACGGGTACCCGATCACTCCTTGCTCTTTTGATGGCGCCTGCGTTACATGCCGATTTAGAATCGCGGGATCTGAACAGCATCGAACGACCGCGCATATCGAATATCTCATCTCCCGAGTGGTTGGCCTTAAATTCTGACCTTTTCTTCTCGTCATATCTCACTTTGCCTCGGTCCCCACCTCGGTCACACGATATTTTGTAATGATAATAATGACAACAACAACAACAACGCTCGACAAACAACGTGTTGCAGCTGCAATATGCTGCGTGAGCGCACCATTAATCAATGTTATTTTTCTACGGATAACGTAAGAAAACCCGCTCGCGCCCACGGATGACACAACTTCATCGTTTCTCTCTCTCTCTCTCTCTCTCTCTCTCTCTCTCTCTCTCTCTCTCTCTCTTCCCCTCTTTTTTCTTCTCTCCTTTTCCATTTTCGTTTTTTTCTTTACGCTCTGACCGAGCTCTGCATTGATTTCGCGGACGCGCGGTCGCGGCGTTCCCTCGCTATCCAGCAGCTACAAGTAATCATGCAGTCATTACGACTTGTCGCGCGCCCACATCGAGGAATTACCATAGCAATCACGCACGGGCGGTGGCTTCGGTAATGAAATGAAAATCGTTGCGAGGCCAGTAATGCACCTGGAGAGATCGTATCGATTCCTCAGAGCCTACGTACGATCGACCCGGTTACTCGAATCGATTACGCGCTGCTCGCGGGATGTGCGACATGTAATACCCATCTTGACACGTCGCAATCGACATGTCATCAGCTCAACGCGATGATATAACGGCGTGTATCCTCGCGCGTGAAAATGAATCGCGTACCGGCGCTGCGAACGACCCGGCCGTCCGTTTTTCTGCAGCTCGCGTCTCTCGAGTCATCTTCTCGATCGTTACGGACATAATTAATTGCCCGCGACTTACTGTTGCGTATCCATCGGAATATCCCGAGCGGATCGATGAGCAAAACCGTGATCGCGTTCGATCAGTAACGCGACGTGTTACCCATGTCGAGGTTCGCGAGGTCAACGGCCAGCCGGCCGACGATAATCGGGGTTAATCGGAGGATGAGCGACGGAATTGGATCGTCATTAGAGACATCAAGGCGCGTGTGTATACGGGATTAAGCGCGTGGCGAACGTTGCGGCTGTTCATCATCGCGCGTCCGGCTTGTAAACGCGAGCGCGTGGGCTGGCCGCTCATTACGAGCGGAGAGACACGCGCAGCGTCACGTGACAATCTCCTCTCGTGCTTCTCCTCTCGAGATCTCGCTCGAGGACGGAGCGGATCGCAAACGGTTACCCGTTGGTGCGTTCGCAATCGCGCGCTCACGAATCTTGATTTATGTTACGTCTGTCTGTCTGTCCGTTGAATCGTCCCACGATCGATCTCATCGCGTCTCGCCGATGCCTCGTTTACAAATCATCAGCTCTTGAAGCGCCCGCGTGGAATAAAAGCCACTTGGCTGTTTCCTCTGATCAATAGCCAAGCGGAAAGCTTGTTTTTTATCGTCGTAATAAATAAGCATGAACGTGCATTTCATCGTTGATATTATTACGAATACACGCGCATGCGTACGCATGTGGAATATCATATATTTCTGGTATCGCGTAATGTTTAATTCGTGGATACGTTGTAATTGAGGCATCTCGTTTCTGAGTCAACCACGAAACCCTTTTGAAGGAAGATGATGGGTATTGAAGCTAGAAAGTTCGTGGGAAGCTCTGCAATGCGTAATCTTCGTCAGTTATTTAATACGGACTGAGGGCAATCGGGCAGACAGGATTTTCAATTACACGTTTCAAGTGTTTTCTGATCGCGTCGGTGCATTACAGGCATGATTTACGCGAATAGTTTACAGACGAAGCTTGCACAAAGCGAGAAAGATTTGCTGGGTCAAGCCCGACGCGTTTCTCTCTAGTCGTTTTACTTTTTGCACGAGACTCAGTATGGCGCATGTAGGTGGTCGTTACGCGGGGAACGTGCCGCTATAAAATGTTCCTTAAAAGGAGCCGATAAAGTCGCGCGGTCACCCGCGTCACAAAGAGAAAGAGCGACATCATCCCGTCGACCGGCTCGCAAAAATTTCGGTCGGGCTTCGCCCGCAACAATTATCCCGCGTTATTTGCTCGCTGTGCATTCTGCCTGAAACAGGCATGGAACCTCGCACGACGTAATCGAATTTCTAACACGATGCAATCGTTGCGAATGCGGCAAAAGAGAATGCACACTGCGTATATTGGAGATTTCCGTGTATCTCGTGTTGCGACACGAGATGTTCAGGCGCGGAACATCAACGTTATCTCGCTATCTCGCTCTCCTTGCCGTTAACAATTTCTCCCGACCATCCCTGTCGAGATATCCAGAAGCCCGAGTGTCCAATAAATAACACATCGCGTGCAGAATGCGGCGCGGACGAGACCGCCCGCTGATTACGCGCAATTATGCGCTCAGCTACCGTTTTTCTCGTCTGGATAGAAAGCGCGACTTCATACGGAATTGCGTAGACTTGCCGGTTCTAATTAAGGATTCTCCATTGCCGCGAGGGGTACAGCTAGAAGACGATCCTGAAATTAGCGAATGGCGAGCGAGCTCGTCGTCAAGAGTACGCATCGCCGGACGAACTGGACCGCATCAACGAGTTTGCCCATTTTCTTCCGTACTTTCGAATACTCTCGGATGTCCTCTCGTATGCACGCTCGAACAAACGAACAGAACGAGGCTCCAGGACGACGCGAGGTCTTCGCGATCGTCTCGGAACGGGGGGCCGCGGGGAGGGAGGAGAATTCTCGCACCTGCGGAGGACGACTCATCGTGCTGGAATGCAAAACAGCCATCCCTAGCCACGAGATCATTATCAGTCTTTTTATCTCGCAGAGACTTTCACGAATGTCGCAAACGACAGCTGCTGGCGATTCGGCCAGCGATCGTTAAAGGAATCTCGAGGAAACTTTTCACTCGAGCGGCAATCGCGAAAGGGAGACCGCGAGAAGGAAAGCTCGAAGATCCTTAAAGTCGGATCGCGCTGCTGCACGCGCGTGCAAACAGAGCGTGTGTCCGCCAAATTCTCCTCGTTCTCGAGGAGACTTGAGGAGGCCCCGTTTGATCCGGCAGCTATCGCGAGCCGCGTCTTCAGCCGCGAAGCCGAGGAAACAGGAAAACAGAGACTCGCGGGAAAGCGGTCGGAGTTCTGAGTGGTGAGTCGGCGAGTCGCCGGCGAAAAAGACGGGAAACGAGGGGGAGAATCGATAGGAAAGCACGGCAATTCGCGACGCGTACGAGCGTGACGCGCTTCGGGACTTTCACTCCCTTTTAATCACTGTGTCGATCGTCGTCCTCACGCATCCTCACGCACGTGGCACTTAACGGATGACGGATGTGTGCGCGCCACGGGAAATGGAAATTTTTTACGAAAGACTGATGGAATTTCCCTCCCCGCCCTTCTCTCTCTCTCTCTCTCTCTCTCTCTCTCTCTCTCTCTCTCTCTCTCTCTCTCTCTCTCTCTCTCTCTCTCTCTCTCCCGGCACTCTCTCGCTAGCGCGGCGCAGCCGCGTGTGAGGAACACCCATGTAACGGATGTTCGCGTGTGTGAAATGGATTCGTCGATTTTCATTAAGATAGACGCGGATAACGCCACGCGTTCGGACGCACATCCGCCGTATAATGATACGTCATTGCCGACCGAACGGCGCGATTAAATCATCGATTAAGTGCCGTTCGGGAGGCGGATCGTCGGCTTGCACCGATCCGACAGACAGGACCCTCGCCCGCTTCGTAGAGATCTGCTCGATCGGCAGCGATCCGCATATGGATCCGTGCGGACGAAACGTCGTCTCGAGCAACGGCGAGCCGAAGCACGAGCGAGCGGCGACAAGACGTGTTTCACGCCCCGATTAACGCGCTAACAAAGCGCGCTTATCGTTAGTCGCCGCGCGCATTTCCCGCGCGTATCTCGCTCGCGGCCACGCGCGGGAAGCGAAATCTCGGAAGCGTGTATTTAAAAAAAAAACTGGAGGAAGGGAGAGGCTCGGTGATCCCTCTCGGCGCGAAAGAAACAAGCGGCTTCTCGCGGGACGCCGCTCGCGCCGATGCCCCGTTAGCGGTAATAGGATTGAGGTAATAAGTGATCGTTTTGGAGCGTGACGATCGCGCGCGCGCACGTAGGCGCGTTTTATACGTACACACGCACGTACACAGGTACGTGCGTACGTCGCAACGCGATGTGATGTGCCGGGCGATAAAATCACGCCGGCACGAACGGGCGAACGGTGAGATGCAGCGGGATTCGAGTCTGCGTTCCTTCCCTGATCCCGGCGCGAAAGTTTGGACTGGAAACGCGAGTCATCGAGACAGCAGACCGGGAAGGAGTCATCGGGCGCGTTTCGCGTTTTCCGCTGAGAGAAAGCACAGCGCGAAGATGCGCTCTTTTAGCTTTTTTCCACAAGCAAGATAATGCGCGCACAGCCGCGATACGATCGTCGATAAGTCTCGACGCTCGAAAATCCGTTTGCGAATTCGTACTCCCGCTTATCGACTCTGCGTTCGTTCTCATCGCGATTAAGCGAGTATTATCGATAGCGCGTTCGTTAATCGCGCGCAAGCAAGCAACGAGTCCGTAAATTCGCCTTCGTATCGAACGATCCCGTATTCCCGCGGTCCAAAGAAAGATACCAGCACTTTGCGATATCGCGAATGCCTTCAGTGCCCGAAAAGTCGCGATCCGAAGCTTCGCGCGAAGCTTCCCAGGGTCGATGCGCTTCGCGTTCGCGAGCTGTCGCGACTCGCGTAATGAAAACGGCAACACAAGCGAGCTTTTTCATTGAGATCAAGCGAGCCTCCTTCTCTCTCCTCCTTTCGTCTCGTTTTGATAGGTCACGGTGCAATTTGTTAAGTGCACCGCATTAGCCTCAGCGTTTCAAGAGCGCGCACGCGATTCGTGTCCGCGCCGCGAGTTATCGCTGTCCCATGTCGATATGGCCTTCTCGTACTTGGTCACATTATTAGCAGCTGTTACCAGCGGATAACGAGCGTGCTTAATGCGCTTTAACGGATTTTCGCGGCAACGAGTGGCTGCTCCCCATAAACGAGCGCGGAAATCCTTCCCCGCGATTCTTCCCAAGCGACTGGAAGAAAGCATTTTCCTCTCGCGAGCTAATCCTCCCAAAGCACGAATCAGCCAAGTGTACGCGCTTGATGCGCGTACGTAAAGTGAGAATTCATGCTAGCTCCGATCCCGAAATCGATTCTTCGCGGATCTCGGTATGACGAACCTATTCTGGTTCCGCTTCGCAATCTATCCCGCTGAATCGATTCGCGTCTAACTCGCGCTCATCGATCATTTGTCGCTCGCCACCGTTAGGTACCTGATTTATCGGGTATAACAGCATATCGCGCGCTCCAGAGACAAGTTTAATTGCGCCGAGGATGACGAGCGAGAGTCGTAACATACGCGGACACAACGGCAGATATATCCCCGTCTGCGTGGATAATGAGCTTTGTCGAGGCAGGCCGTTGCCCGACGCCTTAGAAAGTCTTTAATGATTTCAAGTTGCGACTCGCACGCACACCGAGATCTGTCATTTAAGCTTCGTTCTGCGAGAGGGCCCATCGGTCATCCGTCAAAGTGTCGTGAGAAGGAGAGGAGAGGAGAGCGGCACAAAGGACCATCGGTAAGACAAGACTGCTCGGCCATGAAACTCCCATCGCAAGAATTAATCGAGGATTTTCAAGGTACGATGCTGTAACGCAAATCCTGGATCTGATTTCAGAAGATCGCCACGTTGTTATAATATTTGAGGCTTTTCAATATCGGCGCTTCGGAAGATGTCATTCGTCGAGCGAAAGATCATGATCGAAGAGTAATTTTATTCATCGACGAATCCCAAGCGACTTTTGCCTCCTGATCTTCTTCAGCTTGAAGCTTAATCGCCGAGACATTCAAGGATTGAATGCAAGTTGACGCGATGATCGCGGCTCATTCAATTTCCTTCGAGTATATAGGGGAAAAAAAAAGAAGAAAAAAGATGACAGAATCCGAGCCGGGAGAAAGTGCGTACTGTCCGAGACGAATCCGCGCGCATTTTTCAAGGTGTTTTAAGCAATGCCTTAACGTTGCATGTGTCGCAAGAGATTATTTCTGCTTCTGTTATTGGAGCGATAAGCAGACTGCACGGAATAATGTACGTCATACTTGAAGTAATTAGCTCTCTAAAGCGACGTGTGCAAATGCGAGACAACGCGCACGCTCGTTAAACATTAATGAAGCACATATCAATCCTCGCTTTCTTAAACAGTTGATAACGTCTCGGCAAATAGATTACAGCGGGAGTTCGAAATTATTTATGAAATGAGAAAATGTGTGATGAAATATATACGCGATACAAAGTAACCTGCGTTTTGTATATATATATATATATATATATATATATATATATATATATTCGCTTGCGTGTTATGTTCGATTTGCTCTTATCGCAACGGGCTAACTGCAAATATTAACTCAATCGTCCAACCGATATTCAAGTGGCACAGTAACCGAACAATATAGATGGCAGTCAATTTAAATCAATCAATTTATACATGTTAAATTGAGTACAAAACATATTGGCTGCTACAGAATACACATGGAATACACACAACGGTGTTAAGTAAATATAAATATACAACATCTATACACAATGATAGAAACCGGTAATGCTTTCAACTTCAACGCGACGTATTATCTTTCAATAATAGTAATACACGCATATAAGAGTATACTCATAATGATACCATATCATTTCAATGATTCGTATACATGGATACATGTGTATTGAAATACCGTTGATCGTCTCGTGAATGTAAATGTCGCAATTTCGAAATCAGCTGCGCACGTTCCGGTAATGACAAGTCGCATGAATAATTCCGTAATATCGCTAATTTCACCGAAACGTTTCCCACATTTTCGCCCGTGTGGCGCGCCACTGACGCCGATCTGACTTTAAATCGTTATCGTTATCCTAATAAGCCGTTGCTTATCACCTGCGTACACTTGTCAGGTGTCAGTAAAGGAACACCGGTAACCGGTGATCCCGTACATGCGTTATCAAGAGGTAAATTGGCGAGTGTTGGCGAAATCGAGCGCTTACCTGAGGAATTCTCGCGTGTAACATCGCTCATTGGCGATGCTCGAGCGCGAAGTCTCGCGAAGCCGACTCGATGCACGAATCCGGAAGCACGATTTCTCTCGGACACCCCGTGTTTCAAACGACGACCACGACGACGACGACGATGACAACCGTACCCGCCGATCATCCGATCGCGACTGCAGCCCTTCGCTGCCGACTCGCTGCAAGACTGGCGAATGAGGGGCACGGAGAGGGAGGGAGATATCGTCGGCGGATCTCGGTGGGCCCCTACCACATCGTGGTCGAGAACGAGCTCCGACATTCGCTGTTATACGCACGGCACTCGGCATGAAGAGTACGTACAGGACGCTACGGTGCAGGATGTTCAACCCTTGAGTGGAAAGCCTGATTTCTGGAATCCGTTTCTGTGACGGGAAAGATATTGTTGGGAGCATTATTATCTAGCAAAATTCAGCTACAGTTATATTCTGGAATGTCTCCTGTTTGCTGATTACTGAAAACCTCGTGAGTTCCGAGAGGTCTCGTCACTTGAGGGTTAAGATTCTTCTAGATTCTTCGAGAAATCTATCTGGAATCTTCTGGAAGGCAATTTACCCGAAGTAAACGTGAGATTACTCACACAACGACGGACTCTCCGTCAAGGGATGAGGACAATGCGACGAACGAACGCGCCGCTCGGCATTGCGAGTCTTGGCCGATTTCACCCTCACCGGCTTTATCTTCGTTCCGCCTCCGTTACTTTCACTACCCTTCGTCGATTCCAGACATCACGTGCGTACATTTACGGAGCCTCGCGAGCCTCCGACTCGGCAAAACTGTGTGAGTATTCGATGCGCGTTTCATACGGGCGCATCCGCAGGATGCTCACTGCGTGAGCGCAGACGCACCCGGTGCGTGCATCCCTGTCGCGCCCTCTCTTCCTACCAGTCCGCGATCCCGGCAGCGATAATTCCCCCACCGCGCTCATTCCCCATTCATCCCCCGTGCATTTACGAAACGAGGCGACTGCCGCGAGGAAAGAGGACCCTCCCAGCGAACACCCCCTTAATCAATACTCGGCATCCTCCTCGTCTCGACCGCGAATATCCTCCTCCCGAATATCCTCCCTGGACCAGGCTTCGGAGCGCCGAATAAAATAGGATACACGCGTTGCGACGAGAGCCAACAGGGTTGACGGGCGGCTCGCAAATAAGCACACGCATACCACGAGAGAGGACTGAATAAACGGGCATCCTTCGAGGCCCCGAGGTCCATTGTGCAGCGAAAACGCACCGTGAACGCCACCCGCCGTGTTGTCCGTCCATTCTACTTTTAAATCGCTCGAGCAGATGCAGGAATTCCACACAGAGCCATATGCGCGAAGCGTTGCTTTCTTTTTATTTTTCGAAAGCGGGATATCGATGTGTATTCCGGCGCGCAGCCTCGGATAAAGGATTCTCGAGTGAAGAGAATCTCTGCTGCTTATCGTATTAATATAATATCGTCGTCATATCGACGTCTGTTTTATCTCAGAAAGGGATGAGATTTTCTCGCGCTCTCTCGATTGAAAGATCACTCGGGCAAGGATATTCGCGCCGAATCGGACACTATTTCTTATTACGCGGTCGGAACTGCTTCGGAAAACGACGATTTTCCGAGCGACAAGTAACGGCATCTCTGATTAAACGCAGTTGCATTATTATATGTCGAGAGCAGGATCTCAATGGCTGTATCAATCACGAGTCGCCGCGTCAGAAACGTTAATTGGTCGATAGAGCTTTATTGTATGTTGCGAAATAGCGTAATAAAATCCTAACTGCATCTTCATCACGCACGCTTAGAAAGTCTTAGCCCGCCGGAATTTCTTTCTCTCGAGAAATCTCGTCGCGAGATCCAAGGAGGGGAATTCTGAACTAAAGAGAACTAAACAGAATCGCATTCGCGTTCGCGTTGGCGAGACGATCGATAGAGACATGCATCGATGCTGAAATTTTACACGAAAACAGGGCGAACCGACTCCTCACGCGGATTGATCGGAACATAATCTGAAATCGATCGGCATCGCGTATGCGATGGCTTCGTTCGCGCGCTTTGCCTCTGTTATTGATTGATCGGTTAATAAAACTGACACGGATCCCTTTTCCTGTCGATATCGAGTAATGATATTTCGAGAACTGTAAAACGCGTCCGCGACGCCGCGCCCATATTTGCGATGGAGAACTTGACGCGGGGATATCAACTGGGGATCTAATGATCGTACGGGTGAAGGCTCCAAGATTTTTGTTTTTTCCAAAACATTTTTTTCCTCGTTACGTCTTTCGCCAATGCGCCGATAACAACGGAATTCGCTATTCGTTGTGTCAATATTGCGAGAAATTGCAGTAGCAATTGCGTAAAGCATCTCGAGCCTTTGTAACTCGGCACATGAGTATAAAGCAATTAAAGAGCAAGAATTAATTGGAAAAGAGGATATTGACGTAAGACACGCGATGTTTCTTCTTGAATGTCGAGATCTAATTGATTTCGATTTGGCATACAATTAATAAGATATCACAGCAATGTAAGATTAAGTACTCGTGAATCGCGATTCAATAATTACCGGTTTAACGTACAGGTAGCTTGAGCGCAGATTGACACGGCAAGAAATGAATGGCTCCACAATTTCGTTTTATTGCTTGCACTTTTCTTGTTTGGAACGCTTAGAAAACGCAGTTTGCACATCGGACGTCACATAATGCCGCGTTCTCCGGTCGTGCACGATAATGTCTCCTCCTTCTGCAAATCCAACGCGATTATCCGGAGGGCGACCAAACACGAAGCATATTATTGATTTCTCTTTCCATGCACGAGACGGATCTTCAGTTTTCAATTGTCTACCGGTCGTCACGAAGCACGCAAAACCGGAAGCAGATCGGAGAGTCATCTCTGCGAGATGAGATTTTACGGCGGAAAATCTGACCGGAAGAGAATGCAGGCGGTATTAAGGCATGCTCGACGCGGGAATACAGGAATACTGCATTCCGCAACGGTATAGACGCCTCCTTCCGCTGAAAGCTTTTCCCTCTGTAATCAGAAATAATAGCGTATATATGTGTATCACGAAACTGCACAGATTCTGAATAGCGGGATGACATAAAGCGCGCGCGCGGAAATGCGTGTAATACCGTAGCAAAAACCGTATCAATCAAGTGACACGATACAAGTCGATTGCGGTTCATAACGAAGGAGATCAATAATCAATCGAGATACTTTTAGGCTTATTCTCTGGGGAATATAATTTAACCGATAAATCTCCAAGCTTAAACGTGTTGATGGATTTTGTATCGACATAATACTCCTCGATGAGCGGAGCAATATTTATTGTTTTTAATATATATTTTGTACAACGACCACGCGCGTGTCTCTTGCGCGCATGTGCGCGCAATAATTAAAAAAATGTGTCTGCTATTAGTTTCCACGGAATATTAAAATTTGTAAAAGAGGATTGGAAGATTCGCAGAAGATGAACTGGTACCAGGAACCACCGGTTGGCGTGCTCGAAGACTCGGTCCTAAGCTCTGCCATGCACAAATTATTACAGCTTTTATCGATTGTACCATGTTCCTATTTTTAATCTTGTCGCCAGTATCTCGATAAATTAATCGATCCAAGGATTATGCGTTAAAGCCACTCGTGAACACTCCTTTACGGCAACAAACATGACGCTATCACGCGCGAAGATATATTTGTTGAAGAGATAGACGGAGACAGTCGTATTTACAGTCTTCTATTATCTATTGAACGTAAATTCAATAGATATTGAATACAAATCCAGCGATATTTTAACGAGTAATAATTGATTAGAATACTTGAAAAAATAAATTATTGATTTTTACTATAATGATTCTGATGATTGGTGAGTAAATGGATAATTATATTCTTACTACTAAATCGAAACGCTATCTCGTTTTGCAGTAAAAGATAGTGGAGCCTCGTAGCGAATATTTTTAGAACTAATTACGAAATTTTTAGAGCTAATTACGACAATTTTCTTAAGTCCGCTGCGTACAGACCAAAGTGACCAAATGCAAGATTTAAAACGGCGCGCCTAAAATATCACGCTATCTTAGCATTCAGTAGAACTACAATTACTTTTAACTAATCTTGACAGACGATGCTTCGCTGATAGATCATCTCTTCTGCCAATAATTGCATTCGCGTTTCTTCTGCAATCGTAAGAAAGACATTCGTGGAAAAGTTCTCTTACATGAAAAATGTCCTGTAGAAATTTAATTTAGGTTTAATTATTAAATTTCATATTAAATTTCATTTAATTAAGCTCGAGCGATAAAAAATAAATTTGCTAATTGCATCGTCACAAGTAACAACATGATGCAGACTATTAATGAAATGTGAAAAATATTTATATTAAATTATATGTAACGTAAAAGTCGCTGGATATACTTATTAAAATATCTGTGAAATTCACTTAACAATAATTATCTAAAATTGTTCAATATGGTCATAGTTCTGCAATTGTAATTTGTAATCTAAGATAGGATTGCGATTGTTTTCATACAATTTTATTTGTATCCAGTTTATCCTAAATATCAAATCGAATTTATTTAATTTACAATTTATTTACATCCATATCTGATTTACGTTCTAATAGAAATCTAATAGAAAAACATTGTTAATAAGAAATGATACAATGATCTTTTCCAAAAATTTATCAACGATACATTCCGAAAATCTCGTGGCTTTCAAGCATCTTTCAGCGATTTTAATAATTTAAATTCCTAAATTCTAAAAAAATTTATCAGCAATTCCAGAAATTCCCCAGGCTCCAATAATTTATCTATGATTCTAGGAATTCCTATTTGAAATTTTTCCTTTGTTAGTATGTAATCCGAAAACAGAAATTCATAACGGGATTCAGAACGTGAATTGGCACGAGAATAAATTTCAAAAATCTTGTTAAAGTCCTTAGCGTCCCCACCTATCGAGGATACTTAAAATTAATTTTAGTTCTGCATGTTTCCAATGGATAGCGTCATGTGTACTGTTTGGAAATAAACTGATTCCTACAGTTTCTAAATGGTGTCTAAGAAATACTGTTTTGATTTTTTATGGTTTAAATATGCGCGATTGCATATGCGATTCCAACATTTTTTTGTAAATAATTTCAGAAACCTCTGCTGATGGAGGTTGTTTGTTTTTAATCATTTCATTTCCCGTAATAATTTAATGTACAAATTACTCAAGTCATACGCGTAACAGTGTAGCAGTCTTCCATGTGAGTGTGATTTGTAGGTTAAATTAAATCTGTCGAAGATATTTTCATTCGATACAAACGTAAGAAAATTCGGATAAAAAATCGTTGCGATTCCGAGAAGTCAGACTGCACTATATTCTATGAGTAGAAATAGGGAAAGTGCGTCGAAAAATGTTCGATAATCTATATCGATACGAACTTCCAAACTATGTGCATTCACACGTGTTTTCTCCGAAAAATTTCCTTGTTCCGTTCAATATTTCTGTCAAGAATGTCGAGTGAAATTTTAAACGTCTCATGCAGTGTTCTTATTTAGAAATATCTGATAGAATTTAACATCGCAATCACTAATATCTTGATTACATCATTCCGGTTAATGAAGATATATATAATTGAAAGCTGACAAGAATTGAATTAACTCAAATGTTTACCGGAATGAAAATCCCGAGAGTGTTAAACTCAAACAATGCAATGATTACATTTACGATAAAAAATTCAGTCGGCATTTGAAAGCGAAGAATCACAAAAATTTCTGTGTTGTGTTCTGTGTTGTATTCTGCATTGTGTATATACATACATAATGCCAATGTTTTTAAAATATAATGTGCAATAAAGCGTTCTTCATGATGTATATTTAAATGATATTAATTCCTTATCCACTTTTTCTTTTCGTTAACTCTTTAATTCTACGCTTGTTTATTTCTACTCATAGAACATGTTTTTTAATTTAATTATGTTAATTGACTCTAAACATTTGTAAGGTATTAGGAGAAATGCAAAATGTCATTTTGCTTAATGAAATACCTGTTGCATTATTCTAGATCTCTAACTTGTGTGGTAAAGTTCTAGTAGAATTCAATCCTGGACAATGGCGGAAAAATTGTGCAACGGGTATACGAAATTATTCTTAACAAAATTCAAGCGAATAGAATGTTTTCCTGGATGACAAATCCTTTGATCCGCTAATTATGTTTTGTAGAGATACATGTGGAAAGGTAGATTCTAAGAGAACGTCATATATTGAATGGGAGGAATATTTCATGGCTATAGCACTACTTTCTGCGAAACGTAGCAAGGACCCCCGTACCCAGGTTGGTGCGTGTATAGTTAACAATGATAAGAAGATCGTTGGAATCGGATATAACGGTATGCCCAGAGGATGCGATGACGATCAATTCTCCTGGAACAAGGGCCCAAAGGACAGTTTAGATGCAAAGTCACTTTACGGTACAATGCAAATTAACGTAACTTGCCTCTTTCATCTTCTCCCCTCATTGAGACGATCATTTCGTTAAAAGAACATTCGCCGACTGCATTTAGTGTGTCACGCGGAAGTTAATGCGGTGCTCAACAAAAATTCGAGTGATGTGAAGGACTGCACGATATACGTCGCTTTGTTCCCCTGTAATGAATGCGCAAAGGTGATAATACAGTCCGGCATAAAAACAGTAGTGTATCTATCGGATGAAAAGGCGAAGAAACTTAAGACGATAGCTGCGAAAAAAATGTTCGATGCCGCCGGTGTAACATATAGGTATTGATTGTTTGGAATTATTGATCCGTTGTTGGAGAATCTTAAAATTTTCGAGCAATCTTGTTTCTTTTCAGGCCATATAATCTCAGGAATGAAAAGATCGAAATTAACTTCAACGATATTAAATGCAACGAGATGAAAAAGGAATTGTCCGAGAGTCTCGCGAAACACAAGGAGGAGGATGAAAGAGGGAAAGATGAAAATTGACAGCAAATCTAATTATATACAAATGTACTATATAAGAATAATCCTTGACATCGTGACATTTTATATCAATTTTTCTGACAGAAATCTTATCCTCTCTACAGCATCTTTTTTATAAAAATACATTTGTAAAGAATCGTTATTTCTAAAATGCACTTTTATTCTCTGTAATTGTAAATAATAATTCAAATAAAGCCAAAGCAAGATATTTTTGCAGATTATGAGTAGATATGCATTATTTTTTATTTCTATTATTCTTGACTTGAATGTTTCCGGATGTTGCCCGATGAATATTATTTATCCGGCAGAATATAAAAGCCAATATTAGTCATCAAGTAGTCAATTAGTTGTAATCACCGCTAAGAATTTTACTCTGTGTCGGTGCATATTAGTAGGATTCTCTTCGTCATTATAGCGGAGGCTTTTCAAGAAAAATCTTGCGAAATCCAACTGAAGTTATGTTGATAAAATCTGAGTCATTTGTCAATAAGTCAGAATTGGAAAAATCATTGTAAAGTGTAGGCTTTATCACTGCAGTATCAAATTTATCTTAAAAAAAAGATAACAATTCCCATTTCCTAACATACAATGTTACAATATAAAGTCTATTCTTGATGTATATAATATTCACTCGTTATCTACTTTGTTTTCATTCCTAAAGCATATTTCATAGTGCTAGGTAAGTTCGATATATTTTTTAAATAAAGAGATACAGCTGATATATAAATAAAAATGATAACGTGTAGATAAATAATAAGATATAAATGAATGTTTTTTATATTATCCGATTATATATTTTGCGTCCAAGTCTCGGAAATAGATTCGTAGTTTAGGTTTTAGTACAATTTGAGTGAAATCAATTCTGGTAATGGCGGAGAGATTCCCAGAGAGGTACATTTTTTTTAACAAAGTTTAAATGAATATTTTATATATATATATAATATATATATAATATATATATATATATATAAAATATTCATTTAAACTTTGTTAAAAAAAATGATTTATATATATATATATAAAATTTCCATGCAATTATTGCGCGATGAAAATAATAAAACACAGGATAACGAAAATATTTTATCTGTGGGATAAAAACTACAACAAAGAGAAGATAATAAGTACAAAGATGATATTTGATCTTGCTAATGTTACATATAAGTATTATATATTTGAAACATCGATATATTTGATGTATTAATATTATACAATTGCAGTTTCATTTATTTTTCTGCAGGCAGGTCAATAGAATAATAACGATTAATTATGATAACTTCGAGACGAACCAATCATCATAATGCGAAGCGCAAAAGGAAAGAAGCAAAACTCAAAATTCCTCAGTATCATAATATCTCACATAATCCTGATTATTGTAGCCATATGTAGATAATTATGGTTCTGTTTTATTGTTTAGTAAGATCGGCATTTATCTTCATTATTCAATAAATAAGAAAATTATTTTATCAATTAGATAAATGGAAAAACGCAGTTATGTGTGAACAATTTTTGATATTGCAATATATTAGGTTATTATATACGGTATTTTATATTTTATATTTTATATGAATAATGCAACAATTGATTTTACTTTTTTATCTATGATATATATATATATATATACATATGTAAAACAGATATGCATAAAAAGATGTATTTACTTTTTGTAATAATTTTATAAAAATCCTCTCTATGATAATAAACTGTAAAACAAAGAAAATATAATAAAGTTCTATTTTCTTCATTTATTTCTTACTCATTCTTACTCATTATTTGTTTACTGATGCATCTTTTATATGACTTTGTCATCTACAATTTCAATTGACTTCATTGATCTTAAGATATCCTGCAAAAAAAACAAAAATATATATATATCTGTTAACATAGAAAGCTGTGATAAGAATGATAATATATAGATAACTAACGTATAAATAAATAGCGACTACATTGTCCAACGATAGTCCCCAGCTTTCTGTTCTGCTGTTTAAAACTTGAATACTTTTGAGTTCGACAATGGCAAAAGAATCGCTGCAACGGTATATTGGAAATTCTTTTCTTTTTCTTTAAATCAAAAATTTAGCCGCATAAAGATACATTAGTTTAAATATAATCTATTTATATGCATGTGTAGTTCATATTTATTTATATTTATTTATCTATTGATTATCTCATGCAGAACAACGCAGTACAAGTCCCTTAAGAGGACGAACTACATTAATTGGGAGAAATATTTCATGAGTACGGCGCTCTTATCTGCGCAACGGAGTAAAGATCCTAATTGCCAAATCGGTGCGTGTATAGTTAATAATGATAAGAAAATCGTCGGCGTTGGATATAATAGTATGCCTTGGGGATGTAGCGATGACAAGTTTCCTTGGGCCCAGGAAGGCGGCATAGAAGAAAATTCAAAATTTTATGGTAATAATAGATATCAATTATTCATTCCGTTTCTCTCCAAGTAAAATATAAAATGATAACAAGATATTCAACCCCTGAATATTTCAACTAAAAGAGTATTCGTATTCTGCATCGCAGTGTGTCACGCGGAAATTAATGCGGTGCTGAACAAAAACTCGAGCGATCTGAAGGATTGCACGATATATGTCACTTTGTTTCCCTGCAATGAATGCGCAAAAATGATAATACAGTCCGGCATAAAAACAGTAGTGTATCTATCGGATGAAAAGGAGAACCAACTTGAGACAAGAGCTGCGGAGAGAATGTTCATTGCTGCTGATGTAACATTTAGGTATTGATTGTTTCGGATTATTAATTCGTTGCTGAAGAATCATAAAATCTTTGAACAATCTTGTTTCTTTTCTTTCAGACCATATAATTCCAGCAAGGAAGAGATCATAATTAACTTCAATAGTAAGTCGACAGAAGTCGATATTAAGTCGACTTCTGGAAAGAAGGAAAAGAAAGGAGAGTCGAGTGACGCTACCGGAACGCGGAAAAGGAAGAAGACTGAAAATTAATGACAAATATAATTATAAATATACTACATAAAAATAATCCTTGTCATTGTAATATTTTATATCAATTTTTCGGACAAAAATCCTATCTTCTTTATAGAATTTTGTTACAGAATATATGCGTTCGTAAAAAGAATCGCTATTTTTAAAATGTATTTTTATTCTCTGTAATCGTAAATAATAATTCAAATAAAGCAAAAGCAAAGTATTTCTCTACTCCAAATGAATAAATATACGTTATCTTTTATTTCTATTATTCATTTCAACTGGCGGATTTGGATGTTTCCGGGCAATATTATTTATTTGGCAGGATATAAAAGCCATTAATCCATTTAGTTCCGCTAAGAAATTTACTCTGTATCTGTACATGAATACAATTTGTCATTATAGGGAAGCCCCATCTTATCAAGAGATCTCTAGCGTAAATTCCAGCGGAACTGTTACGTGCACCTAACTAATGATAACATATAAATAAATAGCTGCTACATTGTCCTACGTTGTAGTTCTCGGCTTTGTGTCCTAGTGCTCTGTTTTGCTGTTTAAAATTTGAATACTTTTAAGTTCGGCAATGGCGGAAGAATCGCCGCAACGGTATATAAGAAATTCTTTTCTTTTTCTTTTTCTAAACCAAAAATTTAGCCGCGTAAAGATACATTAGCTTAAATATAATCTATTGACTATTTTATGTAGATCAACGCTGTGCAA
>JAHMML010000005.1:0-36732 GCA_020341155.1 Eciton burchellii
GCCTCGCCTAACCCAGCCTCGCCTAACCCAGCCTCGCCTAACCCAGCCTCGCCTAACCCAGCCTCGCCTAACCCAGCCTCGCCTAACCCAGCCTCTCCTAACCCAGCCTCGCCTAACCCAGCCTCGCCTAACCCAGCCTCGCCTAACCCAGCCTCGCCTAACCCAGCCTCGCCTAACCTCGCCTCCAATCGGACATATTTCGACGTTACATTTGTGGAATTAAAGTTATGTTATAGCGGAAGAGTGTTCCTTGTGATATGGCGTCATCTCTTAGGATGCGAGCCGTTAAGATTATTCTTCGCTGCTGAGAATACTTAAGTATATTACTGTGATACTGTTAATAGTGTTGTGATGCTGTAAAAGCTATTAATGTTGCAATTTGAGATGGATACATCTCAATGTAGTCAGCAATGTTTGCGTCTCACGCTGACGATTGTCGATGAAATATGTTAAAATGTAATTGCCTGTTCGTACTTTACGTTCAATCCCTCATAAGCTATCCTTATCCCTGATAAGGAGAAATTATTGCCCTGATATCCTACGTGTTAATACTTTATACCTTAATTTTAACGAAATGGCATATAAATCTGACGCCTTTTATCCTAAATCAATTAATATCTTATTAATAATTTCCTCCTATTAATGTGTATAGGGAGTTGAGTAATTGAGCCCCCATTCGTAACTGTTGGACAAATTTTATCGATTAGTTCTTTTCTCTGGTTCATTGTCGCACGCTGTTTATGTAAACTATGAGTTAGACTGTTGATATGAAGGAGAACCTAATAGTGGTAAGGATTTCTTCTTCGACTGTGTCATTCACTTTTTTCTTCATTTTGGACTTACGGCGAATTGGAATAAATGTTACCAGTTCCTACTGCGGGATTGCATCAACGGACGTATCGTTCTATGGAATGTATTTAATTTTCGGGATGACGTCCAAGAGTCTCTAAAGTTACTCTTCGGTGGCGATCGAATGTTCCAATGAAATGTGAAAGGGATGGTACCGTTAGTCGTACATCGATAATGGTATTGTCAAACGATGATTGTTTTCCGGTATGTTTAGCTTTTGGAACGCGTATGATCGGGATATCGATGGGTTACGTGTCCATTGAGAGATTATGCCTGAATGCCTCATCCTGTGGCTATACCTTTGTTATTCGCCCAGTGGTCGGTGATACGGGTATCTGACGATGCGCGACGTTTAAGTGCCGAGGAACGTGATACGATATCGTCCGATAACGAGGTAATAACCGATACGTCCGTCTCCGATAGCGAGGACGTATCCGTGTCCGATTATGACGTGTGTTGGGAATAAATATATTTTGTGTCGGCGATATAGATATATTGTGTGCACGCGTGTATTTTATTTAAATTCCTTTGGGATACGATATGTTACGTATATTTTGCAAATATCCGCCCTTGTACATTTTTTTGTATTTTGAATATGTGCTCGCAGCTAGAAATGTTTCAGGGTCCCCTCCATCGAGTCTGAGGGAATTGTAGAAGGCCAGTCCGGGAGATTGCCAGTCAGATATACGTTTCCCATCTTCCGACGTTGAATCGTCTCCAATGGTGGTGTGTCTTTTTTTTCTTTCGCTATGACCGTTGCTTTCGCTGCAACTGTAGGGCGTTCGCTCATCTGTGATTACAAATATGATGCAAATGAAATACAAGGAAGAATGGGTATTGTATTTGTAGATACCTTGCTTAACGGAAGGAATATCGTTTGGATGCTGTGTCTCTGGGTCGATCGGAGTGAACTGAACTTTCTCTTGATGCGTGGCCACGTAGTCTGGTCCTGTTGCCAGATATTGCGTCATCTGACGGATCGATCTCGACGGTGTTGCCGGATAGACTGGTTCTTCTGCCCTTCCCAGGTCTTCCCGAGCCTTTCAAGGCCATCGCGGGTAAGCCTAGGCCAGCATGGACCAGCACAGGCCAGCATGATGCAGCGCGAGCCAGCCCGAAACAGGCAAGGCCAGCCTAGGCCAGCCCAGGAAGTTCGGGCCAGCCCGAACAAGCGCGGAGTCATTCCAGGCCAGCACGTGTTACCTCGGGCTATCCTAGACCAGCCCGATCAGACCCAGGCAACCCAGCCAGCCCAGCCTAGGCCAGCGTAAGCCTGCACGATCAGCCCGGGCAGCCTAGCTCGGTCCAGTCTAGCCCGGGCAATCGCGCGTCAGCGCGGACTAGCCCGGACCAGTCCGAACTTTCCTGAGCCAGTCCAGGCCAGTCCAGGGGCTTCCGGACCAGTCCGGGCTTTCCTAGGCCAGCCCGGGCCAATCCAGGCCAGCCCAGGTCTGCGCGTGGCCGAGTATGGAGGAGTGTGGTTTGTTATGGCTTGGTATGATCCAGGATGACCGACCGAGTATCGTCGAGTTGGCTGACTCCGACTAGCCCTGATCGACTTGATCGGTGAGTTCGGCAACAGCCATACCTGGTTATGCTCGGCCATACCTGGCCATACTTGACCATGCTTGGCCATATTTGCCCATCCCTGCCTATTCTTGGCTATACTTGTCTATTCTTGCCTATCCTTGTCTGTCATTGCCTGTTGTTTAAAATTCGATTCGTTCGTCTTCAAAGTTTACGCGGAGAGTTAGCTTCGCGTTTGCTATTCGTATGACTAAGGATTCGATCATCTTTTTTTATTGTGGTAGAATGATCGCGAGTGGTGGACAAGTGGTGTTGAGATCAGATGCAAGGGTATTGTTCGCGAACCACGCGTTGTGTAAATTGCGTGAATTGCATTTAATGAGATAGCCTTGCGCGAGTACTCTTGATATATCTGTATCAGTTTACCTCATCGTCTGCGAATCCTCGAAAAGCTCCGAAATCTCCGATAACTCCCCATTTTTCTTGCCTCTTGCGGGTAAGTTTTCCGTGTGTGGCATGGTGTTACGCGGAATTGTCTTTTGCGTTTCCCCGATTGATAAGCGGTGTCATGATATCCCGCGTGATCCCGAAGTATCGCGAGGAACGATTCCGGACGATTACATTGACGGGATAATTGGGATATATTTTATCGTACAAAGTGATGATATGAAATGATTTCGCGGATGAGTATTGCGCACTGGTTAAAGCGTGAAACGGGAACTCGGGAAGAACGCGAGACTACGTGAAAATGGATCAAAGTCAGAGTGATGAAAATTACGATGAGAATGCGAATGCCACGACTCGTGCGTCATCTTTTGTACTCGCCGATGGTGAGTCTCTCCCGAGATCATTTTTCACCGTTCTTTAGCGCCCACGATTTGGTCCGAGTTCTTGCCGGGACGAGTTCTCTGAGAGTTCGATTCCAAGAGAAAGGGCTTGGGTTTAGGTTTCCTTCGTTATCTATGCGTGTTGCGTTGGACGTTGCGTTGGGCGTATTTACCTTCCATTTGCTCACTTGTGATCAAGATTCTACCTTGTGCTATCGATATTCGATATCTTACGTTTCACGCTTGTTCCCGCGATTCGCGCGATTCAGATTTCCAAACGTAATCTCATCTGATACGTTTACGTTCGTAGCGCATTCGCCATCTTCTCTGCTTAACGACAACGTACGACTGCCGTAGAATCGCGATCTTTTAAACATCTTTTTCAGATGCGAGAGAGATTTTCCGCGAGTACGATTTCATCGATTTTCTTTTTCCAAATACTCGGATATCGATCTGATAATCCTTTTTTCAAGAAACGAGCTTACGAGTTTTCTCATGTATCCAGCTTTTCGATGTTGCGTCCTTTTCGATTCGCCTTGCGAATCGACGAGTCTTTTCCTCGTGCCGTTGGAATCAACGAAAGGGATGTGACGATCCTTTCGTATACTTTCAATTTCCAGCTGTCGATTATCGTCTGTTCTTATCTTCCCTTCGTATCTTATCCGTATCCGTATCGATCTGTTACTGTTAACTCTTTCTTTTTGCTTACTTACTATCGATCGGTAATCTCCTCGCACTATATTATCCTCTTATTGGATACTTGTCTTCGCTCTCTTCCCTACGTTATTTTACCTTTAGTTTATCCGAGTAATGTATATGTAATAGTGTATAGACGTAATATTTAATGCGGATAATAATTTATTTTCATAAAGATAACTTTTTATTTTTATTCTCGTTATATTTCATATTGAGTTATTCATATTATTAATTTATTACTTTATCATTAAAATGATAATTTCTTGTTCAGTCATATATTATTATAATATATATATATATATATATATATATATATATATATATAACAAATAATTAAATTTTTATATGTAAATTTATACTTTAATTTTTAATTTATTCATATTCATTATATTGATGTTATTTCGAGAGAAAGGTTATATTTTAAATTTGTAATGTTTTGTTAAAGAAATCTGTTGTTTGTTTATCGTATAAATTATGTTGACGTATCGTCTTGGTGTGGCGTACAGTCGTATCGATTTTTCTCTTCTTATCCTCGTACTCCTTGTACTCCTCGACGGAAATAATTTTATGAGATATATCGCTCATCTTTTAGATTGATCATAATTCCATGTATACTTTTCTTTAACTTTGAAAATAATCGGTACTATCCTGATATGATGGATTGGAGATTGGATGCAATTTTTTTTCATCGTAAAGTATTTAGATGTATCTCTTCTAAGAAAGAATCCAACCATGAATCCGTTTGCTTGCTGCTTAAATCTTAAATATTAAAATGTTATTGTTTCATTGCTACAGAGAAACGTTGATTAAACGATACGCCATACGCTAGCTTCGCTGTAGCTGTTATATGTTTCTTAAGATTATTATATCTTATCGTCTTACGTTACGTTATTGACAAATGTCTCGTGCCTTTCCCAATTCTCATCGATGAAATCTCGTCACCTTATCCCTCTTTTATCCCTCGTCAATTTTCCCATCTTTACGATTCTTATCCTTCTTCGGCAATTTACCCGTCGCGTTTCCCTTGATCCATCGTTCTCATTCCCTCGGTCGTCCGTTATTTATCACGAGAAGCGATAGACAATTCGCGCTTTACTTTCCATTCTTCGTTCAAGTGTGTGTACTTGTGTTCCATCGTTTTTTCATGTCTCCGTCGATGACTTGTCGTTTTACGTTTTCTTTCCTCTATCGACGAGGCGTTTCTTCTCCTGATTTACTGATTTCCTGGTCTACAATTTTTTTTTTATATAGCCTTCGTAGGACTTTTATCCGTTGGTCGCATCGTTTGTTCCCTTCAAGCAAGACAGCGTACCGATATCATGTACCGATGATCGTAATAATTTCCCTTTCGGCCGTTCCTAACGTATGATCGTCCAAAGTCGAGCATGCCTTGCGTCTGTCGCGTCTACGTACGTGCGGATACGTGTGTCCGCGTAATTTGCATAATGCGACGCGATTCGATTCGGCCTAACATTGACATGAACATTGACATTGACGGCCGCTAGTTCTTGCTTTGCCATGCGCACGATTTTGTCAAGAGCGAAACGGTGTCCCTGCGAGTGTCTCTGCGCGCGAGGAAGCGCGCGAGGAAGCATCGAGTACCGTTGGCGTTGCTACTGCTGCTGCTGCTGCTGCTGCTGCTGCTGCTGCTGCTACTGCTGCCGCTACCGCTACTGCTGTTACTGCTCCCATGTATGCGGATCGACGTTTACGCGCTGTGCGATGCGCCGCCGATTGACTCGATCGCGTACGCCTCTCGACGTTCGATGGTGCGAGTATGGTGCGATTTACGAGAATCCGTCTATCCGATGCATCGCTCGCGACGAGTACGTTCGCGCTGCTGACGCTGCTGTCGTTCGTCGAGCAAGTAAGAACGCGAATGACGAGTCACGCGAGACACGCTCGTCTTTTTCGCTCGCGACAACGATTGCGACTTCGACTCCGACTCCGACTCCGATCTGATTTTCCTTCCCTTTCAATGTGCTTGTGCTTCTTCTTACTCGTCGCAGAGAGAAATGTCGATTCTCGTCGAAATTCTCTAGCTTCTCTAGCTTCCTACATCCACCGTTCCGACTACCCTCCTTCCTTCCGTCGAGAGTGTCTCGATCAATATATGCCCGTCGTCGTGTTTTGCCCATACGCGCGACGATTCTTTAACCGTCTTCTGCTTTCGCCTTCTGCGATGTTTCCGCGTGGACGGAAGAGATAGTGACGTCTCTTTTTTTTCTTTCTTCTTTTTTCGAGTGTTCCTCGGGTTCCTTGCTTCTTCCTTGTTGCTTCCTTCCCTTGCTCGAGGAAGGGAACTGACGAGAAAGAACTCGCGCGTCGTCATGGTATCGATGAATCGAGCGATAGTGAGAATGGAGGACGTATATCTCGTGAGAACCTACTTCCTTGCTCCGATTTATATCTGCTGGCGCGCTGCATTCTCAAGATCTCAACGCTGTGAAACGCTGTGAAACGCTGTGTCATTCGTGTACGAGGCTTCTCACAAGGCTTATTTCTTTTATCATTGCCAACATTTTCTTTTTCGTTTTCCTTCTTTCTTTCTTTCTTTCTTTTTTTCTTTCGAGTCGACGCGGTTCCTCGCATCTCGCAGTCATGTGTCCTCGTTTTTTCTTTTACGCGCGTAAAGTACGTGCGTGCGTAACTCTTCCGTGAAGGATTCTATTCCAAGGATCCGTTTCCTAACGATGTCAATAATTATCCCGTATATTCATTCATCCGTTTCGATGTTTCGACGTTACTATTCGTCGTCAAGAGAGAGAGAGAGAGAGAGAGAGAGAGAGAGAGAGAGAGATTCGATCCCCGTTCAATCCCCGTTCGTCTCCCTTTCGTCCTTCTCGTATCCTTGTTTTTTTTCTTTTTTCTTTTTTTTTTCTTTTCTCTCGTCACTTGACCGCTGACCGTTATCGAACGGAGACCGATATGTGCGATTCGCGTTGCGAGTCTTCTAATCTGTCCTCTTGTCTCCAGGTATCCTCTAAGTTGTGCGATGGAGGACACGTGTAAGTTGCTTGTTTTATCGATACGGAATCGAGCGCGAAGCTCTCTTGTACGAAAGGAAATGTGAGAGGAAAGATTGCAAATTTCCTTTTTAGCTGCTCTCCTCCGAAAGACTGCTGTGCTTTTGGCTGTTGTTACGGTGTCTTTGCGCCGGTGCATCCTCGTGTTTCGGACATGTTCAACTTCCTCATCTGGACGTATTGGTACTTGTGGTAGGTAAAACCAAAGCAAAGGGAGAAGAAGGATAGAAGGACGAGAGCGAAGCGTCCTCTTCGCTGCGATCCTTCTGTTCTTGTCCTTTCGTTCCGCTCGACCCTCGTCGCTCGGAAGAAACGACAAATTTTCTTTCTCTATCTTTATCCTTCTATCTCTATCCTTCTCCCACAGGGTAGGGATACTCGCGGCGTTGGCTATAGCCGCATCGTGTGGTTTCTGGCTTTGGAAACGTCGTAGATCGACGCTGTCCGAGGATTACGTCTCCTCGGAGAGAACTTCCACCGGGCCGTGGTATCCGCCTCCTCGTTACAGCCGATGTAGTTCCTTCGTTCAAGCTTTGCCACCGCCATACAACGAGGTACATTCTCTACGGTTTTATCCGCTTGTCCGCTTTACTTATCTTTACTCTTCTTTTTCTTTATTTCCGGCAACGAAAATCTTTCCGTTCTCTCGCATCGTTCTACAGCATAAAACGGTTTTACTCCGGTTTTACTCTCCCGATCCATCCAGGTGACCGCGAAACCGGACCTGTACCCACTGGTGATCGGCTACGACGAGAGTTTGGGCAAAGGAACTTCCGGTTTCGTGATGCGCTACTTCAGATCGCTGTCTCATGCCAGCACCTTGGATTCCTTGAGTTCGAGCTTCATGTGCAACGTCGTCAACGAAGCCAACACCGTCGTTCCACCGCCGTATTCTTGCGACAGTGCCGACGAGCTATCGGCTGTGGACAGCTGCGACAGAAGGCCAACGGCCAATGTTGGCTCGACCGTTTCCTTGACGAATCACAGAACCACTTCTGACGTGTCGAGCTTGGCCGCTCAATCACCTTGCTCTCCGCCGAGAGCTACTAGTCCTACGATAGAGGTACGTTTCTCTACCTTGCGGTGCGATTCCTACTTTCGAGTCGATGATGAAACGACGCATTCGTCGTTTCGACCGCATTATTTCCTTTATCGATTGTCTCGATGGACAATCCATTTTCTGCGGGATTCTCACGTTCCTCGTCTCGAATCGATCGACGTTTCGGGGATCCGTTTCTCGCGCGATGTCCAAGATATCGAGACGAGAGACGAAAAAAGAGACGACAGAGAGGAAACGACGTGGAGAGAACGCGGTCTCAAGATAGATAACGATACTTTGAGTTCTCACGGTCACGTTCTTCACAGTTACGAGAATTGTTGGACAAGATACAGCAGCTTCCTCGTCTGTCTAACGGGCACGCCACCGCCGTGCCTTGCCAGCCCGTGAACCAGACCCTGGTCTTGCGCACGAGCGCTAACGATGCCACTCGACAACAACGACCTCCGAGTCCGGGCGATGTCCAGGGTTTGTCCAGAGTCGTCGGAAGAACCAGGGGCAAGTTGTACGTGCCATTGGGACTGCCGAATTCGCGGAGCAAAACGAAGCGATGGCTGTCTCGTTCCGCGCCGACGACACCTTCGGGCGCGATACCGATGTCCTTCTTACCTGGCCAGAGCGCCTCTCGACCATCGGACGCTAACGTGATCGATAATGAGCAAGCAGCGGTACCGCTGCTTTCCGAGCAAGATGAAAACGAGAACGCTAACGCGGATCAACCCTCCTCGGACATTCCCTTGCTCGCTCGAGGAACACAGGAACGAGATCGACGTTCGACATGACGTATCCGTCGACGTGACCTGAATACGAGTACGAGTCGTTCCTTGTCTGGACGTCGAGCGACGGTCTCGCTCGTGCCGAGATCTACGGTCGTCGATTTCTCTTCTTCTCCTTTCTTCTTTTTTCTTTTTTTTTTTCTCTTTTTTCATACGACTTGATTGTAGTTTGTTTGTAGCGTCGCGTATGTTTGCCGTATTAGCTTAGTTGGCGCGCATTCGCGGCGCGTATTCGGGGCACGGATTCTACGGATTCCGCGGATTGTGCGTGCGTGTCATTGCTATCTCGAGTAACGAAAACAAGAACGAAGCAACGAAAACGAACTTTGTTTCATGTCCGTCTTCATCTGTCGGCGCGTTATCGACTACGTGTCGCGTTCGAATTTATGCTACTTGCATTTGTATTTATCCGTAACGTCACGGAGGTTTGGTCGGATCCGTTACTTGTAACGTAACGGATCGTAAGAGATCGGTATGTATCCTGAAGTAAGCGTAAGCGCGACGTACGCACGATCTGAATATATGTACGCCTCGCGTCGGTATCCATCTGTCATTTGTCGTCGATGAGCGTACGCGACATCGAGGATTCAGCAGCGCGCGCTGCTTCTCATTTTAGCCATGAGCCATGAGCGAGAGCAACGGTTCAACGGTTGCACCTTGATACGACGGATTTTTGACTCTATATCGCAATCTTAATTGCATTGATCGCAATCGATAAATAAAAAATAGATAAAGAAAACGCGATGCGTTCAAGGAGCGTCAAAAATGCCTAATTTTCAAATAAATGCCTAATACGGAAGCAGCACGTGCTTCCAGCTCTTGTCTGTGAGACGTACATGAGACGTCGTGTCCGCTACGAAACGTTATCGTTAACGTACATATGTTTCGTTCTTTTCGTCTCGAATGCCGCCTGCATTTTTCTTGACTAGGGGATTATGAAAAAAATTTTAACATTCTAATAGCTCTAGCCTTACTTCGGAATTAAGATCTTATCGTACAGCCGCTTCTTCAAATCCGATTCTGCTGGATTTTATCGCCATTTTAGTCCGTCTAGAGTGACCGATTGAAATATGCATTTGATACGTCAAAATTTATTACAAGTTACATGCGAAATTAAATGTTTCGACAGTTATGCGATTAACGTAGAGGACAAACTTTCCATCCATCGTAAGTTGTAAGTTTTCCGTGTACGCGTGTACGCAATGGTACGTCGTCCATGTGCGATAAATCGATTAAGAGGAAAAACGGAAAAAAAATTAAGATGATGTACGAATCATGTGACGTGCGAAAGCGCGAATGATACGCGCGCGTGTATTTCTGTGTGTGTGTGTGTGTGTGTGTGTGTGAGCGCGCGCGCATGTGTACATTCTGCAAGACGAAAAGATAGAGAGCAAGCTCCGTTCCGCGAAATTATAAAGATTAATAAACGAGCACGAATGCACATAGCCTAGAGAGAGAGAGAGAGAGAGATTTCGTTGTGCGCGTACACATGTCGATACCAGAACGCGAGAATGTCAAAATGATGAAGAAGCAGAATGCGAATCTAGCGGCAACAACGGCGATTACAATTACACCACGCGAAAGCTATCGTCATTCGTGACGTCAATTAAATTTGAATTTTTGTCACGCTTGTGCGCCGCGTGCACACGCATGTGCGCGCGCTGTATTGTCGAAGCGATTCCAGTTTACGTAACATTTGTAATCGTTCGTTATATCGACGATATCGAATAAGATGCGTTCGTTTTATCGTTTCTTATCATCTTTTAACTTGGTCGACGCTTGATTGACCGTTTCGAAAGAGAAACGTCAGCATTTCGTAATTTGCGGTAAAGAAGAAAGAAGAGGAGAAGAAAGGATGGTAGAAAGATAGAAAGTGAAGAGAAACAAAATCGAGATCGGGAGCATACTCGCTCGAGTATACTTTTCCACCCTGAGAGAACAGTAGTTCTCGCGTTCATGCGCGAGACGTTTACGCTGCGCCTGTTGTTGACGACTATTCTCAATTACGCGATGCCTAATGATAGGATTTTATTGTAAAACTTCAAGATTCAATCGCGTAGTCCGATCGTGCATTGCACTGTTCGCACTGTATACATTATGCATCGACATGTATTTTTTTATAAAGGCGAGTACGAATAAATCCAGCTTTTACGAGACACATAGACGAGTGTTACTCTCGTTACTCTTGAGCCGAGCGAACGCTACGTCGGATTTCGCGGTCGGATTATAAACCGATCCACATTGACGACTCCGTCAACGAAAACAACTCGGTCGACGAAAAGAAAGAAAGAAAAAGAAGATGGCTGCAGATGGCGCTAGACGTAAAACGTCACCGGCACTGCTCTCCGGTGCGAGTCTATTTGAATTCGTGATGCGTTCGTTGTTCGTTCCGTTGCTCGCTCCCATCCATCTGTCCGTCAACGTCAACGGTGTAACGTTGCATCCGCACTCGCGTAATCTCGACGATGTCCGTAAGTATTGCGTCACGCGTACTAGTTGGTCTTCCGCGTAATTTCACGCGTGATTCGTCCTGATGATTTGACCTCGCGCGCTTTCCCCTGTTACAGGCGGCAAAGCAGGTAATGCTTATCGTGCGAGTGTGATAATGACTTAACCTTAAACTTGAGCGCGTCTTTTGTTTTTCTGCGTTTGTAGCAACAAAATGTGGAGCACAAGGAGAAAAAGAGGAAAGAGAGCATTCTCGATCTATCCAAGTACCTCGAGAAGAATATCAGGGTAAAATTCGCCGGAGGCAGGGAAGCCGAAGGTATACTCAAAGGTTACGACCCGTTGCTCAATCTGGTACTGGACAATACGAAGGAGTATCTCAGAGGTATCTCGGAGATCACGAGTGTCGTTTATCTCTCTCTCTCTCTCTCTCTCTCTGGAGAGTGAAAGTCATAAGAGTCGTGAGACGACGGGTCGAGCCGTTCTGACCGTTCTGATTCCTCCTTGCTGTTTTACAGATCCGGACGATCCGTATAAATTGAATCAGGACACTCGCATGCTGGGTCTGGTAGTGTGCAGAGGAACGGCCGTAGTCCTCATTTGCCCCGTGGATGGTATGGAAGCTATACCAAATCCGTTCATACAACAGGAAGGATAAACAGGAGTGCAAGTTGCGTCGATTCTTATATAATCAATAATTAATAAACGTTACGTATCGGGAAAGAAAACTTAGCTAACCCGGTTAACGGGTCCGGGCTCTACATGAAATTCTACATCATTTCTCTTCTCTGAAAGATTTAAGAGATGTAATTTATTTTTCACGAACCTTGCGTTCCCCGATCGATTTAAGCTTAAGCTTACGCGTACACGCGACGTATATACGTTCGCGCGAGTCTGTATGTACATACATATATATAGAAATTTATACGATTTATAGAAAATAAATGCACAAGTTTTCTTACAAAACGTTGCAACGCGTTGTGCGATTAGCGCGATCTGTAAGGACGCGCGACGAGTAATTAGATGGGACTCCTTCGGATCTTATTCGTCCCATCCTTTTCATTCGATGCCAAATTCGTTTCTTAACCACGGATATTGTTTCGGACACTCGAAGCACGTATGCAGATATCGATAGGATTGCAGAACCTTGCTGAACAGTTTGCAACTGTTGGGCAGCTCGCAAGCCATCTCGGATGGCTCAAAGTGTCGATCTTTGCATCGCCAGGGTGCAAAGTCGTTCGTCTCGTTTAGAGGGGTTGGTCTGCGCATCCATTCCACTACTTGATGACTCGTTACGAAGAATACGTCGTTCAGCCGAAGAAGATCGTCGACGAATCTCTGATTCAGACGCACAAACATGATAATCGCGATTCTTATCGGCGAACGGAGAGAGTGACGATGATCTACATGTCCTACTCACGTTAAATGCGTAAAGATGCATCGGATTTTCGAACCAGGACGCGCGAAAGCGCAAATTGAAGGGCGCGCGATTGCTGAGATAGTGCCTGTTGAAGTTCAGCATGAGCATCTTGTAGATCTGTTCGCCGGACAGATCCGAGGGACACGAGTCCACGCTGGTGCAAGTGGCGCTGCTAAATTCCTAAATAAATATAAACGATAACCGTCGTTAGATATCGCGTCGTCGCGATCGAACCTCACCGGTCGATCGAAACTCTGTCTCTGACGAGACTCGTCTCGTCCGTTATCGACGATGTTCTACTCTCTGTGTGTGTGTGTGTGTGTGTGTGTGTGTGTGTGTGTGTGTGTGTGTGCGCGCGCGCGCGCGCGCGCGCACGTCCGCGATAACGTAGGGCGATTCGATGCGAGCGTGCATGCAGAATCTGCTGCATGCTGGATGCTGGATGAATGACGGATCATCGACGGAAAGCGAACGAGCATTTCCGCATTTCGGCTTAAACTTACGTCTATCGAGAGCTCGTTCAGAGGCAACTCCCAAACGTTCGGATACGAACGAGTTGGACAGAGTTGCTCCGTGTGGATGCATCGATGAGGCAATCCGTGATCGAGCGTGTAGGGCCACACGGGTGGGTCGGAGAACGGTGCGATGATCGAGGAATCGTAAACGAAGCCAAATTCGGACATCATTAAAAATTGCCGATTCCATCCGACCTGCAGGAAAGGAGCTCTTACCCCTGAAAGTATACGAGTATACGAGTGTACGACGCTTGCTTCGGAGATAATACCGCGTTAAACGCGTTAGGACGCGCGACGTTTATCTTTATCGAGAATATCGAGACTACTGTTGCCTCGTTGCCTCGTTGCCTCGTTGCCTCGTTGCTCGATCGTACATGATACGTACGTATGACCGACGACGGACGTACATAAACCGAATGAAACCCAAACGAGACCAAAAGCGAAGCCATTTCTACCTTTGATATCGCTGATACGAACTGCTGCGTATTTGTTGATGATATTCGCTATTCCGACCATCTCGTCGAACCAGTCTTCGATTGTTGCATTTTTCGACCACCATTCTTCCGGTCCATGATGCCTGCGAGAGTGACGATAATCAAACGAAACACGAAACATCATTGATTCATCTCGAATCGTATCGACAAGAGCGACGAACGAATACAATAGGACGAAGGAATATAGTAATCTCGATGATCGTGATGCGTTTCGCTCGCACGCGAAACAAGGAAACAACGGATGGAAGCGGAGACGTCGAACGAGGAGAGGAGGTCGCGAGGTCGTAGCATCGTCGTACTCGTCGAGAGAGAACGCTTACGTGACGGAGTGTGCGGCTATCTCGTGACCGATGTTCCACAGATATTGCACGTCTCTATAATTCGTGTATTGATGACTGACGTAGAAGGTACCTCTTATGGGACACCCGTTGGGATTCTTTCTATCATCGGTGAAAATCTCTGCAAACATCGTTACATCGTTACATCGTTACAGCGTTACAGCGATTATAGCGTATAGCTTGTCTGCCTGTCTGTCTGTCTGTCTGTATGTTTTCTTCCTGACTCGCGAGAAACGCGATGGATGGATCGTCCGATCCGGAGAGCGAGGAGCGAAGATGAAAGATGAAAGCTTTTTTTATCCACGCGTCCACACGTTAAGCTGGTTACTCACGTGAGCTGACTTACTCGAATAGAGCCCAAAATTGTCGGCGTTCACGGCATCGTCGAAGCTGATCGTTATCATCTGTGGGACGGTGAGTGCGGTGAGATTCCCTGGGATTCCGATCCCTCCCTCGGAACACCAACAATCGGGTAAACGGCATTTCTGTGCGTCGCAAGCCGGCGCACCGTTCGCGTCGCGTCGCGTGTCTGCAACGAATCACTCGCTTGAGATCTCGATCGCGAGACGCTTGACTCGATGATGATGATGATCGTTTCTCACCGCACCATCCTTCGTCGGAAGCGTCGGGACAATCGAGACTCCCGTCGCAAAAGTACGTAGCCGGGAGACACGTACCATCCCCGCAAGCCAATCTCTCTTGATCGCATTCACCGTTCTCGAGTAACGGCTTCGCTGGTCGGGTCTCTACGAGAAGCTATGAAAATTCCGAATCACCGTTCGTCACGAGGACGTTTCTTTCAGATATTTCATAAGATTTCATAAGATATCTCGTCGCAAAAGCTGCGCACGATTCGATCGGGTACTACCTATACCTGACGTTACGTCGCAATTGTCGACGTTTCCCTTAAAGTCACATATTTGCCTGGACACGTCGAAAAGGAGTCCTTGCGAGCATTTGAACTCGAACACTTCGCCATCTGAAACATTTGATTTGGGAAAGGACACCTATTCGTACCGATCGCTCGATCAGTACACGCGTACTACGTACATCTGCGTACTACGCCCACCATATTGCGGACCGACGAACAACAGGATTGACGATTGCAACGATAATAATGATAATTTCACGCGTAATTTTACAATTATCGAATGCGAGTTGATTTACCTAAACAGAGAAAATATTTGGCGCACTCCATCGGTGACCAAACGCTGTGCGATTCTCTTCTGGGATTTCGATAAAACTTGTCGTCGTCTATACAGGGAATCGCCTCGCGACCAAATTTCTCTCCCTCTGTCGCTGTCTCTGTCGCCGAAAACGTCTCCATTTAAGAGAAGAGAAGAGAAGAGCGAGAAGAGAAAAGCGTAAACCGCGACCGTGATCGCACGGCTACGAGATACTTTCACGATCCAGTTAGCTCGCTCGGTGAATGAACATCCGTGCAGCACGCGACTCGTTCCAAGAGAAATCTCATTCGCGCGGTCTCGTGCCATCGTTTTCACCCGCGAGTGAAAACTTGGCGCGTTGGCGCGCGCGTTATCATTGAAAATCGTTGACGATCAACGTTTTCAAGTTTCATTCGGTTCACTCTCTTGGACTCACTTGCGACCAATCGAGCCAGCGAATCTAAGCTCGCGAACCGACGTGAGCTGACGCTTGACGATAGAATCGATCGACGATGAATCGAGCGATGGAGGAATCGTTAGGCCGTTTCCGGCAGACAAATATACTCGAGCCGAGCGATCTTTCCTAAATAACGAGAATCACCGGGGACTCACCGGAAACGGCGATCAACATGATGAACGCGAATCGTAATCTCGTGTACGCGAACTTCATGTCGAACTCTCGCAGGCGTGGGTATATGCGAGCTCCGCGCGCGACGACTCGCACTTTCAGACTGACCATTACCTGACGAAAGCATGCCTTATATGACGAATACAATGACGCGTTTCACCGTCGTTAAACACGCGTATCCCTTTTAGATCGAATATTTTCACTCGTCTCGGCAATGGCAACGCCGTTGTTACATACCGAGTATCTGTGGCAAGATTACTACTGGCAAGTTGTGCATGGTTGTGCATGTACCGCTACTTTGATATTTCGTTACTCGATACTCGAGAAAGAGAGAGAGCCGAATTGAACATTGAAATCTCGATCGCTACGCAAGCTACGATACAACGAGCGTAATCCTGCACAATTACAATCTTTAAATTGTATTCTTCGTATGACAAATCGAGTACAAAGATACATTTACGTGAAAAAGCGACAGAACGAATAGTTGCAGGAAGTCGTTGCTTCGTACGTGATTTCCGTTGAAATTAGGATAATTATTCCGCGAACGGAACAAGGAACGTCCGAGAGATAATGCGAACGATAGGAAAGGAAGCGTTCTTCTCGGTCGAAGAATGCATGACGAAATCATATACGAGTGATACACGATGTAACACGTAATGTAATACACGTGTTTTAGCGTCATGTTCGAACGTAAACTCTGGGCGTTTGTTAGCGGTTGTTCCAAATGAACGAGTTGCATTTGGAAGAGCGAAACGTACGTTTCCTTTTTCCAAGAGCATGTTCCAAGAGACACAGCGGGAAGACACAGCTCGCGTGGACGTGCCTATATATGATACACGTAGCTCTCGCGCAACGTGTTGGCACGTGTCATGTGGGACGAATCACGATGAGATGTAGCATAAAGAAAGTTCTCGGTCGAGTCTGACTCTCCGAGTCTGAGCGGAAAGCTCGGTTAAATTCGGATTGCTTGGATTTGCTTGGGCAGCCCAACTGTAATTTAGGTTTGCAATCGCCAACGGAAAACAAGCGCAACATCGTTAGAAAGGCGGAAATAGAGCGCGGTTCTAAATATTCCGCTCCGTGTCGCGCGCGCGCGCGCGCGTGCGCCTTCATCTATTACTGTGATCCGCGCGTGTAATGCGAGCGTGATGGAAAAGATCGGAGGGAAGATTCGAAATGCCGAATAATCCGTACCCTCGATAAAGAAAGATGGCTTTTGTACGAATAATCGGATAACGAACCTCTCGAATATAAGACCTCTCATATAAATATAATAAGAAAGAACATCGTGCATCGTAACATTTTTGTCATTGTCACGCGAGTATTCCTTCCTCGCTGTCTTTCTTCTTTAGGAGGGGTAACCTAAGTATAGACCTGGCGAAACTCCGCTCGAATTCAGTGCGAAATCATCATCCTCTCGAGCCACTTTCCCTGTGTCGGACTCTGTGTTTTCGGAAGAAGAGATTAAATGGTCGTTCTCGTTTTCACGAAACGTTTCCGTCTCTTTGCCACTCGCTAAATCTTCTCTTCGAGAGCAGAGAAAACAAGCAGAGAAAAAAAGGGAGAGTAAAACGGTATAAGCGATATAATCATCATAATCACGCAATGGCCTACAGCTGGGATAATCGCGTTAATTTCATAGTAAAGTTCCTATACGGTTAGTAAAGCATGCGAATGCATATTGCAAGGTTATTCGAGAATCAGGACCAATCGGGACAACTTGAGGGCAGAGAAACGCGTACGCGCAGCGCGTACGTGAATCTGCTATCGCGTACGACCGTAATTGAAAGTGGAAACTTAAATAATAACAGGAAAATCTAATATACATATCGCATTTAAATTTTTATTATTTCCCATCTTAACGTGACAAACTGTATAACTGTATGCACAAGTGTATAACTATATGTATACGATGTATACACATGGCATGATTATATATGAGATAGGATTCACAGGACAGTGCGTGGACAAATTTGGCAAAAAGATTGCAATTTAACGTACAGCATTTCGAATGATACATATATATGCATCATATATCATGCAACGTATATCATACATCCACTTTCCCAAAATTCGATAAAGAGTTAAAGTTATCTCCGAATCGAAATATATATTCCGAACGTGTATTACGTTCACGATTGGTCACATCATTACAGACATAGATAACAACGGATGGTTGGATAAGCACGATTTCGAATGTATGGCACTGAGAATGACTTTGATCGAAGGCAAAGGTGAATTCAATTGTAATCGCTACCAAGAGAATCTGCACATCATGCTTTCGCTGTGGGAGGAGATAACCGATTTGGCGGATTTCGACAAGGTACGTTCCACTTTTCTTCGCGAGCTATTCATTGCTATTCATTGTCGCGACGTGTCGCGCAAATTACGCCCGGCGTCTCCTATCTCTGTCTTGTGACAAGTTCGTATATTTATAACTCGACGAAGAAAGAAACGAAGGAAGAACGACTGATGAAGAAGATCTTCCGATAAAGCTTCCCATTCTCTCGTTTGTTCGTTTTGTTTTTTAGGATGGCGTTGTAACGATAGAGGAATTCAAAAGAGCTGTGCAAAATAGTTGCGTTGGTCGTTCTTACAAAGATTTTCCTCAAGCCATGAAAATGTTCATCGACAGCCATTTCAAGATACTCGACATGAATGGTATCGCTTTCGAACATTATAATGAAAAAAGGGATATCATAGAGAATAACAGATATACGATATATAATTTTATATATATATATATATATATATATATATATATATATATACGATTAATAAGTTTATTCAAATACACGCATGCATACACGTATACACGAGACACAATTTTGCAGAGGATGGCGTAATCGGTGCCGAAGAATTTCGATACGATTGCGCTTCGAGGATCGCTGTGGATAACGTCGATGTCCTCGATAAAGCTTATCAAAGTCTTTTGAACGTAAGTGGAATGATCGATCGATCGATCGTATTTTATTAAATTATCCGATTTCATCCGATTTGATCGTACGAAATCGAAAGCCAAAGTAATTTAGCGTGCGACAAACGGTAAGCTCATCTCTGATGGACCGATGAACGAAACTTCCACTTCTATGAAAGACCGATTTTCACTTTTTTCGACGGCGTATCCTCTATTCTCAAAATCTCTATATATGATTTTACAATTACGTTCTGGAGCTTTTTATTTTATGGCTAAACAAAAGATGCGCGGCAGTAGTGATTTTTATCCGTCCGATTCTTGATTGCTGTTGGCCATCTTTTGAGAAATTTACTGAAATATTTGGTATTTTTGTATTGGGAGATGCCGCGCGTCTAGCTTTCTCTCTCTCTCTCTCTCGACACTCTCGAAATCCGAAATGACTCCTTAAAGACTCTTTACGTCAACAGGATGATGACAGAAGGCGGGGTGGATTAACCCTATCGCGATATCAGGAATTATATGCGCAATTTCTCGGTAATCCCGATGACAACTGTCCAGCAATCTATCTGTTCGGACCGATAGGGCAGGAGTCGTAAGCGTTCGTCTCGAGTGCGTACCGTCCACCAAGCGATGCGAATCTTTACGAGACATGCCGCCACGTACGCATACGTAAACGCTTGCTCGCACGCTCGTTGGTGATAGCGTAATGCTGATAGCGAATCGCAACGAGAGGTCGAGTGATCGAGTGATTCGTTTTCGATATCGACATCGCCCTTTCCAAGATGACCGAGTCTGCAAGGTGTATGAAGGAAATAATATACAGCGCACTGATGGGATGGTACAAATTTACAATTTATTTGTATTTACGTGACAACGTGACGGTACGTTTTGCATGTAATTTCAAAATATTCTGCTCCGCGAGCTCCTTCCTTTCTTGTCTATACCCGAATTCCTTATGTCGAATCCATTTAATCTCTACATCCCTCTTTTTCTTCCCGCTTCGTCAGTCGTTCTGTATCGATACTCGAGCTTCTACTGTGATATGCAGTTCGTTATGTTTCATATAGTACGATACAAATCGAACTACGTCCCAGTTACGCATATTTATGCTCCCCCAACGAAGTATGGTACAACGTGCACTAAACTTGGTGGAAGATATTCGTGGCTCTCCGTGGCTTACAAATGGAACATTTTTCCGCGCGCCAACGGATATGTACCACAGATTCTTACAGATTTTACCATTTTATCGCGTGTATCCTTATGCGATTTATCATTATTATTAATTTTTAGATGTAGTCGTCTCTTTTTACCTCTTTCACACATACACACACTCTCTCTCTCTCTCTCTCTCTCTCTCTCTCTCTCTCTCTCTCTCTCTCTCTCTCTCTCTCTCTCTCTCTCTCTCTCTCTCTCTCTCTCTCTCTCTCTCTCTCTCTCTCTCTCTCTTCCTGTTTCGTACATGCTCCTTTGCACATGATGAATAACAATTCGAAGAGTATTAACAATTTCACCTAGCAATTTTATTCTTCTTTTAAATTCTACTTGACGATTGTACAAAAGTTACGTTCCATATAAAATCACACGACATTCATATTACTCAAGTCCATGATGAAAGTTCCCCTCAATGTAATAACGAACACAAGATGACACTACGATCGAGACAGTTCGATCCATTACATCGAAATGATTAGTCCGGATACCGGTGTTCGTATCGCGTGTGAGCCAAGCTGATGATCACAAATCTGTGATATATCTCATACAGAGCAGAAGCTGCATTGCACTTTTCACAAACGACTCACGATACGCATAAGCGCATTAAGTAAAATGACTTGATTCTACGTCACGTTGGAGATCTAGCGATAAATATGCTGATGGAGAGAAATTGTCTCACTCTTCCGTTTGACGGAATTTTCCATTTTTTCAGCTTAAATCTGATTAAACCACTCGTGCGGTGGGAGGGATCAAATAGGGGTCATAAAATCGGTTTCTCGTTCCTCGTATCATATACGTACTTTAGCTTTAAAACAGAAACGGATATTTGGATTCTCATTTCGCGACTCGATCAATTTCAGTATATCGTTTCAGTATACCGTGTAACCGGTATAGTTTCAACGGACCTGTCCTTGACAATTCTCATCCTGCTAAACTTGCAAGTACCACGGCAAAATTTTCGATATTTTAATCTCTAATTTTAATTATAATATTAGACAGAGAATATCCACACGCGATACTCGATCGTATTCGTATGTTCTAAACTCTTGACATACAATCGCGTGTATATCGCAATAAAATTTTCTCGGCGAGCGATTTTGCTCGACGCGGAGTATTTCTCGATGTATTATTCCTCGATGCGAAACAGTAGTCGTGCATGAAAAATCGGAAACAATTAGCAAGTGCATTAATATAATGTAAATCGTGAAATGTGAAAAAGCGAACTATATCTGATAGAAATGAACAATAGATTTGAACGACCGGACTTGGATAATACGAATACGAGTCTGCCATGGTACTTGTGTGATATAACGTCATATTTAATGGTATTGATATTCTGAATCCTGACTTACAAACACCAGGCTTACATTGCTCTTATTTGTTCTTAATTACGAACCTCGATCGAACGTCGCGTTAATCTCAATAGTTATATCATCGATAGTTGTCTCGATTGTGGACGGCATAAAAACAGTTACATGTTGTTGCACAAGTTCCGGATACACGAGATCTCTCAAAATATTACATATTGCAGAAACGATCCTCAGAAAACAAATACTGAACAATTTTTGATTTATTACTGCTAAAACTAATTATACCGCAAAAGGATATCTTACGAATCGACAAGATCTTTTAAATGATTCGTGTACTGGAGATAAGTTGTAATAAACGTACCTTTAATTGTGATGTCGCATTGGTTATCGAAATTATTTAACAAGTACTGTCCAGGATAAATGATTGATAGAGAAAAAAAGAATTTAATTCCTCACAATAGGAAAATATGCATTCGCGTTAAATGGTGGAAAATGCATTTCTCATATCGATTCTCTGTCTGCCTGTCTGTTTGTCTCTCTCTGTTTCTCTCTCTCTCTCTCTCTCTCTCTCTCTCTCTCTCTCTCTCTCTCTCTCTCTCTCTCTCGCTCTGTATGTATGTGTCCCTGTGATTATATATGTATGTATAATCATGTTTACATTATTCTCGTATTTAACGACAGACTTGACATGAGTAACGTTAGGAAATATATTCTTTTCGCGAAATAAATTATACTATTTAAAATCGATCGTACAAATCGATCGGTCTCTCTCGCATAATAGCGAGATATTTCAATCTAGATGAAATACATAGTCCATATATATATATATATATATATATTGACTCTGTATCTCCTCATATATACATGTACATGTATATATACGTATGTATATAATGTAATTTAATAATATTAAATTAAAAATATTTGAAAGCTTTGCCCAAAATAAATATTCTAAAAATGGCGCAAAGACTCACAACTATACAAAATTTTCTTATCGCTCAAACTGAATATCGTGATATGAATTTGGATGGACATATTCATATCTCGGAGGAAAGACTCATGCGACTCTATTTGACCCACAACGGCTCATAAAAGAGACAGCATTGAGATATTTGAGTTCATTTAATATATCTATCCGTTTTCTTTCTCTCCCTCTCTTTCTCTCACACGCACACAAAGTACAAAAATTGTACCCAATTAGACCGATGCCGACGGCGATTGATTTGTTGTTGAGTAGAACGTTACGTGATGATCGGTCACATCAGTCGAATTTATACTGGCGTAGGAAGTGGTTGGGTGTTGGCTGTCATTTTGGAGTAAAGGAGAATCCGGTTGGTCATGTTCAACTTTGTTTCTGAACTCGTTTGCGAGTTCACGACTTCCGATTCTTCTACGACCTCGGCGCGACATCACGCCTGAAAGCATAATCAAGAAAAACACTTTTTTTTTCACCCATTCTAAAATATCTAATCTGCAGACAGTAGATTGAAGTAGACAGTAGACTAATAACGTCTATTTGTCCGCAAACAGCGAGTTATTCGACGATATCCATGATCAAATTTTTGTTTGTATAGTAGTGTTATATTATGCTATTATATTATGTTCCTAGAGCAACTTTCAAATAAGAAGCAACTTTCAAATGAAAAACATTATCTTCGTGCAACGCCAAGTGTGCGAAATTCATATTCATGAGAAAGAGACATTCTCGTGCATTTGAATGTTCCTTCAAATGATAGATGAGCTCAGAACACACGTTCTGAGAACGCATTTCCTTTTCTTTCTTTCTTTTTTTCTTCATTAGATACGAAAACATAAAACAGATATACTAAAGATGTATCGATATGAAATTTAGAAATTTAGAAATATTCTAAATGTGATTCGGTTGGGAGAAGAAGATAGAAGAAAAGTTGTAACGTAGAAGTGAGAAATCACGATGTTAAAACAATTACTTTATACGTCTTTTTTCTACCAGTGATTATTGCGTTGTGTTTCCATATCCCTGTTTCGATCAATGATCTTGTAGCAGCGCAAAATCGATTCATATTTTGTCGAAATTTCATCATGAGATTCGACAAAGAATTTGTTTCTTTAACGGATAATACATAATTTGGAATTGTTTCGATTCAGATATGATTAATACGAAAATACATCAAGTGGCAACAACTTTTTAGAGTAGGATGCGCAAGAGCATGCTAATTAATGCTAAAATGATGACATATAATGGATATATCACGTGCGTATATACGGACACACCAGTGTAGATCACATACAGTAAACTAATATCAGATAAACAAATTTTAAGAAAGAAAATTTTATGGAAGGCTTTCCCATGTTGTTCATCAACATGGTAAATTAAATACGAGTGCGAAATATGAATGTACGCTCTGTGCATCGATGACCGTGCACTAATGATCGATCGGTATGACTTCTCCTATCTCGTGACCATCTTTTCTCTGAGAAGCGCTTCTTTATATTTACTCTTATATAATTATCCTAAAATAATTTCAATATGAAAGAAAGAAACGAAATTGGAAGGAAATTGGTACTTATTACAGATATTGAACAAAGCGTGCAATTTAATAGAAAAGCGGTTATCGCCACTATGTAGCATTATATGTTACTACATAATAAAAATAATACTCAATTATACTCGCTGCTATACTTATGTCTCTGATAACATTTTGCATCTCTAAGCTAAGGAATCTATTAAAATTTTGATTGAGTAAATTCGAAATGGCGTAATATACGCCATCCAGACTTTCTCTTCTCTCTCCCCCCCTCCTCTCTCTCCATCTTTGTCATATCATATAGTTTAAGATAAATGAAGAATAAGAGAAGCGTTTCATTTCAGAAAAAATTGGACACTCCAAGTGCATTTGCGTGCGTGTCATGTAATGATATGTAATGATGACAAATTTGCTGGGACAAAATAAATTGAGGAAAAATTCGTTTTATAAAGAAACGATTACGGAAACGGTTACGGCAGCATCCAACACATAGAAGATAGCGGCACACTTTTTAGACAGAAAACAGACACCGCGGGAATTTTACCATATGTAGATACGTTTGACACTTTGCGGACGTTTCTTCTGAAATTCTGCATACCTATCTTTCACATTCGAGCACTTTGAACGTAGGTGTAGTTGTAGTGGGTGTAGGAGAAGAATTGGGTTTGCTTACACGATGATTCAAGGACGTCTCTTGCACGTTGTCCAGGTTTCCACGCAACGCTCTCTTGTGATTGGCCAACTTCTCTCTGTTCATAGGTGAGCCTAGAACCACCAGCAACCATGACGCCAGGTCCACATTATTCAGAATTCAGTGTCTTTAAATATCTCATTCATTTGGATGTACAAGCGCAGGCGTGTTGGCAACGAGATTTGATGTGAAAATATCACGGTGTAATTTGTTAGATGTTGAGACAAATATGTGTGTGTGTCTGTGCATATATATACACACACACAGGCGCGCGCGCGCGCGCGCGCGCGCATATATACGCATACACACATAGAGATGCGCGCACGCGCAATCTCTGTCGATTTCAAGCTCGAATCGAAGCTGCTATTGAACGTGAGAAAAGATTTTCGAGTAAAATCCTTTCGACACGTTCGTACGATGAATAAAGGGATATGAAAATGAGATTTCAGCCGACGTAACACACTGGTGTGCCTTTGCCGATAAAGATTAATCATTCCGCTTCCATCTCGAGTATTCCAAGTACTTGAAGAAGTAATAACTTCTCGAGCAAGTACGTAACAAGTGTCATTTCGCGCATCGAGACTATTTATTACTAAACGATTCCAAATCTACAACGTAATGTAAAGAGAAAAGGAAAAACTGGTATTCGCGTCGTGCGATGTAAAGCGTTGACGTTATATCTATGCGCGTGGAACAGCCAAAAGATCCAATCTAGTTTTATCATCCTTTTTCCTTACCTATGTAGCTTAACAATACTGGCAAGAAGATGAGACCATGTGCCGCTCCGAATAATACGATACCGAGATACATCCTGAAGTAAAATACCTGTAAAAGACAAACGGTGCCTCTTGAACAACGCTGGAAAGAGAGATTGATAGAGATCGCGTAACGGAAGACCGATTATTCCATGTAACGAGAAACACCAACATTGAACAGACGAATGTCACGAACGTGAAAAGTAGATTAGAGAATGCTCGTCGAACCGAACAATCGAACAATCGAACAAATGGACAACAGATTCGACCAACAGATCGATTACAGATCGAAAAATGGAGAGCGTTGCACTCTCTCGGCGGCGTATATCGATTTGAGAGATTGTATCGTTGCATCGTTGTTCGACAAATTCTGCATTCGATAAGCGTTCTGTCTAGCATTTAGCGATTATTTAGCAATGAAACCTGGATGCCAACCTGGAAAATCTGGCTTTTCGCAAAGCCGAGAACTATGATACCACCAAACTTGGTGAGAGTTATACCGCTGAATACCGAGCTCCCCATGTTCGTTAAAGCATCCGCGACTCTGTCCACTCTGGTTGCTTGAACCGACACCGAGAAGGAATGCACCAGGTGACTGCAAAACTCAACGGCTATACCCACTGCCTGCAAATGCGACATAACGTTTATGTTAGAAAGTTATATTTACTGATGCCCTTTTTCTCTTTTTATTGATCTACGTTAAATAGCGCGGAGATTCCCCTTGGATGTCTCTGGCGTTTTGTTCGGAATTCATGTAATTATGATGATCGTACGCGAGGATCACTGTGTCACGTGAGAATCACGTGGTGACTCACCATAACGAGATTTACCAGAGACACCGCGTTCAAAGTGATGTGCCACCAATACATCAGGCCACCGATGTTGACGACGATCATCGTGATTGTGATCAGGACGACCAAGGATGAGAAAATATCCAGACCCATTAACAGGAAAGTAACGACGAATATAGCGAGCAATGAAATTCCTATGCTCTGCAAGGTATCGGGCCACATGGTCAGATACTGTTCGTAAAATACGTAGAAGACGCTATACGGGAAAACATCCACCGTGGTGTTCTCGTTGCGACTTTTCAGATTACTGTTGAGCATATCCGTAATGTTCGCCGCAACGATTCTGGCCGCTCTCATCGATTCGTAATAATCGGCCGAAGTCTTCAGAATGGTGTGATAAGCCATGAAATACGAAGCGCCGACCGTCGACATCCCCGTATTGGGATCGGTAAGATAATTCACGGCGTGTCCATATGCCGCGTGACCTCCTTTGGCGCACGTCTCGTCGGGATTGTCTTGCAGAAAGGAGGACACGTATCTATCGAAGTCGACGGCGATCGGTCTGTTGTACTCGTTCAAAGTGATGTTACAAAGGTTGCAGTGTGCGCGATCTGTGTGTGTGCGACAAACGAAACGAACGATGAAGAGGATGAAAAATTATTTTAACATTCATCGAAATTGTTGGCGAGCATTGAATGCAATTCGATTGCAATTCGATTGCAATTCGATTGCAATTCAGGATGTCGTGCCTTTTATTTTGTTTTCTTTTCTCTTTTTTCTGTTTTCTGTATTGTAAATAAAACGATACGTACCGGTATGTGGACAGAATGAACTATTTGTAGGGAAGTATCGGCAGCAACCGGGCAATCCCGACCAGTCGATATAATCATCCATCCAGGATGAAGCAGGCTTAGCTATGTAAGTTCTGAGAAAAGAAAAAAAAGAAGAAAAGAAAGAGGAAGAAGAAAGGGGGAAAAAAGGAATCGCATGAGTTATGGCGAGCGAAAGTCTTTCCGCTATCGGATAATATTATATTTCTGCTATCGCTACATATACGCTACATATCGAGCCCCACCTGTTCGATTGCTTGGACGCCGTGAAGATCTGCGTCGAGACCGAGTCGTTGTTGCAATACTGTCCACCACAGACTAAATTTTGCATCTTGGTATCCGAATAGTTTAGGCCGTCCTTAACAACGAAATACATCGGTGGTCCGATCGACAGATAATTATTCAGGAACTGAAAAGAATGGGACATGGGAACGACAGTCGATTAACGTTCTCCTATTCGATTCTCCATTCTCCATCATTCACTCGCTCTTTGCGGTGAGAGCGAACCTACCTGGAAATACTTGAGGACAAAACTGTCCTCGGGCATAGAGAGTTCCTGATCAAGACCAATCTCGATGTGTGGTATTACGGCGATACTGCTGCAGAGCCATCCGAAGAACCCGATCATTACGATCGCGCGTACCCACTTGTGCAATAGGAACGGAACATACGCGACTTTGAAAATTTTATATAATATTCCGTCCACCACTTCTTCCCCGTCGTCCCTCTTGGAACGAACAAAACAGCATACGTCCAGCCTGTTGTTCTGAAATTCACGGAACCGCGTGAGAGCCTTCGCGTCCGACGACCGACGTAACGATCATAATACGATTGGTCATCATAACGATCGTTGTAATAAAGCGCGACTGTAAAATTGTCCCTTCCATTTTCTCGATACTCGAATTCAAGTATCGAGTAAATAATCGTAAGTATAGTAAAAAAATCTCGTAGGCTTCTCTTCTCGCTCTAAATTTCGAACGAGACAAGCGCGTTGCGCTCTTGATCTTGTTACCTACCGCATGCCGAATAGTGTCCAGAGCCAAGAGACTAACGAAGCACGTGATTTGCAATATGAAATCTACTAGTAATGCCATTCCAGCATAGAGAGCAAACGCTTTCACGGCAGGCATATCGGAGAGGCCACCTACAAGCCGATACAAAGCCGAGATAGAGCAAGGTCCACTGTATATGGTATATTATACGGCATTATACAGCTTGGTTCTGTCATGAATGCACGTACCGAGAAAGAAGCAACAGCTTTCCGATACACTGGTGAGCAACATGCTAGGACCGACTTGACCCAGTGTACGACCGATGTGCTCCGGGATTGATTCGTTCGGGCGTCTGCCCTCTCTTTGATGAGTCTGCACGAGAATAAAGATATTGTCCACTCCGACGGCCAGCACCAGAAACGGGATGACTTCGATGATGATTAATGTAGCTGGTACACCGATAAATCCGAACAATCCGACCGAGCAGATCACGGAGGCCAATACTATGAGCACACCTCCGAGTCCAAGAGTGATTTTAGAATCGTACTGAAATACGTTTGAAATACGATTGAACATTTGATGGAATTCTAAATTCAAATATTAAATTTCAATAAAACGAGAGAGAGAGAGAGAGAGAGAGAGAGAGAGAGAGAGAGAGAGAGAGAAATAATTACCAGGAAGCGACCGCATGATCTGATTTGGCCGAGAGATACCGCGATATATGCGAACATGATGACGTACGATACCAGGATAGTCACGACGTCCGACTGAGATTCACGATTCAATTCGTCTTCGATCGATCGTTCGGACGTGAACGCTATATCCATAAACGCAGGCTTCTTTGTCGCGGTCCAATTTTTCATAAAGCTTATGAAACTGAAATTGGATAAAAGAAATTGTATCATAATCTTGCCGATAATCTTAATCTTAAGTTTGATCGCTATTGATTGCTGGATCTCGATTAACCGATTATTAAAGTTAGCGATTGAAATTCACCTTTCCTCCCATTCCATAGCGGGAAATAATCTGGTTTTGTTATGATAATTGTTGACGAGAATGGTAAGAATTATAGCGGTTGCCCTCTCGTATGGTGAATTATGAAGATCTTGTCCTGGAGACAGGAAACCACCTACCGCGATCGCCGGATCAACGGGACCACCGTAAAGCGCAAGACATTCGGGATTGTACGCATTTCTGAAAGGAAGGAGGCGTAACATGAAAAACTACTACTACTATCTCGATCGTGCAGCTCGATGGAGCTTTCGTCGTGTCGTCATATCACTGTCGTTACTTACTGGGAACAAACTCTAAAGTGATCCAGATAATTCACCGTATAATTGCCTTCTTCTTCCGAATCGTTGAATTTTTCCAAACTATCTTGCCAATAACCCCAAATGCTCTGAATGGCACACTGTGAAACGGTCGTCGGGCCGGTAAAAGCTCCGGTTAAAGGTGCGAAACATATGTCTGCCAAGGTATAATTGTTCGGAGTAATTATACGTTTGATTTCTTCTTGCAGCTCAAAGACGGTTTTCAAAAACGTGTCATTAAACACGGGACCGAATACGATCGGTCCATTAGTGGTATTGTGCACTATCTGTAAGACGCGAGATTACGCATTAATAACGCATCGAGTTTCTATCTATTGGTATTGGTATCGAGGACGAGTATATCCTATACGATAGGATAGGTATACGATAGGTATACGATAGGTATACGATAGGTATACGATAGGATGAGGATGAGGATGAGAGCAAGAGTGACGATGATGATGATAACCACGGTGATAATTAGTTTAGATATAAGAAATAGCAAGGATAAATCACAACGACACTTACATTCGGTAAACCGGTCGAAGTGATGATGATTTGTTCATTTCGATAAAAGGGTTCGAAATGCTTATCAAAGTATTCCCGTTCGACGCGAGATCGGGAATTCGGAGATGCCCACAATTCTACGGGATCTGTAGTAACATTCATGTATTTTATGCCATGTCCTAAACCGACGATTAACAGGAAACCAAGGAAGAGTATTAACCAAGGCCGGGAAGCGCAGACTGCGAAAAAAAAAATAGAAAATCGATTATTGTTGATGAATGCGAGGCGGCGACATGTAGCAACGCGTAGAAAATTTTGCGTATAAATTTCATTTATCGCAAATCGCACGAGAGGCATCTCGAAATATGAAGCAAGGAAATCTCATTTACCTGTTCCCCATTTACAGAAGAACTCTTGCAAAAATTTATCCGTGCCAGCACCAAGCTTCTCGATAAAAGTTGATTGTTCTCGGTCGAATCCAGCTGGTAAATCATCGGTGGATATAACACCTATAAACATTTTTCATTAAATACACGACGAATTTTCAGAGATAAACGAGATAAAGAAAATAATAGCATTCGATGAAGCATCATTTCACGATTTAACGAATCAACGATGGCGTATACGTTACGAATAATAATTACGACCGACGATATAATCTCTCGATAACTGACACAACTCGATCGTTAAGCGTACAAGTGAAAGAAATAAGATATCAGAAAAATTCGTCGATTTCGTGCGATTTCTCCCCGTAACGTAATAACGCGTAATAACGTACGATCAAATGTACGATCAAGCATCGTACATCTTTGTTCCACTCTATTTTCCATTTTATTTGTTTTACACTTTATTCTATTGTCAAATTTCTCTAAAAGAAGATTTCCAATGTTCCATTAAGGTCGAACGAAAAATTCTTTTCACGTTAAAGTCGACGAACGATAAGTCTCTCTCTCTCTCACTCACTCTCTCTCTCTCTCTCTCTCTCTCTCTCTCTCTCTCTCTCTCTCTCTCTCTCTCTCTCTCTCTCTCTCTCTCTCTCACTCACTCACTCACTCACTCACTCACTCACTCACTCACTCACTCACTCACTCACTTACCTTTTGATTATATTCTTATCGAATAATAACGTAACAAACATATAACACGTGCGTATGCACACGCAAAGCTCGATACAAATAAAAATACTAACAAACAAATTTGTGCACGCGAATCGAACAGAGAGGATACGTCAATTATATGAAGAATAAGTACGTCTCCACGACATAAGTACCGCTGTTAAGCGCTGTTATTGATCGCGCGTATTCGTTTCCTCGTTCAAAGTTTACATTCTAGACGAGATGTTTGTTTGCGAATAATAATCGAGTATCGTCGTGTTACGTAAGCTCTAATGCGAGATTATTGCATTGCATAAGTATCGTTAGAGTATGATGTGCCATTAAAAGATGATCTTTTGATCGATCTTTTAATCATCATGCTTTTTCGATCGTTTTCTTTTGCTAGTTCTATCGCACGTGTATCGAAGCATTTTATTCCGATCCGAATATGATTTAAATATGTGATCGCTGAGCGGGTGATCGTGCAGTAACTTATCATAATTCATGCATCACGTTGATATGCCGACACATCGACACAGCATATCGTGTTGCAGAGATTTTAACGAGGAACAAAAGAAACAAGAAAAGCTATCGAGTAGATAGATAGGGATAAAACGTTTAACGAATTCAATTATACGGGTATACGAGCGGAAAAAGCTTGTCTAATGCAGAATAAATAGATGTTTGCCGCCAGGAATGATCTGTCAGACGCAAAAATAAAACTATAAGAACAAAAGCAAGAATGAAGCGACACATGGAGATACGGTAAGAGAGAAACAGCGACGATCACTATGACAAATATCCAAGATATCTTTGTAGTCGAAACCTACTGGAACGCTTAGACTGAAGTGGACTGTCTTCTTGGTCAGCGGCGAGGGCAATACGAGCACCATCTCCTGGGTGGTGTAACCCGGCAGCTAGCCGTCTACCCACCTGCCTTCCTACTTCCTCCCCTCGTGCAACTATACATATGCGCACACCGTACATATACAGAGTACTCTTATTTATCATCTATGGACTAATTTCGATGATTATCATTTTTATGACACCTGTGTTACGGATTCCATGTACATAAATTGAAAGAACATACGCGTGAAAGTAAAATTTACATAATCATGATATAAATAAATAAATATATATATATATATATATATATATATATATATGTATACACGCACACACATATTCCCACAGAAAGAGTTATTTACCAAGTAATGCATATTTATTAGTCTTGAAACGATAATGCGTCTACGCGTGTAATAATTCGTAAAATGAAATGACGTTTACATAGAAAACAGTCGAGACGTTAACGTTACGTTTATAATGAAACCTTATTTACGCGACACGAATCAAATCTCGTCGAATGTTCGGCGAACCAAGACATTAATGATGTTTATTGAAAAATACAAAAAATTTATTTTCCGGAAATGCAATTCTCGAACGACCGATATTTCTTCTCTCCTTCTCTCTCTCCTCCCCTCTTTCCACTCACTCTCTCTCTCTCTTTTTCTCTCTCTCCCTCTCCGCTTCTCGTTTTTTCAGCGGCGAATCTGGAGCGATAACTACGATCTCATCGATGCGATCATTCTGATAAGATATCGATGAAGAAAGAAAAAAGAAAAATGATGATAATTGCAAGTTTAATAATAATTTTCGTATATAAAAATCGACAAACTAAAATAATGTTCGTTTTGCCGTATAAAAAAATATGAAAAGAGCAGTTTTACTTTTCAAAGTGTGCAACAAGCATGTTCGTTGTAATTCGAAATAAAGTAAAACAAGCGTAGAGAAAAGACGTAAAAGGAACAAAGAGAAAAGGGATAATAAATCAGCGCGGACGGAAATCAGAATCAGCGATGATTTTTAGTGAAAATTAATTAGGAGAATAAAAAATTATAAACTGGCTGAGAAGTTGGCTACTTCTTTTCTCTCCGCTCATTTAACGTCATTATTCATCAAAAGATCATTAATAACAATTAATAATAATAATAATAATGATGATGATGATGATGATGATGATGATGATGATGATGATGATGACAAAAATGATAACAATGATAATGATAACAATAATAATGGTAATAGTAGTAATAATAATAGTGATGATAATAATAATTAGATAAAAAATCAACTGCAATTAGTCACCGTTACGTTGACAAGGAATCGTCAGAGACAAGTTGCAAAAAAACGGTAAAAAAAAAGGGAGAAAAAAAGAAGAGAGAAAAAATGAAGGGCTAAAAAAGCTCGAGAAGATTTAAGAGAACACACTGTTTCCATGATTGGCATGATTCGTGTTAAGATCGTGTTAAAATCTTTTCTCCCCATTTCACTTTGAGAGTGCTCGAAAGATACGCTCTCCACGATACGCAGGAGAGTGTGACGAGAGTGGCTTACCTATACGTTTCCTTTGACTGAAACAGACCACCAGCAGAAGGAACAAACAGGAACCGCATATAAAGATAATCGTCATCGTAACCTCGTAGCCGTCGTAGCCGAATATCGAGAACGGTTTTGGCAGTGGAGGAGCCGGTGGTGGTACCGGACAGCTTTGTTCGCAATCCACGCAGCTACAGGCCGGGGTTTTTTTCTACGAGGGGGATGGGAAAAAGAAAGAAAGAAAGAAAGAAAGAAAGAAAGAAAGAAAGAAAGAAAGAAGAAAAAGAAGAAAAAAAAGAAAGAAAAGAGGAATCAGTGTTACTGTTTCCGGTTAGGTTGCCAGTTTTAGTAATTATAGGTAAGCCGTCCTCCTGTCCATCGCGCGTGCTACATCGCGCCCAAGTCGGTCAGGGCGCGATGCATATCGCGCGAGGCTACTAGTCAAAGTTCGTCTTCCCGTTCCCGAGAATCCGACATTGATAGAGAGCGATCTCGAAGGAGAGCGGTCTCGAAAGAGAGCGCCTTCAGGACAGTTTAGACAGTTTACGAATTTTGCCATTACGCGAACGTGATACCAACGTCTAGCGGCTTGCTGCATGGCGTGATCGTAGGATCCAAAGGCACGAACGGTCCGACAGGTCCGTCCGTATTTCGGTAGGTAATTTGAAAAGGTACGTAAATATTATTCTCCGCATCGCCCATAAAGTAGAACCATTTGGATGGGGTACATCTGCTCGCTCCCCATTCTCCGCACATGAGATCCAATGCTAACTGGCCCGTGCTCGGCACCGATACCTTGCTGCACGAGTTGAACGTTCCCTCGAGGTATCTGTTCGTTATGTACATGTCTATCGCATCGATATATTCCACACCTAAGAAGGAAAAATGGCTCGATGATACATATGATCGAGGAAGACAAGAGGGAAAAGAGCTTTTGCCGATAAGGCTTGTGCCGATAATTTTGCCGATAATTTTGCCGCGTTGTGTCGCGTTGTGAAATTGTACGATAAAAAAAATAAAATAATGCCCGAGATAGGGCATTCGATTCGCTTCGAAAGCACCGAGAGTAGTACAGAGTAATGTACACGCACACGCGTGCATATATAAATATAAATATAAATATAAAGTACAAGAGCGGTCGAGACATGGCGCATCCGAGTACACCGAGTACGAGTCGAGTCGAGTCGTTTGTCGTTTAATGTATGTTGATTAAATCGGGCGGCAGCCACCGTACTCACCGTTTGCCTGAGCTTTCTCCGTAACGTTGATAAATTTGCTTTGATTCGCAGCGCACGTAAAGTCACAAAAGTGCCTGACCAAATTATTCAAGCAACTGGGACATCTCTTCAAAAAGTTGGACGCGAGTTTGATATTCGCGTCCAGCGTAACAAGCTGATCAGCGTCGCAACAGGTATTGATTCCTTTGCCATCGTCCACCAACAAGTGCGGGCAATGCTTGATCAAGAGTTCTTGTCCTTTGGGATCCAGTGGCTTTGCCGATCCGTTATAAGGACAGTATTTTTTGTGCATGGCTGCATCCGTGTAACATTGCCCGTACCAGACACAATTGCCATTTTCCTCGCCAATAACCTGCGACATGCGAATAATGCGAATAATGCGAATAATGCGAATAATGCAAAACGCAATTTATGCAAACGCAAGTGCTATGTTTCTCTCTCGATATTCTCGAGTATTCTCTTCTCGTTCTCTCTCGTCTCAATCGAGATTCTACCCTTGCGTTACCCTTATGTGCCTCGCGTAAAAGGATAGAGGCGTCTAGAAGAGGAGACATTCAAACGTATACATACATACATACATACATACATACATACATACATACATACATACATACATATATATATGTAGGGATGGAAAAGAGAAAATGTGCACGTGCACGTCGAACTTGTTCGCGTCGACGTCGCGAGAGGTATCCGATCGATTTATCGAGTCAAATATTCAAATATTAGACGCGTCCCGACGCGTCATGCGTCATGCGAGTTGAACGAGCATCATCATTCAACGGCGCAAAAAGAATATGATCGATGCGTGAGGCGTCTCCTAATCGAGTTATACACGAGCCGGGTATTAAGGATGCGATGGGACATTAATTTGAGCCAATTTCACATGAATCAATCGTTTGATTCGCCTGATCGAAAGCGCGGTTGATTCGAATGAAAGAACTCCCACACGAGCGAGCGTCTCGCGCGTGTAGCGAGTTGTCGCGCAGTTTATCGAGTTAACGCCCGAGCACGCTCTTACGACACGTAAGACAATTTTCGATCTCCACACCTCCAAATCGTCATTCGAAAACTTTTCGTCTTTTCCTTCTTTCCTGTTCCGCATCTATGCAGGTACAAAGGTATAGAAACACAGCTACAGAGAAAGCGGCTAAAAGTGCATCTATTCTATCCGAAATCCGTAGACGATCGTAGAATGAGAAAGATGTTCACGCAACATCCAAGAGCGCAGTTTTCGTAAAAAATAGATGCGACAAAACTGCTGCTTAATAGCTAATCCTACACGCGCGTATACGTATCTTATTCCGCGCGCGTACGTATATATCTTAAATTCTTTGAATCTTATCGTATTTCGATACTCGTTCGACGGTCGATACCAAGACGGTCGTGCCACGATCGTCTTACGATTCGTTTCACGAGAAAAATGAAAAAGAGAAACTTTTACATTTTTCAAGAAGAATCATTCTTCCGGATCATTTGGATCAATCATTCCGAGATCGATCCTGAAATAATGGGAAAGAAAGGAGGAAAAGGAGGAAAAGGAGGAAAAAGAGGAAAAAGGAAGAAAGGAAAAAATATTCGATAACGAATCGAAAGACGCGTTTATTACGCGGTTCGTAGCTGGCTGGCTGGCTGGCTGGCTGGCTCGTCGCTCGAGAAACGATACTCGCTATCGACTTTACCAATGAGTCATTCGTTTACAAGGAATCATTAGTGTCACGCGACGGATACCTCGCTACCTCGATCACGATCGAGGTGCATCGTCGATGACGAAAGAGAGCGGGAAAAGGAAAGGCAAGAGCTTTCCGAGAACAGCGCTTATGCGCTTATGCGAATTTCGAAAGTGTAAAGGGCGGTAACCACCGCGGCCACGTCTCTCGGAAGATGCATCGTCGTATCGTGTCGCGTCCTCGCGAGGAACAAGAGGCATCATAAATTATCTTTTTAGAAAGATAAAAAGAAAAAATCAAATGAGTTTCGATGCAAAGGACGTGACGCAGGCGAAAAACCGAGATACTCGAGAACGTTTGCGATTCGGAATTCGAATGCAAGGACGACGCGGCATCCGGCGCTATATCTTTTCCTTCTCGTCATTCTCGTCGTCGCGTCCTCGATGATGCGCGCAAAAAGCTCATCGATATGAATCTGATATTCAAATCAGCGAGATTCGAACGAGGATAATTCCGAGGAGACGCTGCTTTCTCGAAGCGGCGAGCAATTCGTTCTCGAGAGAAATCGCTCCGTAATGAAGGCTGGGCTGAAGCATAATTAAATTTAAGAAATCCTCCGGGAACGCCGAGAACGACGAGAACGACGAGAACGCCGAGAACGACGAGAACGACGAGAACGACGAAAACGACGAAGACGACGAAGACGACGAAAACGACGAAAACGACAAAAACGACGAAAACGACGAAAACGACGAAAACGACGAA